>JBAMCE010000472.1:0-600000 GCA_037075305.1 Drosophila kanekoi
TGATTTTATATTTCAGTTATTTATTCAAACTTTTTGTATTACATTAATTATTGAATATAAATCGATTAGTAGCTGAAGCGGAGCTTCGAGCTTTGGTGAGTTGTTCAATTGTTAAGCCGAAGCGGAGCTTCTGGCTTGAATACCAATTCTAGACTGATCACTTATTCTATTTTATAAACTTAAAACGATTCACAGCGGCCACGCAAATATGCAGTGTTTGCCGGCTCGTGCAAGACTTCCGGTCCAATGCTGGATCAGCAATTTGACCGGAGTCGTATTTCTCAAGTGTCAACGACACTTGCTCACTTGTTTGTGTTAACTACCCCCCTTCAAGCCTGTGGCCGCCCTCGGCCGATGTTAGTTCTGCAATCATATTCTCCATCTGGATCGTGGTGGCCCTGGTTTTGAACCGGCGGTACAAGACGTAACTGATGCCCAATAACATGCAGCATGCTGCTCCTACCATGATTGCGATTAGGTACGGATGGCGAGATTCGATGTCTTCTGCAAACTGCCTAATGTACTCCAGATTACGTTCACTCAAACGGTGAAGATAAGGGAGACTGAGAACATCCAGTTCGCTAGTGATGTTCAATAGCGGTGTTGCTGCTACACCTGGAGCTCGCTTCTGAACCTTGTTGTGATTGACAAATGTTGACTCATTTATCGCAACATGGTCCTCAAAGGTAATGAGATGGGTGCCATGGACCCAGACTTCGGGGCTGCCGTCCAATTGCACCTTGGCTGAACGATCGTTTATGATGATGATCCCTTCGTCTATGACGGCAACCGGTTGAACATCACTCGGCTGTATGCCACAATGCGCAACTCCTCCCGCATGCAGCTCTTTGGCGCAGGAGCTTCTCGTTGATAATTTGCAGAACGTTGCTGATGGCGCCTCAGTGCAATCCTCGATTGCGTGGAACTCTTCGCCGCACTCTGCTATTACGTTATCGACGATTCGGAGCATCTGGTTCTCATGTGAGACTGGGTAGATGGTTAGTTTCTTACACGCTAATTGAATTTTTGGAAACTTAATTATAAAGTGTAAGGCGTTAACGGATTGTAAAATTCTAACGGACGAGACGGAAATGAGATCCCCTATGGGGGTGTTGGTGGGCTCCTCGAGCCAAATCGCTTTTAAGTCTGCATGGTCTAAGATAACCGGACTAACAACGTTGATTTTTGCAAGGGTTATGGCAAGCATTAGGTTTTGTAACTCCATCATCAGCATTCTGTTTCTGGCAAGCAGAGTTTCATATAGATGGCTGGTGTCAACTTGCGTGCTTTTTGCCGATTTAAGAATGCTGTTGACGGCGGAAGTTAACTGATTAATTTGGTTTTGAACGTTAGTATTAATTTTTATTTGTCTATTGTTTGAATTGATCAGTTGTAACTCAGTGAACTTGATTCTTTCTAAGTCACTGGCATCCGGTGTCCCAGCTACGACCTTTAACATTGACCCTAAAAAGTCTAAACTCCTGGCCACCCTGTGGTGCACCCCCAACGAATCTAAAAGGTCTCGCAAGTGCGCAGTATCCACATCCAAGAGTTTTCTCATGTGCGACTGTGGAAACATGTCGCTCATGCCTGCTGTCTCTTCCAGAATGCGCGTGTACTCTGACAGATTCGCTGTGTGTGTGGCATAGGCATACTCCTCCCACACCAAGACTTTGCCGTCAACGATGGGAATGTATTTTGCCTGAGAGTAATCGGTTATGCGTGCCGACACTAAGGACAAGGATAAGAGGATGAAGAGTCCGCACCTGTGGAACGGAATTTTTTAGCTATTTTTTTGCTAACATAGAGGTAGCCCACCACCGATTGTTTAACTTAAGAAACTACGAATTGATGCCAAGGGCAACGACTTAGAGCTAGTAAATATGAAAGAATGAAAAGATAAAAAATATGGAAAAAACAACCACGGGACAACGATACTGCTGCTTATTTCAGATTGTCCTTGTGGACCACCCTCCCCTTAATGAGGACCGTGGTCCCCAGGTCTGCCTCTACAACCTTCTCCTCACATAAGGGTGTAAGTTTGTTGCCCAGTCTTCGGTTTGACTTTACCAACACTTTTTTGCCTACCTCAAAGACTCTATTTTGACGCGACGCATTTTCCCTTGCTCTGGTCGCGTTTTGCGCGTTCTGGATTTTCTCTTGGACCCCCGGGAGAGGGACGTCTGGGCAAATCTGCACTATGTCCGCTGGCCTCTTGTCGACGACCGAGTGGAAGGATTTGTTGTATTTTGTGGTGGCTAACAGGATTAATTCTACTGTGTCGCTTATACCACTGCTTAATTTAAGGCATCTGGCTATTTCTGTCAAAGTGCTGTGGAAACGTTCCACTTGACCATTGGAGAGACTATGAAGGGGCGGTGCATTTGAGATGCAAACGCCGAAGTGGTTTTCCAACAGTGCAGCAATTGTACTCGAATTCAATGATGGCTCATTGTCACAGTAGATTGCCTTTGCCTTCGGGAAAAAGTTCATGAGCTGTATGATTGCAGGCTTTAAGTCCTCAATTGTTCTCGAGGGAACATGTTGCACCACCGCAAACTTGGAGAACTTGTCCACGCAAGTAAGGAAGTACTTTTTGTCAGTGGAGAAGATGTCTACGTGTAGCATCTCTCCCACATGCGACGGAATCGGTGTTTCGCCGATCTCTTGTTTCTTTGGGTGTCTGTCATACTTGGCTCTCGCGCAAGTTTTACAGTTCTGAGCAATTTCACTGGCCAGCTTCGCCATCTTTGGGAAGTAGTATTCGGAGAGTACCTGCTTCACGTTCTCTTGGGCCGATCTATGGGCTCTAGCGTGCTCGGTCGTGAGTATCTCCCTTCTTTCCCCGACTGCAAATATATCCGTTACTAAGTTCTTGCAATACCAGAATTTGGTAGCCGGAAATTTCCGAACTAGCGCGTCCTGCACCACTGCAAGGGTATGCAAGTCGCAGTGTAGGGCGTTCACGCCCTTGGGTACAACTGTGTCTGCGAGTTCGTCGAGCAACGAATCCTCACAGGTGAAACTAATAAAATGGCGCCTTTTGTTCCCAAACAGAACAAACGTACGCTTCTGTGGGCACTCGGCCTGCTCCAGAATCATCTGATTCTGGAAGCAATTCACGGGCTTGTCAGTGGCTTCAATGACGTGCGTCAGAGATAACTCACTGTGAATGGTCGCTGCGCAAGAGTCTGCCTCTTCTCCTTGAAGGGCATTGAACTGCTGCCTCGACAAGGCATCAGCCACCAAGTTCTCTTTGCCAGGCTTATAAAAGATGCGCGCCCCGGTTTCATCAATGCGTGATTTCCACCTTTTAATCTTCGCGTTGGGATTGGACTCCGACACGGCAAATGCCAATGGCTGATGGTCTGTAAAGATATTTATATCTTTGACTGCGTATAAATAGTGTCGCAGTTTCGCCATGGCCCATACAATGGCCAACAACTCCCTTTCATTGGTGGCGTAGTTAATTTCCCTGTCCCTCAATGTCCTTGAGATCATTGTAATGGGACGTCCTTCTTGGGAAAGAACCGCGCCAATGCCAAATGCAGAGGCATCCGTCGTTAGATCGAATGCCTTTCTGTAATCTGGGTACCTCAGCATCACATCTTCGGATGCTAAGATATTGCGTAGCTTTTGAAACGCTACTCGCTGGTCTTCGTTGAAATTTACTTCGATCTTCTTTGATCGATGTCTACTCACGTTACCGTTTTCGCCCTTTAAAATGTTTGAAATGGGCCTTGCTATAGCTGCAAAGTCCCTTATGAAGCATCTGTAATAGCTTGCAAGGCCAAGGAAAGACCTCACCTCAAAGATGGTTCTGGGCTCTGGAAATTCCTTAATGGCTTTGACCTTTTCCGGGTCTGTTGTGGTCCCATTGCTGGTCACTATGAAGCCTAGGAAGCTCACGCTTTTCTTAAAAAAGCATGATTTTTTTAGAGATACCCTCATGTTAGCTTCGTGAATGGTCTTTAGAACCCAGTCAACGTGCTTAAGGTGGGAGTCTTCGTCCTCTGAGAAGATGATCACGTCATCAACATAGACGTAACAGAACTTCCCTATTTGTTCTCTGAGAATGTCATCGATGGCCCTTTGGAAGATGCTAGACGCGTTCCTCAAACCAAAAGGGAGCCTTCGGAACTCGTACTTCCCCCCGTTTACCGAGAAGGAAGTTTTCTCCCGATCACGCTCCGCAAGCGTGATTTGGTGGTAACCTGACTTAAGATCCAATGTCGAAAAATACTTGGCTTTGCCTAAGTTACCTAATATCATTGAGATATTAGGTATGGGGTACTTGTCGGCTATTGTTCTTTCGTTCAGTTTGCGAAAGTCTATCACAAGTCGCATGTTTGGGTTACCTGCCTCGTCAGTGCCCTTTTTACTTACAACCACTACAGGGTTGTTGTAAGGGGAGGCTGACTTTTGAATTATCCCGTTTTTTAGCAGATCTTGGATTTCGTTGTTGACGAAATCTGCTGCGCCCATGGGGTAAGGGTAAAATTTTGCGTAAATGGGCTCTTCGCTCGTGGTTCTAATGGTGGCCACTACTGAAGTGTTAAAAGGCAAGGCTTCGTTTGGGTCTGCAAAAGCCTTTTTTCTTTTATTTAACATGGTCAGGAAATCTTTCTTTACAGACGCGGGTGCGTCCGGACAATCCACGCTAGTGAAGTTGACATCGGAGCACGAGTAGAAATATATCGGCTCGACTTGCGAGCCCCATTTGAGCTGGCATGAGTCTAGGCAAAGTGAAGCCCCCGCTTGTTTAAGCAAGTCAAGGCCTATTATGCCATCGAATGTTGCCAAGTCTGGTAGAAGAAAGAAAGTAGCCTTCAGATTGAAGAGAGCCACGAGGCATTTACTAGTGATTTTGGTTGCGCCATGAAGAGAATGGATGGTAAAAGGCGACTCTACTGGACGGACACCCCGCAACCCGCTATGCGGCTTGATGAAGTTCTTAGAGGCGCCCGTGTCGATAAGGAAGTGCATTTCCCTTCCCGCTACTCGCCTTCTGAGGACGGGTAGCAGGGACTTACCCCTAAAAAATTGACTGAGTCGGAGTCATATTCACCAATGGCGTCGGCAATTTTCTCCTCTTCAAGCGCTGCCAGGCGCGCATATGCTTCTGCATCTAGCTTTGTACTCTGAGTGACATGGTTCAATCTTTGCTGCTTTTTGATTGCGCCTGTGCGCTCGGAAACGGCAGACCTCTTATTTTGGTACGACGCAGCCTGCGGATTCTGAATCATCCTAGAAAGTGACGGATCTACTTCCATTGGTTCTTGTTGGTTGTTGCCGGCCTGATGCCTAGCACTACGTTGGTCTGAAGAGACCTGAGGTTTTTGTTGTCGATAGTGTGGATTTTTCTGACCACTCGACTGTGGGTCAGCTTGCTGTGAACTTTTGTCGTGCTGACGACCCTGTGTTTTGGCATTGGGTTTTCGATCCCTGTCTTCTTGACTCCTAGCAAAATTTGCAGCGAACGCGTAGCGCTCGTGGTTGGACTCCACCTCTTGTGCTAGTGCCAGTGCTGACGGCAAGTCTGAGGGCTTTGCCGCGAACAGCACATCAGTTAGGCTTCGCTTAAGGCCTGAGATAAATACTCGCAACGCATCGTTGCGGAATTTTACACACATGCCCTGTGCCAATATGGGATCATATGACATGTTGACTTTATTGGTCAACAACGTCAGCTTTTTTTCTACTTCATCGTAATACTGAAGAATAGTAAGGTCACCCTGCCGCAGTGTGCCTAACTGTTGCTCGATGACGTGCATCGGCCTTTTGTCATTATAAGTGAAGTCGAGGCGACTTAATATTGCGTCGAAGTTCAGCACTGTGCCGAACGAAGCCAACACTGTGTCAGCGGCCCCTCTGACCTTATTTCTTATAATTATGACTGCCTGATAGTGGCGGGAGCTGCCATTAAAGGGCCTAAATAAGCGGTATGCGGCGAGGGCCGCTTGCCTCCAAGACACGTAAGACTCTTGGGCCCCTGAGAACTCAGGGAGACATTTTACGGCATCAAGTGGCTCGTCACACCGAATGTCGTTTCTTATTTCAATTTCTGAATAAGTCTGAATCTCCAGCGCTGGCGCTGGGCCTGCGCGAACTGAAGCTAGCTGATTGGCTAAAGACTCTATTCTCTGTTCTAAAGTTCTCTCTCTTTCTACGGCTCTAGCAGATTGTTCTGCTAAGGCATTGCTTATCGCTGCCTGTACGAAGACTTGGAGCTGCTCGGGGTCCATTGTGTTTGTTCTATAAGAGCCCGTTTGCGAGCGCTTTGGTATGGAGTTTGAAATTCTACCCTCAACCTCAGATTCTGAATCGCTGGCGAGGTGCCTGACGTCTCTATACTGCCGAAACTGGGAATTCATAAGCAGACGGACTTGAGAAAATAAACAACCAAAACGAACGATAAATAAATAAAAAAAAAAAAAACGCAACACAAACAACAGACAAACGCGACGAAAAGAATGCGGGTGTCAAGTGACACTGTGGTGAGGCGCACGAGTACAATGTTGCAGAACAGAGAAAAAAAATGTATTGTGCAATAAAATTAAATTCGATTGCAATTTTTATTTATTAAACACAGGGTTAGTGACAATATTTCGAAATGAAGTATTTAAATGCGAGCCGTTAGATAGTAGCTTGATTTGATTTGCAAAAATCACTGTTTTAAACTTTACGCGTGCTATATTTTAACTATAGTTTTTTATTTTTACACAGACTTAATAAACGACTGGGTCGAGGTTACCACTTACATGCTTTCTGTGAATTTAGTTAGACAAATAGTATCCCGTGCTGCTGTCACAGACGAAATTAAATGTTGAGTTGTAACTGGAACCACTGCCTCCAACGCCGCAGTCTCAGCTGTCCAAGTAACTAGCGCGCTACTTGGCGATAAGTCGCTGCCCGAAGAGCTCCCGCGGCTTCGGTGTACAATTGGATGAAATTCAACGACGCTTAAGCGCTCTGTTTGGTTGCACTGAAGTTTGCCGCCTGAGTTAGTGTAGGTCAGCTTTTTGGTTTTGTATGACACTGCTCACAACGCCTTTTTTATTTGAGTTAAGCGAAGGGCACTATGTCACTGAGAGTTCACACGATTTTTAGTTTTTGATTTTTAATTTGATCGTGCACACTCGCGTGGGTAAATAGTATTACCACTAGTTGGGCGCCAATCATTTATTTTTGATTTTATATTTCAGTTATTTATTCAAACTTTTTGTATTACATTAATTATTGAATATAAATCGATTAGTAGCTGAAGCGGAGCTTCGAGCTTTGGTGAGTTGTTCAATTGTTAAGCCGAAGCGGAGCTTCTGGCTTGAATACCAATTCTAGACTGATCACTTATTCTATTTTATAAACTTAAAACGATTCACAGCGGCCACGCAAATATGCAGTGTTTGCCGGCTCGTGCAAGACTTCCGGTCCAATGCTGGATCAGCAATTTGACCGGAGTCGTATTTCTCAAGTGTCAACGACACTTGCTCACTTGTTTGTGTTATATATCCGGCTCGAAGGACCAATGTTTGTGGGGGTGGCTTCAGATAAATAATTCTCAGGTTATTGTTGACGAAAAAGCACTTTATTAGAATTTTCTGCTGCATGTAACAAACTCCGATGGTTAAGTGATTTTACATATTTTTGGTTGGAGTGATGGAGGTGGAAAGGAGACCACAAGGAGAGTGCTGAGCGAATCTGGGATCGAATTAGTGAGTGAGTCTTTCACAGTGAGTGAGTCTGTCTCACTAGGCTCAGTCAATGCTGTGTTCAGACTAGCACTGAACTGGCATGAACAAAGTATATATATTCTTGATCAGCATCAACAGCCGTTTCTATGCGAACTAGTCTCTCAGTCTTAAAGCTATCTTAATGAAACTTTGCAGAAGTCCCTTTTTCTGTTGCACACAGCACATATGTCAAAACCAGCTGGATCGGACCACCATATCATATAGCTGCCATAGGAACGATCGGTCGAAAATTATGTTTTTGTATGAAAAAACATTTTGTTTTTCAAGATATCTAGACCAAACTCGGCATTTATTAGTTTTAAAAAACTCCTCATATATGCAAAATCCTATTAAGATCGGACCACTATATCATAAAGCTGCCATAGGAACGATCGGTCGAAAATTAAGATTTTGTATGAAAAAACATTTTGTTTTTCAAGATATCTTGACCAAACTCGGCATTTATTAGTTTAACTAAGCTCCTCATATGTATGCAAAATCCTTTTAAGATCGGACCACTATATCATATAGCTGCCATAGGAACGATCGGTCGAAAGCTAGGTTTTTGATTAAGACTTTTTTTTATCAAGATACCTTCACCAAGGGTATTAATTCTTCGGCGTGCCGAAGATAGCCTTTCTTCCTCGTTTATGTTATGTGGGTTTGTTTAAAAGCTTTAATGATATTTTCTCGCCTTCAATTTGCATTCCTACATTTTTTAATGCACTTTTTGGAGTAGTAAAGTACTTAGACCGAGTGACAACACTCTTTTCTAGATTTCAGTTTTCTTTTCTAATGAGCGTTTGCAAGTCTTGTGATAATTAAACGACCTTACTTTCCAACAAACGATAGTTAACTGCGTCCTTTTCTTGAATCGGGTTCCCAACGTTTTTAAGACGTTTACTCTGGATATCAATGTTTTGATCGTTATTCATAAAAAGCCCCAAGAATTTAGCACCATTTTTCTTGAAATTCTCAGTTTTGTATTTATCACTTGAAAAGTGACCAAACTTGTCTACGGACATGTTGTGGATAGCTAAACCAATGAATATTTATTATATTTATAATAGCTCTATTGTCTTAAGTCAACCTTTCAACAATGTAATTGACTCCCTGATTTTAGCATTTTTCTTATTAATATACTCTCTCCACGCAATATTTTCAGTATTGATATAAGTAATCAAAAACGTCCTAAGTTCATTCAAGCTACATATTTGTATCTATACTCTTTAATTTAACATTTCCACTTATAAGATATTCTCTCAATTCATTATTTTCACTATTAATATACGTATGCAAATAGTTTTTTGATTTTTGTAAGATTTTCTTAAAACTTAAATTGTTCTCTTCAAGTTTTCCAAAAATCTTATTATTATTTAAATAAATATCACTTCTCAGTTTTGGAATTTCAATATTAACTTGATTTAAACATTCGCTTATAGATTTATCTACTTCATCAACTTTATTATGTATGAGAATCCCCAAATCCTCTTTTGATTTGTATAATGTATTTTGAACATAAAGTTTATTGTCAACAGAATCTCTCTTTTTAGCTGAGAGTAATGTCCAAACTTGTCGATACTCATTTTAATAACGTCAGTTAAATACAAATATTTTTCCCTTTTATAAATTTATTCGATAATTTTTGCTTCCCGAAGTTCAAGTATTGAAATTATCTCATAAATTAAAGAATATAAGCCTGTAGTGAGATCCCATGTTTCACCACCGTCTAGAATACATTTTTCTACTGATATATGAATAATAGAATTTCCTAACCTTAATTCACCATTTAAATCTTTATATGGTTCATATGCTTTATCAAGTATCTTTTTTCTAGCTAATTCACTTAGATTAAACATATTTTCAACTCCAACATTAGATTGAGAGTAGAGCTGATTAACTGAAATATCATGTTTCAATGTTTTTTTGTTTTAATGTTTCCTCCAGTTTTAAAGTGGATTTATAGCTTTACCGAATTTAATATTTTGAAATATTTTTTCAAAACATTTCTAGTCTTTGATAATTCCTTTAGTAAATTCTCATCCATTTTCTGATCTGCTATACAGTTTAGAAGCAGTAAATAATCTGTTATTCGGTTTTATAGCACTTAAACAGCCTGTTATGAATGGTTTTATAGCAGTTAAACAGACTGTTAAGAATATCTGATATACAGGTTGACTGCCCTGTTAGCAGTTAAAGAGATGACTGAATATTAAAGACATATAATAGAGTATGTAACTATATATATATATATTCATTTTATATGCAATAGGGAGAGAGGGAGATTGTATAAACCGTATATAATAAAAAAAGAGAAGTACGTATAAATATATATATATCTTTTCTATTTGTTCTGTAAAAAACAGTTATTGATTTTTTGTTTTGTCTGTAATAAAAAAATAATAAATAATATTTAATTCAACGGAAGTAGAGAAAGCTGTAAATATAAATGTATTAAAAAAAGAAAGATTTGGAATATATATTTAAATGTCTTTTATTTTCATTAATCTGTTTAAAAAAAATAACACAAAAAATGGTGTTATTTATCCTGTATAATAATATTCAACAGTTTCTGCTGTTGGGACTGCGATCTGTAATCCCAGGTTTTAAAACTGCGCGCCTGCAGCTCTTTGTTTGGCAAGCTGATATCGCCCGTTACAAAGTCGTTGAATTAAGTCGTCTTTCATTGAATTATATTTCTTCGGAAGGAAGAATACGTGGTGTTGGAGCTCCAAAGCAATTGTCTCACAAAATTTTGTTTTTGTTCTCCATGCGCATACAATATCGTTCATCACATTTTCTTCCATGGTTGTTATAAGGGGCGAAACCCCTTTTGAGTTAAAATCATTAAGGACATCAATGTCCTGCATATCCACTTGATGGTTAGATTGCTTCTGCGGCTGCTGCTGATGCTGATGCTCCAACTGTCTGGGAGCTTCGACGAGGGTGGCCACTTGATACAACTTAGAGGATGAAGATGATTCTGCCTCCATAGTTTCTTACTTAATGAAGTAATACTCTGAGCTAAACTAATTTTATAGTCCTGCCTTTGAAGGCTGGAATTATTTTTCAGGCAATATTTTTGAGGAGCAGCATTTTGTCAAGTGGAGTTAAAGTGGAGTCTTCAACGATTAGTTTTTCAAAAAAAAATGTTAGCAGAGATGTCCACAGTTATAGCTGTTGAAATGTTGAACCCGATTATAGTTGAATTTAATGTTTTTTCCTAAATAACCAATAACTTCTTAAGGAGGTTGTAAGTTTCCAAAACTATTAAAATATTCATTCTATCTTCCATTTTTAATATAAGCTACCCAGTGTGTTCCACCTCCTGACGATGAGTCTAAATTTACAATACCACGCTCATTTCTCCACTTATTTTTGGGAAGAGAATCTCTCATACAACTCTGAAATATGGAATATGCTTACGAGCAAATTTCATTATATCAATATTTGAAAAAGGTTTATTGGGTAGCTGACTTAGAAGTTTTTTGCAGAATGATCAGTTGTTATTCCGTAGCCCTTTCGATATAGTTTTAGATAAAATCCCTTGCCTAACGCAATAGCTTCCATTTAGCGGCTATGTCGCTTATTCTCCTCTAGTTGTTGTCTGGCATTTTTAGCGTTTGTGATTGTTTTTGCAATAGATGCGCCACCCAATGTAAGTCCACCAAGTGCTCCTAGGGCTGTTAAGACAGGTATTAGCGGTAAGAAACCACCAAATTTGGGAACGCTAATCACTCGAGTAATTGCTATTTCATTGTTTTTTTTTTTAACCAATTGATTTGTATATAGCTTTCCGAGCTATTTTAATTGCACTCTCAACACCAAGGGGTCTTTCCATTTTCAATAGCTTATCAGCTGCTTGCAAGTTGTTACCTTTTTCTTATTGCTTCACTGTTTTTCATTTTTTCTAGTGATACTCCAATGCTGCTATCAGACGCTTTGACTCTCTCCCAAGCCTTATCGGGTAAATTTACATCAGCTATGTGCCGTTTAGCTAATTCTTTGTTTTCTGAATATGCTATATCGTGCTCCCTGCAAGCTGCGTCTAATGGGTTAATGCCTTTATCACCACACTGTAGGCGTTCTTTGAGTTTCCTACCTGGGCCACAAAATTGATAGCCCGGTAAATGCAATTCAATCGGAAGGCTATTAATTATGTTATTAACTAGACTACCTCAACAATAGGCGTTTGGTTTACGACTGAATCTTTTATAAAAACAAAGAAACATTTTAATTGATACTTAATCGCTGAAGGTATATCAATGAATGATATTCATTTTGCGAGAATAATCAATAAATATGCATTTAAAGAAGCAAAAAAAAATATAGAAGTGAGAAATATTGATTTTTCATTCAATAAAAATAATATTCGACACAGTGTGCTATAACCAAACTCAATAAGAGTATTAATTGTTGGTCCATCTAATTGCGGAAAGACAAATCTTATGATCAGCTTAATAGAGATTAATATTTAAAAATATTTACTTATTCTCAAAATCATTATTTCAACCGAAATATGAATACTTAAAAAATCTAGTGACCCCAATAAAAGGAATGGGATATTTCACGTAGGTGTTATACCACCTGAGAAAGCTAAGGATAGCTCGATAATGATATTTGATGATGAGGCATGTAAAAAACAAGATAATATACGTTCATACTCTTGTATGGGTCGACATAAAAACATCGACTCATTTTATTTATGTCTAACGTATACACGCATCCCAAAGCATCTTGTGCGCGATAATGCGATAATTTGTCAATTATGCTGGAAAAATAAATATGGGTTTCCTTTGATTAGGATTTGATACATTTATTATAATTTAACTAAATCACTATAATAAAATTATTTTATAAAACTGTAAAATTAAGTAAATTTAGATTCATTTAACATTCGTTCTCAAAATGGTAACAACAATAACTTTAACTGGGGAAGGGGCAATTTTAAATGCAAATTACTTTCCTCCCATTGAATTGTCAACAGAATACGAATGCTGTCTAGTTGATTTTCATATGTACAATTCAATTGAAATACCTTTAGGATCATACGAGCTTGAGGACATTGTTGATTTCATCATAGATAATTTGATAGAACGAAAACTTATTGCTCATCACTGTGATCTCACAATTGAAAGCAATAACAATACACTTCAAGTGACGGTGATGAGTAAAAGTTTGCCAATACATTTTAATAAAAATCATTCGATTGGTAAATTACTTGGATTTAAAAAAGAGTTCTAGTACCGAAAGTTACTCATACCTCAGATTAAGGGGTAAATATTTTTAAAGTGAATACAATTCGATTGGAGTGTAGTATTATTAACGGATCATATGTAAACAATATCTTATCGCATACGCTTGCTCTCAACGTTGCACCGGGATATAAAATCCATGAGATAATGAGATAATGAGATAAAATCCATAGAGATATACACATTAACGATAAGAATAATTGATCAAGACGGTGACTTGATTAACTTGCGTGAAGAAGAAGTAAATCTTCTATAACATTTGAGACCACGAGAATGATAATTTACAATAATAAAAACGTGTGGAAGCCAGTAATACGAAATAGTCGCTCATATTCAAAAGTAGGGCGGGGGTTAACTAGGAGAGCACTTACACCAGCAAATAAAATATTCTTAATGTCTCTAGTTTTTAAAGTTAGAAAACAATGGCAAACAACAGCATTTTAAATGTTTGTGAAAAACCTTATTCCGATGATAGTATAATGAAAAAGGAATATCATACTTATACACCCTATCTTCAATCATTCAATGTTAACGATGAAGTTCGAATTGCAATTCAAAACCAAGATTTGTATGTTTTACCACATGAAAGTTTCATCAGCATAGAAGGTTCGGTTGCTACGGCTACTACGGATGCTGATACATCAGTTGCTACAGGCAAACTTAAAAATAACTGTATGGCATATTTATTTGATGAAATTCGATATGAACTATTGGTTGGAGTTACTTCAACTATAAAAAACTATGTTTCTTTAAATAAATCAGAGAGTGAAATGCTTGAGAACACTGATGGTTATCGAAAATAAGTGATAAGGGGTTTTTTAATCTTAATGTACCTCAAAAATGTTTACTCGGGTTTGCTTAAGACTAACAAAATCCTATTAAATTGTAAACATGAGCTGATACTACTTATGAAAAAGAACATGAGTGGCGTATTTCAAACTAAGGTGGCAGCGTTGTGTATAATCTTAATATTTTTAAGATAACCTGGAAAATTGCACATATAATACTAAATGATCAAGCAAAACTGCAAATGTTTAATGTGGTTAAAAGTGGAAGTTCTCTCCCAATAGCATTCCGCAGCTGGGACTGTTATATGAATCCGTCACTCACAGATGACGCTCAACACACTTGGAATGTAAAGCTAGCAGCTAATAGAAAACGTCCTAGATTTGCATTATTCGTATTTATTTCGAGGGAAAAATGATTACAAACAATTTATTAAATTTAAAAGTTGATTTGAACTCAGAAACATCAAATCCATACGATGATTTAAATTTGAATTTTGAGCGCGGACGATTTGCTGTATTGTATGATATGTACTTATCCATGACCGCTTGGTTGAGTATTCACAGTTAACCTCTTTAGTTCAACGCATAGTCTGATAGCGATCGGATATATTCGTAGCGATCCTAAGAAAATGAATACCGTTGTCATATATCTTACATTTACTGGCGGAAGACAATGTGAGATTGTCAAAGAAATCGCAATCTTGCTCGGTCGAGTATTTCGAATAAAACCTCCATACGCCTTTAAACAATCTTCAGCAAACCTATTCACGGGCAGATGCAGTGCTCTCATGGGAGATCGGTGAGGACGATTACAACTCAACTAAAAGATGGCTTCGCGAAAAAACTAAAGGCAAGCGTATAATTACGTACGGATGTCAGGAAAAAGACATCTTACAATGCATGCTAAAAACAAGCGTCGAACACTATAATGATTATATAAATTCTCCAGTGCTTTCATCTGATCAAATCAGCGGCTATAAAAAGTGTAGATCCCATTCAAATCAGCATGATGTGTGCAGCTATCAAGCGGGCATATGTCTGAACTATTTGATATCGGACTTCATTAAACAATTGAATAATGATATCTACTAATATTAAACATCTCAAACAAAAAAATGTATATGTATATATAATAAAATTGAATGATTGTTTTGGCGACCTTTCCATTTTTATAATAGTTTAGTTAGCTGGCTCGAGGTCCGGGTTTGTTTTAATAAAACAATGAGAAAAAATTTTATTGAAATTTTGTTTCCAATATATTTCGGTTGCGCATCGGCAAACCGTCTTCAGGGCACTAACACAAGGTATAAAAAACAATTAACATTAAAATATATTAAATTAAACAATAAATTGACACATTTAACATACATTATTTAACACGTCTGCGCTTTACGACGTGGAGATTTGAACTGTTTGGCTGTTCAATAGGTGTCTGTACAAGTGAGCGCAATTTTCGGTGTCCGTCTTGTAGTTTAGTCGTTTGTTCGTTGGTGTGTTAATTATGTGTAGCATTTCTAACGTGTGTCGTTTGTTGTAGTGTTGTTCTTGTTGTAGATTGTTGTTGCGTCAAAATTTGGCGTGTGGTTGCTTCTCATACAATGGGTCATTAGTGCTGTTTTTTGCATATTATTTTGATGTCTTAATTTGAAGTCTGATTTATGTTGGGTAATCCTTGTTTTTAGTTTTGATTTTGTTGTGCCTATGTACACACTATTGCATTTGTTGTTATTTTCCCCGGCACATGGTATTTGGTAAATCACATTACTTTTGTTGGCCATAGGAATTTTTACTTTAATTTTGTTGAAGAATTTTTGTAACTTGTTCGTAGGTTTATGTGCTACTTTTATTTCTTGTTTGTTGTAGCAATCTGAGTTCGTGAGGCGTTCTGATAGTCGTGGGACATATATTAGGGATTTGTATATTTTGTTAGGTTCTGTAGGCTTTTCTGTTCTGATATGTCGTCTTTTTAATGTGTTAATTACCTTTTTTGGGAAGTCATTTTTCGTTAAGAGTTTTTTAATTTCATGTATAGTTTCTTCGTGGTATATTGTGTCCGATATGTTAAGCATTCTTTTCATACAGCTTATTGCTGTATTGATTATCATACTCTTGGGGTGGTTTGAATTAAAGTTGAGTAATCGTCCGGAGGCTATGGTTTCTTATACCACTTAATTTTGAGTGTGTTGTCCAATCTAATTACTAAAGAGTCTAAAAATGGTAGTTTCCCGTCTTTTTCTAATTCAATTGTGAATTTGATGTGTCTATGGAAGGAGTTCAATTCTTTCAGAACCTTCTGTGCATCTGTTTTGTCTGTTATGGCAAACAGGTCATCTACATATTTGGTCAAAAGTCTTGGTTTTATTGTCAATTTTTCCGTCACGTTGTCTAATAGTTCCTCCATTACTATATCTGCGATTACTGGGGAGGCTGGTGATCCCATTGGCATTCCTTTTAGTAGTGTGTATATCTTGTCTTCGTATTTGAAATATCTGTTTTCTTGTATACAAAATTTAACTATGTCCATAAATAGGTGTTTAGGTATACTTGTGTGTTCTTCTAACTTTGTCCATTTTCGTCTTATTGTGTCAAGTACTAATTCCATTGGTATGCTGGGAAACAAGGATACTATGTCCAAAGATACCAATGTTTCGTCTTTCCTAATGTGGGAATAACAAAATATACAAATCCCTAATATATGTCCCACGACTATCAGAACCCCTCACGAACTCAGATTGCTACAACAAACAAGAAATAAAAGTAGCACATAAACCTACGAACACGTTACAAAAATTCTTCAACAAAATTAAAGTAAAAATTCCTATGGCCAACAAAAGTAATGTGATTTACCAAATACCATGTGCCGGGGAAAATAACAACAAATGCAATAGTGTGTACATAGGCACAACAAAATAAAAACTAAAAACAAGGATTACCCAACATAAATCAGACTTCAAATTAAGACATCAAAATAATTTGCAAAAAACAGCACTAATGACCCATTGTATGAGAAGCAACCACACGCCAAATTTTGACGCAACAACAATCTACAACAAGAACAACACTACAACAAACGACACACGTTAGAAATGCTACACATAATTAACACACCAACGAACAAACGACTAAACTACAAGACGGACACCGAAAATTGCGCTCACTTGTACAGACACCTATTGAACAGCCAAACAGTTCAAATCTCCACGTCGTAAAGCGCAGACGTGTTAAATAATGTATGTTAAATGTGTCAATTTATTGTTTAATTTAATATATTTTAATGTTAATTGTTTTTTATACCTTGTGTTAGTGCCCTGAAGACGGTTTGCCGATGCGCAACCGAAATATATTGGAAACAAAATTTCAATAAAATTTTTTCTCATTGTTTTATTAAAACAAACCCGGACCTCGAGCCAGCTAACTAAACTATTATAAAAATGGAAAGGTCGCCAAAACAATCATTCAATTTTATTATATATACATATACATTTTTTTGTTTGAGATGTTTAATATTAGTAGATATCATTATTCAATTGTTTAATGAAGTCCGATATCAAATAGTTCAGACATATGCCCGCTTGATAGCTGCACACATCATGCTGATTTGAATGGGATCTACACTTTTTATAGCCGCTGATTTGATCAGATGAAAGCACTGGAGAATTTATATAATCATTATAGTGTTCGACGCTTGTTTTTAGCATGCATTGTAAGATGTCTTTTTCCTGACATCCGTACGTAATTATACGCTTGCCTTTAGTTTTTTCGCGAAGCCATCTTTTAGTTGAGTTGTAATCGTCCTCACCGATCTCCCATGAGAGCACTGCATCTGCCCGTGAATAGGTTTGCTGAAGCTTGTTTAAAGGCGTATGGAGGTTTTATTCGAAATACTCGACCGAGCAAGATTGCGATTTCTTTGACAATCTCACATTGTCTTCCGCCAGTAAATGTAAGATATATGACAACGGTATTCATTTTCTTAGGATCGCTACGAATATATCCGATCGCTATCAGACTATGCGTTGAACTAAAGAGGTTAACTGTGAATACTCAACCAAGCGGTCATGGATAAGTACATATCATACAATACAGCAAATCGTCCGCGCTCAAAATTCAAATTTAAATCATCGTATGGATTTGATGTTTCTGAGTTCAAATCAACTTTTAAATTTAATAAATTGTTTGTAATCATTTTTCCCTCGAAATAAATACGAATAATGCAAATCTAGGACGTTTTCTATTAGCTGCTAGCTTTACATTCCAAGTGTGTTGAGCGTCATCTGTGAGTGACGGATTCATATAACAGTCCCAGCTGCGGAATGCTATTGGGAGAGAACTTCCACTTTTAACCACATTAAACATTTGCAGTTTTGCTTGATCATTTAGTATTATATGTGCAATTTTCCAGGTTATCTTAAAAATATTAAGATTATACACAACGCTGCCACCTTAGTTTGAAATACGCCACTCATGTTCTTTTTCATAAGTAGTATCAGCTCATGTTTACAATTTAATAGGATTTTGTTAGTCTTAAGCAAACCCGAGTAAACATTTTTGAGGTACATTAAGATTAAAAAACCCCTTATCACTTATTTTCGATAACCATCAGTGTTCTCAAGCATTTCACTCTCTGATTTATTTAAAGAAACATAGTTTTTTATAGTTGAAGTAACTCCAACCAATAGTTCATATCGAATTTCATCAAATAAATATGCCATACAGTTATTTTTAAGTTTGCCTGTAGCAACTGATGTATCAGCATCCGTAGTAGCCGTAGCAACCGAACCTTCTATGCTGATGAAACTTTCATGTGGTAAAACATACAAATCTTGGTTTTGAATTGCAATTCGAACTTCATCGTTAACATTGAATGATTGAAGATAGGGTGTATAAGTATGATATTCCTTTTTCATTATACTATCATCGGAATAAGGTTTTTCACAAACATTTAAAATGCTGTTGTTTGCCATTGTTTTCTAACTTTAAAAACTAGAGACTTTAAGAATATTTTATTTGCTGGTGTAAGTGCTCTCCTAGTTAACCCCCGCCCTACTTTTGAATATGAGCGACTATTTCGTATTACTGGCTTCCACACGTTTTTATTATTGTAAATTATCATTCTCGTGGTCTCAAATGTTATAGAAGATTTACTTCTTCTTCACGCAAGTTAATCAAGTCACCGTCTTGATCAATTATTCTTATCGTTAATGTGTATATCTCTATGGATTTTATCTCATTATCTCATTATCTCATGGATTTTATATCCCGGTGCAACGTTGAGAGCAAGCGTATGCGATAAGATATTGTTTACATATGATCCGTTAATAATACTACACTCCAATCGAATTGTATTCACTTTAAAAATATTTACCCCTTAATCTGAGGTATGAGTAACTTTCGGTACTAGAACTCTTTTTTAAATCCAAGTAATTTACCAATCGAATGATTTTTATTAAAATGTATTGGCAAACTTTTACTCATCACCGTCACTTGAAGTGTATTGTTATTGCTTTCAATTGTGAGATCACAGTGATGAGCAATAAGTTTTCGTTCTATCAAATTATCTATGATGAAATCAACAATGTCCTCAAGCTCGTATGATCCTAAAGGTATTTCAATTGAATTGTACATATGAAAATCAACTAGACAGCATTCGTATTCTGTTGACAATTCAATGGGAGGAAAGTAATTTGCATTTAAAATTGCCCCTTCCCCAGTTAAAGTTATTGTTGTTACCATTTTGAGAACGAATGTTAAATGAATCTAAATTTACTTAATTTTACAGTTTTATAAAATAATTTTATTATAGTGATTTAGTTAAATTATAATAAATGTATCAAATCCTAATCAAAGGAAACCCATATTTATTTTTCCAGCATAATTGACAAATTATCGCATTATCGCGCACAAGATGCTTTGGGATGCGTGTATACGTTAGACATAAATAAAATGAGTCGATGTTTTTATGTCGACCCATACAAGAGTATGAACGTATATTATCTTGTTTTTTACATGCCTCATCATCAAATATCATTATCGAGCTATCCTTAGCTTTCTCAGGTGGTATAACACCTACGTGAAATATCCCATTCCTTTTATTGGGGTCACTAGATTTTTTAAGTATTCATATTTCGGTTGAAATAATGATTTTGAGAATAAGTAAATATTTTTAAATATTAATCTCTATTAAGCTGATCATAAGATTTGTCTTTCCGCAATTAGATGGACCAACAATTAATACTCTTATTGAGTTTGGTTATAGCACACTGTGTCGAATATTATTTTTATTGAATGAAAAATCAATATTTCTCACTTCTATATTTTTTTTTGCTTCTTTAAATGCATATTTATTGATTATTCTCGCAAAATGAATATCATTCATTGATATACCTTCAGCGATTAAGTATCAATTAAAATGTTTCTTTGTTTTTATAAAAGATTCAGTCGTAAACCAAACGCCTATTGTTGAGGTAGTCTAGTTAATAACATAATTAATAGCCTTCCGATTGAATTGCATTTACCGGGCTATCAATTTTGTGGCCCAGGTAGGAAACTCAAAGAACGCCTACAGTGTGGTGATAAAGGCATTAACCCATTAGACGCAGCTTGCAGGGAGCACGATATAGCATATTCAGAAAACAAAGAATTAGCTAAACGGCACATAGCTGATGTAAATTTACCCGATAAGGCTTGGGAGAGAGTCAAAGCGTCTGATAGCAGCATTGGAGTATCACTAGAAAAAATGAAAAACAGTGAAGCAATAAGAAAAAGGTAACAACTTGCAAGCAGCTGATAAGCTATTGAAAATGGAAAGACCCCTTGGTGTTGAGAGTGCAATTAAAATAGCTCGGAAAGCTATATACAAATCAATTGGTTAAAAAAAAAAAAACAATGAAATAGCAATTACTCGAGTGATTAGCGTTCCCAAATTTGGTGGTTTCTTACCGCTAATACCTGTCTTAACAGCCCTAGGAGCACTTGGTGGACTTACATTGGGTGGCGCATCTATTGCAAAAACAATCACAAACGCTAAAAATGCCAGACAACAACTAGAGGAGAATAAGCGACATAGCCGCTAAATGGAAGCTATTGCGTTAGGCAAGGGATTTTATCTAAAACTATATCGAAAGGGCTACGGAATAACAACTGATCATTCTGCAAAAAACTTCTAAGTCAGCTACCCAATAAACCTTTTTCAAATATTGATATAATGAAATTTGCTCGTAAGCATATTCCATATTTCAGAGTTGTATGAGAGATTCTCTTCCCAAAAATAAGTGGAGAAATGAGCGTGGTATTGTAAATTTAGACTCATCGTCAGGAGGTGGAACACACTGGGTAGCTTATATTAAAAATGGAAGATAGAATGAATATTTTAATAGTTTTGGAAACTTACAACCTCCTTAAGAAGTTATTGGTTATTTAGGAAAAAACATTAAATTCAACTATAATCGGGTTCAACATTTCAACAGCTATAACTGTGGACATCTCTGCTAACATTTTTTTTTTGAAAAACTAATCGTTGAAGACTCCACTTTAACTCCACTTGACAAAATGCTGCTCCTCAAAAATATTGCCTGAAAAATAATTCCAGCCTTCAAAGGCAGGACTATAAAATTAGTTTAGCTCAGAGTATTACTTCATTAAGTAAGAAACTATGGAGGCAGAATCATCTTCATCCTCTAAGTTGTATCAAGTGGCCACCCTCGTCGAAGCTCCCAGACAGTTGGAGCATCAGCATCAGCAGCAGCCGCAGAAGCAATCTAACCATCAAGTGGATATGCAGGACATTGATGTCCTTAATGATTTTAACTCAAAAGGGGTTTCGCCCCTTATAACAACCATGGAAGAAAATGTGATGAACGATATTGTATGCGCATGGAGAACAAAAACAAAATTTTGTGAGACAATTGCTTTGGAGCTCCAACACCACGTATTCTTCCTTCCGAAGAAATATAATTCAATGAAAGACGACTTAATTCAACGACTTTGTAACGGGCGATATCAGCTTGCCAAACAAAGAGCTGCAGGCGCGCAGTTTTAAAACCTGGGATTACAGATCGCAGTCCCAACAGCAGAAACTGTTGAATATTATTATACAGGATAAATAACACCATTTTTTGTGTTATTTTTTTTAAACAGATTAATGAAAATAAAAGACATTTAAATATATATTCCAAATCTTTCTTTTTTTAATACATTTATATTTACAGCTTTCTCTACTTCCGTTGAATTAAATATTATTTATTATTTTTTTATTACAGACAAAACAAAAAATCAATAACTGTTTTTTACAGAACAAATAGAAAAGATATATATATATTTATACGTACTTCTCTTTTTTTATTATATACGGTTTATACAATCTCCCTCTCTCCCTATTGCATATAAAATGAATATATATATATATAGTTACATACTCTATTATATGTCTTTAATATTCAGTCATCTCTTTAACTGCTAACAGGGCAGTCAACCTGTATATCAGATATTCTTAACAGTCTGTTTAACTGCTATAAAACCATTCATAACAGGCTGTTTAAGTGCTATAAAACCGAATAACAGATTATTTACTGCTTCTAAACTGTATAGCAGATCAGAAAATGGATGAGAATTTACTAAAGGAATTATCAAAGACTAGAAATGTTTTGAAAAAATATTTCAAAATATTAAATTCGGTAAAGCTATAAATCCACTTTAAAACTGGAGGAAACATTAAAACCCATAACAGAACCACTGCAGAAACTCGTTACTAATACATATACTAATACATTATAATACATTTTCCAAACCGAAGAAAGAAGAGCAGTCGTACACGCCACTTATTTCAAATACGGGAATTAAGCCAGAATTAGATAGTTCGCATTTTAGACGACGGAAACTAGATGATGAGAATGATTATGATGATGCGGATGATGATGATGATGATGTTAATGATATTTCAGTTAATCAGCTCTACTCTCAATCTAATGTTGGAGTTGAAAATATGTTTAATCTAAGTGAATTAGCTAGAAAAAAGATACTTGATAAAGCATATGAACCATATAAAGATTTAAATGGTGAATTAAGGTTAGGAAATTCTATTATTCATATATCAGTAGAAAAATGTATTCTAGACGGTGGTGAAACATGGGATCTCACTACAGGCTTATATTCTTTAATTTATGAGATAATTTCAATACTTGAACTTCGGGAAGCAAAAATTATCGAATAAATTTATAAAAAGGGAAAAATATTTGTATTTAACTGACGTTATTAAAATGAGTATCGACAAGTTTGGACATTACTCTCAGCTAAAAAGAGAGATTCTGTTGACAATAAACTTTATGTTCAAAATACATTATACAAATCAAAAGAGGATTTGGGGATTCTCATACATAATAAAGTTGATGAAGTAGATAAATCTATAAGCGAATGTTTAAATCAAGTTAATATTGAAATTCCAAAACTGAGAAGTGATATTTATTTAAATAATAATAAGATTTTTGGAAAACTTGAAGAGAACAATTTAAGTTTTAAGAAAATCTTACAAAAATCAAAAAACTATTTGCATACGTATATTAATAGTGAAAATAATGAATTGAGAGAATATCTTATAAGTGGAAATGTTAAATTAAAGAGTATAGATACAAATATGTAGCTTGAATGAACTTAGGACGTTTTTGATTACTTATATCAATACTGAAAATATTGCGTGGAGAGAGTATATTAATAAGAAAAATGCTAAAATCAGGGAGTCAATTACATTGTTGAAAGGTTGACTTAAGACAATAGAGCTATTATAAATATAATAAATATTCATTGGTTTAGCTATCCACAACATGTCCGTAGACAAGTTTGGTCACTTTTCAAGTGATAAATACAAAACTGAGAATTTCAAGAAAAATGGTGCTAAATTCTTGGGGCTTTTTATGAATAACGATCAAAACATTGATATCCAGAGTAAACGTCTTAAAAACGTTGGGAACCCGATTCAAGAAAAGGACGCAGTTAACTATCGTTTGTTGGAAAGTAAGGTCGTTTAATTATCACAAGACTTGCAAACGCTCATTAGAAAAGAAAACTGAAATCTAGAAAAGAGTGTTGTCACTCGGTCTAAGTACTTTACTACTCCAAAAAGTGCATTAAAAAATGTAGGAATGCAAATTGAAGGCGAGAAAATATCATTAAAGCTTTTAAACAAACCCACATAACATAAACGAGGAAGAAAGGCTATCTTCGGCACGCCGAAGAATTAATACCCTTGGTGAAGGTATCTTGATAAAAAAAAGTCTTAATCAAAAACCTAGCTTTCGACCGATCGTTCCTATGGCAGCTATATGATATAGTGGTCCGATCTTAAAAGGATTTTGCATACATATGAGGAGCTTAGTTAAACTAATAAATGCCGAGTTTGGTCAAGATATCTTGAAAAACAAAATGTTTTTTCATACAAAATCTTAATTTTCGACCGATCGTTCCTATGGCAGCTTTATGATATAGTGGTCCGATCTTAATAGGATTTTGCATATATGAGGAGTTTTTTAAAACTAATAAATGCCGAGTTTGGTCTAGATATCTTGAAAAACAAAATGTTTTTTCATACAAAAACATAATTTTCGACCGATCGTTCCTATGGCAGCTATATGATATGGTGGTCCGATCCAGCTGGTTTTGACATATGTGCTGTGTGCAACAGAAAAAGGGACTTCTGCAAAGTTTCATTAAGATAGCTTTAAGACTGAGAGACTAGTTCGCATAGAAACGGCTGTTGATGCTGATCAAGAATATATATACTTTGTTCATGCCAGTTCAGTGCTAGTCTGAACACAGCATTGACTGAGCCTAGTGAGACAGACTCACTCACTGTGAAAGACTCACTCACTAATTCGATCCCAGATTCGCTCAGCACTCTCCTTGTGGTCTCCTTTCCACCTCCATCACTCCAACCAAAAATATGTAAAATCACTTAACCATCGGAGTTTGTTACATGCAGCAGAAAATTCTAATAAAGTGCTTTTTCGTCAACAATAACCTGAGAATTATTTATCTGAAGCCACCCCCACAAACATTGGTCCTTCGAGCCGGATATATAAACCGTTCGCCCCTACACAAGTTTTTTGGCAAAGATAAGTAAATACAATATTTCCTTTCTATATATATTCGGCAATATCCGCCATATTTTTTTCTTTAAGAAAAGTGATTGGCAATTTTCTGAATATATATATTATATATATATATACAAATATATATAAATTATCCAAACAAAACTAAAAACAGTTTAGTTAAATTGTGTATTAGTTACCTCCAACTACAAAAGAAATCCTCTTCAACATTTTTTTGTATGTACATACGTACGCACTCGTGCACTTTCCCAACTATAAAAAAAAAATTTAATTACGTGTCCGCATTTAATCCGACAAGTTGCCGCACAATATTGTTTCCTAATTAATGTTGTTAATTCATGTTCTTGGTCCGACACACAACACAAACATACACCAGGTTCACCAGCACGTATCTATTCAATCCGAATATAGTTGCCCATATGCATTTTGAATAGACACTATATTTAACATTATTATTTAATAAACATAAACACAAACTCCAATTCACCATAACTTGTTGTATATATATTTAACTTATAATTGTGCATAGTGCAAACGAATATACATATTTGTGCAACCACATAGTACATACATCCTATAAATAAATCCACAAATCATATGTACTATGTGTGTCCACATATAATATTTTTTAGTGCACAATCCACAGCAATATTATAACACAGCAACGTTAAAATAATAAATTGCAATTTCAACCGGCATATGTGCCGGTGACTACCTTATTTCTAATGTGTCTAGGTCCGCTCCTTTATCTCTTCCTGAGGATGTATATCATCCTACTTTAGAGATTACAATGTTCAATTGTCATCGTCTCATTTCGTGCTCATTAGCCAATAAGCCCCGCTGCTGCTTTCGCAAAGGGAATTATTCATTGCTGAATCAGCTTATTTATGCAACCGATTGGTCTTTCTTATATGACTCGGTTGATATGAATTACTTTTTTTTATAGCACCCTAAACTCCCTCTTAGATGTGCGTATTCCCAAGTCAATTCCTTCGACTACTTTTTCAAAACCACCCTGGTTTACTCCCAGATTGTCACAGCTTAAAAACTTAAAATCGAAATATTTTAAAAAGTTTAAAAAGTCTGGTTCGTGTATGCTATGAGAATTATCTTACTCGTTCTAAAAGGCAATTTTCCCAAAATCCGAGACAGTTTTACAATTTTGTAAACTTGAAGCGTAAATCTTCAAGGTTGCCAACTTCTTTTTCTTTCGGGATGGATAAAGCCAGTAATGACTCTGATTCTGCTAACCTCTTTGCTTATTATTTCCAATCAACTTACTCCTCAGTCTGTCCTAATAATAATTCTTACCTTTATACTATTTCTTCCTCTAGTTCTATACCTCCTCCTATTATTTCACACTCCTCTCTCCTTTTAGCTATAAACTCTTTAAAATCTTCTTACTCTCCTGGGCCTGACAATATTCCGAGTTGTCTTCTTAAGGAGTGCAGTTCTTCCCTTCTTTATCCATTGCAAAAGCTTTTTAATCTATCTCTAGAATCTTCTGTCTTTCCATCTCTTTGGAAAGAATCTTATATCATTCCTCTCCACAAGAAAGGTGGAAAGTCTGATATAGAAAATTACAGGGGCATTGCAAAACTGTCCGCTATTCCTAAATTATTTGCAATCTGCAAATCAGTTGTTTCCCCTGTTCAACATGGATTCGTAAAGAATCGGTCAACTACGACCAATCTGCTTGAGTTTACTTCCTTGGTAAATGATGCTTTTCTTTCGAAAATGCAAACTGATGTCATTTATACTGACTTCAGTAAGGCGTTTGACTCTATGCACCATGACATTTTACTTTTTAAACTTGACCGAATAGGTTTCCCTCCGTCTCTTTTGCTTTGGATTCATTCTTATTTAAAAGGTAGGACCCAACGAGTAATGCTGAGGATGGCTACCTCTAAACAAGTTCACGTTACTTACTCTTTTTATAAATGATCTCCCCTCTGTTATATCACATGCCCGTGTACTCATGTATGCGGATGATGTGAAACTTATTCTATCATACACTAACCCCCTACACCATTCTCGTCTACAAGATGATTTGAACGCTATGCAACTTTGGTGTTCGACCAATCAATTGCATCTGAATTGTTCAAAGTGTATGTTTATGACATTTAATCGTACTACTCCTTATCTTGTCAGTTATACAATCGACAGTACCCCTTTGCAACATATACTAACAGTTAAGGATCTAGGCGTTCTTTTTGATTCTAAACTCTGTTTTAATCTTCACATAGATACCATCGTTAATGAGGCAAAAGGTGTACTTGGATTCATTAAACGATGGTCTAAAGAGTTTAACGATCCTTTTATAACTAAACTTCTGTACATCTCTCTTGTTCGCCCTATCCTTGAATACTGCTCTTGCATCTGGTCTCCGCAGTATAACAATAGCCAGGATCGCATTGAATCTGTTCAGAAGCAATTTCTGCTTTTTGCCTTACGAGGTTTAAATTGGGACCCTAATCTACGGTTGCCATCCTACTCCAGCAGGCTGCTTCTTAGGACAATTTTCGGTCTTGTCCTTCTACATAAGTTGATTATTGGGGATATAGATTCTCCTTTTCTGCTAGCGCGTCTTCAATTCTCTGTTCCGTCTAGACCAACCAGAAATTACCGCCCCTTACTCCTGTCTACGTGCACAACTGACTACGCTATGCACAATCCTTTTCGCGTGCTATGTAAAAATTATAATAGTTTACATCACGTTTTCTCTACCGAACTTTCTCTACCCCTAATAAAATCGTTGCTTTCAGAATACCTTCGGGAAGTCACCGACCATTCCCAGCTATGAGTAGGGGCATGGCTTGCCGGACAGGCTGTAAATTTTCCCCCACCGGGTCGGTGATTTCCCATTACTATTCTCTCTGTCCTATCTACTTAACACTCTATATATCTATCTAGCTTACATGTCTTTACTTTATTAACAAACTTCTTACTTTCTTTTTTCCTATTGTATTTTATTAATTAATATAGCAAACTAAGATTATTTTTAATTTTACTTAAGAACACTTTTTTCCTACTTACACCCTTCAGCATAAATGTAGGCTCTAATAGCGTCACTGACAAATTTAGCTGTGAAAAGGGGCACAGCTGGCCGGGCAGGCACATAAAACACCCCCATCGGTCGGTGATGCTATTTAGAGAACTGTGTATTCTAACTAGGCTTTTAGCATTTAATTCCATTATCTACTGTATGTATAATATACTGAATAATGACGAAGACACTCGTTTTGTCGACCAATAATAAATAAGAAATAAAAAATAAAAGATTGGCAATACACGCATTTGCCCTTTTTCCCATCGTCAACAGATATGAAATGGTTCCAGACATCGTTTCTCTTCCTTTTTGTAGCCATAACAATAACCTATTAATTCATTTTTAAATAATATGCACTAATTTTCCCACTTAAATTACTTACAAGTCAGCAACTCAAAAGTGAACTTAAGATCCCGCTATCTTTTTTGTTGATGAACTATAAAATGTATCGTTCATGAACGGCTGAACTGCTGATTAGAATACATCGTCCATGACCGACTGAATAGCTGAACGAGTGACTTAAATGACCGATTTAGTTCACTGATCACTGAATAAGTTCAGCAGTTCATTTTAATGACCCGTTCAATCGAACTTCGTCTGAACTAAACGACACAACTCTAACCATTACCACTCGGATGCCAGCCATGGGACGCGTCAACGGTACCCAAATGTCTAGTTACGACTCCACCAACTCTACCACTTTCTGATCAGAGAGTATAGGGTATAATATATGAGCCATAGTCAACAACAATTTCCTTAAAATTGTAACCTGGAATGCAGCTGGACTACACAATAAACTGGAAGAGATGGAGTTATTTATGCTGGTGAACGAAATTGACGTAATGTTAAGAGCTGACAGTTACGAGGCACCGAAACTATTGATATTAGCGGATATTACTTACCTGGTAAGCCACACTTCTAACAGTCGGCGTGGAGGTGCAGCCATCCTAATAAAACGCACAATCCAGCATATGGCGCTCACGCCAACAACCTTGGGGAAAATTCAGTGTTGGCCAGTTGCAATTACATGAACCATTTATGTAGGCAGATTGGTGCCACATTTATTGCTGCTGGTGATTGGAATGACAGGAGTTGTACCAGCAGATCAAATTGAAGGAGCAATCTACTCCTTGAAAGTGAGCAGCAGCCGAGTTTTAACACTCTGGCAGCTGGCTCGGCAACGCGCTTCCCAAATAATGCGCACCAGTCCCCGACAGCTATTCACCTCGCAGTATATTAAAGAGTGCAGTGAATAGTGCTACAAATTAGCACCTCCATCGACCTGGGGTCAGATCATTTGCCGCTACAAATTAATTTACTGATTAAGCCAGCTGAAGGCGTATTCCAATGCCATCCAGCATATCCAAATTCCAGTTTTGGCTAAACATGCGCATCAATTTAATCTCTGTTGCTAGGCTACGCACTCGCACTCCCGGTCTGGGGACCACTATTATGCGGAGGTCAATTCGGGCTTATCCAGATTGCGCACAATGAAATATTGCCAACTATTTCTGGCGCCCGTTGGTCCGTCCGAAGTTAAAATATTCACACTGATTTGAAAGTCGTGCAGGTGGACAAAATGTACCTCGAGTCTTTTTCGAGGTATTGGGCTCGGCTCTGCAATTACAGCAATGAGGAAGCCAAGAGCATTGCAGCGGTTCACAACTTTCGTTGCCTCTACAGGGCCAGGAGCTCTCATGTCAGGTACAACAACTGCGGCACCCACCCGCTCGCATCCTTACCTACAGACGCTACAGGCTGTCACGCAACCTGAGCAGCTCAGGGCTACAATTGCGGATCATGGAGCAGTGTTCAACGCGCAGGCTGTAAACACCATACGTACACTTGGTACACTCTTTATGATATCAGGTAACTTGTACACATCTGTTCCACATCAAGCGCCGAAGTCAAGGACTATTTGCAGGACTCGGCAACTCATCCAATTGAATTGACTGAAAGGTAATTAAAAAAGATCGTTGCCAGAGGGTTGTCAACTTACCAAAATTCAGGATGCGACACCCCACAACATGAAGAAAGGCATTGACGCTGCGATTCTAACGCAGCCATAATATTAACAATAGTCTAAAGGCTGGACTCAGCTACAGCGGTTATCTGACTGGGTAAGTTCTCCACGTTTTGGAGTCTTTCCATTTTTCAAATAGTTTTATTTGACAGTAACGCCCACGCCAGGGCTGGGAACATCATTTAGCATTACATTAAAGTACGTAGCTTTATTCCTTGTAAAAACTTTGCGGGTATTAAATGAATAAACAGTCTTGATCCCGCTCCCCATCTCACTGCCTGTTGTCAGGCATTGCGGTGGGTTTTGGAATCTTGGACGCCAATGCGTTTGTCCTTGCGGTAAGCGGTATCTAAACAACAAAAAATCGAAAGCTCCGAGACAAACACTGCCGCCTATCAGGCAAACGGGAAACCATAAAAATAGTGTAGCGTTTTCCAGCTACGCTGCGGCAGCTTAAATCACACTCGAGCAACAAGAACTCCAACAAAGGGATCCCACCGATAATCTTATCCAGAAGCTTGACAGATAAACTGCCATTATCATTGAAAAAGCCATCAGGCCTTGCAAATATCGAGCGTTAGATTGACCAACTAATGCAGGTCCTCAACACAATACTACTAGTCTCCAACCTTCAGCCAAGAGAACAAGCCAATGGCATTCATAATGCCTTTCAATTCCCTTTCTGCCAATACAGGCTTTTTAAGCCACTCCAAATGATAATACTCATTGAAAAATTATCTCTTGATAACTTTTATTAATAAGCACAATGTGGATATTATGTTGGTTACCGAAACTCACCTGCTGGACTCTGACTAAAAGGCTACGACTTGTACACAGTCAATCAACCTGCAAATCGCGGGGTTGCCATAACTTTTATAAAACGTTCGATTGGTTCATATGGCGCTGCCGTCTATCGCCTCTCCACTTTAATGCACCACAATTGCTGCCGCCCTTCAAGATGGCTCCTCAATAAACACCGCCCCAGTGTATCTCCCGCCACTCAGTTGGTCAATTGATGACTTCTATAATCTGTTTAATAGACTAGGCCAAAAGACTTTGATAGCCGACGTTTGGAACGCCAAAAGCTACTAGGGGGCATCGCCCGCTCCCGCTGGAGAGGAACCGCACTCTTGCAATGTATACAGCAGAACAGGTACAACATTTTAGCCACCTGCTCGAAAACACATTTTTCATTCAACACGAGGCATTCTAGGTCGGCCATATACTCGGCTCTGCACCAAATACTCCCTTCAAATGTCATATTCTCCCGCTAAATGGCTACGTCAAAAAGTTTGTGACTGTGTTCTAATAATCGAGAAAAACGTGTATGAGGCTGCCAACTTTGCATCTAAACATTTCCAAACGCGGCTTCTCAATGCCAGGGCCTACCACATTTCAATCAGACGACAGATATTAATGATAATCGAGGCGAAACTTTAAATAAAAAGCCAAATAAAAAATAATCCACTCATTAGAGTTTTATTTAACCATCTTATGCATTCGAAAAGCCCTAAATCTGCTGAAGAGACCAAATGGACGGACTCTGACATGCAAAATTTCTGGAGTATAAACAGCAATATTATAGAGGCAACCCATTCATAGTGTGCCTGTCAAAAAGCATGCCTATATCAACATTATAGACTTTTGGTGAAAGACTACCGAAGAGAAGGCTAAGGCTTTTATCCAGATCTCGAAAGCAGCTTTACGCTTTTCTATTGCAAGTGTGGCCGATGTCCAAACTGAAATCAAGCAGCTAAAGCTTCAGAAATCACCTGGGATGGACAACATCGATAATCGTACAATGGCTTCGGCTGTTAGTTGTTCCATACATCACAATGTTTGTTAAAATAATCTTTCAGCTTGATCACTTGGTTAAAATGATATCAAAGCCCGGTAAGCCACATGAGCAACTTTCATCGTAAAGACCTATCAGTCTTCTGTCGGGAGTTACCAAAATATTTGAGGAACTACTGCTTAAACGGATGTTCGAGGTTGAATCGGTTGAACCTCCCTGTACACCAATTCGGTTTCCGCAAGAAACATGCCGCGGAACAGCAGCTAGGCAGGCATACAGTTCATCCCCAGAGCATTTGAGAATGGACTTAACTAGATACATATACAAGAAGTTTTTTACCGCGAATGGCACGACGGTCTCTACTACAAGTTGATACGAGATTACTTTACTCAAAGAATGTTTACAGTCGAATGCGGCAGCGGCCAATTAAAAAAAAACTACCGGCGCCCTTTTACTGTTCCTCTGAAGAACAGAGCAGCGATCTCTGCTCCACATCCAGTTGATGCGGGAGTTCCACAGGGAAGCGTTGGTGGTCAGATCAACATATTGCACACCTCATATGCCGACGATTGTTGTGTTTGTGTAAGTGCGTGTCGTCGGGGAAATGCCCATTTCGCTGTGATTGGCCGCTGCAGAATTCGTTAGAAATATAAGAATACTCGTTAGTGGCACGGATCTCGCTGGGCCTCTGTAGTGCCTGTTCTCTTTGGGCATATATTTGTAGCGACTCTTGATAATTTGCTCTTCTATATGTTGCCTGTCTGTTCGCTGTTGTACGCGTAGCCTCTGTTATCGTAATCGTAATCGTTGTTCGACGCGCTGTTGTTGGTAGCTTCTTTGCCTATTTATGCGAATTAAAACGCTTTGCTGCAGAGCAGTTAGTGGTCGTTCAACAGATCTAGCATATATAGGTAGGCGTGGCGAAATTTCTAGTCTTCGTTGCTGTTCCTCTAACAGTTGCTGCTGTCTCTCCGTCGCTGCACATGGAGCATATGTCTACAGCATTCGGCAGTATCTTTTCCTTAAGACGCTGCGGTACAAATGGGTCGGTGGCTAGATTTATAGCCAGGTAGTTGCTGGGATTTAAAAGGCGCTGTACATATTTGGCACATGAATCATTGTAAACGTCATCTACGTTTGCAATCTCCAGGTCATGGCTTATAGTGCTATAGCTTACATACCATGGCGCACCTGCAATGGATCTAAGATTTTTTTTTGCATAGTCTGTATGCGATCCATTTGTGTTTGACTTGTAAGTGGTCCCCAGCCGGGCAGTGTATATTGCCAGATTGGCCCTATAAGCTGTTTTTAGATTAGTACTTTCGTTTTGAGGGGTAACGGCAAACGGTGATGCCAATCAGCCATTGCATATTTTTCTTCCCCGTTCTCAGTTTATTAACAACAACAGATATGTGCCTATAAAATTGCAGTTTTCTATCCAAATGTTCACCGAGATATGTGTGCACCGTTTTGTTAAGTAGGACTCCACCTATATGGGGAGATTTGGCATCTGGCTTCACTTGGAATCTACGTAGAGTATGTATGTCGTGTACCGTCTTATTTGCATTTATTGCCTGCGTTCCGCCTAATATTAGTATGACGGTATCATGTGCATATGTTGCTAGCAATGTTTAGTTGCGGTTCATACAACCTCACATCCAGTTGGGCTTATTGGCCCCGGAATCGGCATGTCAGATTTATATAGCGCGTAGAGCACAGCACAAAGTACGCTTTCTTGAGGCACTCCAGGCGCAATTCACTTAATGCTGATCGGATACCACCGCTGTACTCTACCATGAATGTTCTCTCGGCGATGTAGTGGCAAACAACATTGTAAATGTCGGAGAGGAAGTACTGTAGCATCTCGATAGGCATGAGACTTTAAGTTGTGACTATGGGTTGTGCTGGTAGATACTAGTTCTGGTATAATGGGGACTTAGTTTGCGAACTGAGGCTGTGTGTGGCGTATGCGTTGCTGGATCTGGTGTCTCTCTTGTTGTTGTTCTGTTTACCCGGCGTGGCGTGAGGTGAACACGTCTGTGTATTTAAGAGACAATAATGAGTAACAAAGGCAACGAAGACTCGCTGCATCCGCCCGAACTGAGTACGGAACACCAGAATCCGAACGATCAAGCGACCAACAATGACGACCTGCAGTGAGACGGCTTTAATTCTGCGACATTAGAAGTGGGATTCGGCACTAACCAAACTTCTTCAAGGGATGTCTTTGCGTTGTTAGAGCAGCAAAACCGGAATTTTCTGGAACTGGTTAAGAGGCTACAGATGCCGCGAGTTACAACAGACTAGCGAGATTTGCTTACCGAAATATAATCCGGACATTGCTGGGCAATGTTGTGTTGTTGCTGTCGACATCATTTTACGAGCAAGACCGTTAAGTGACAGCGCTCTTATATTAGCGTTGAGTAAAGCTTTCGAAGGCGCAGCGACCCAGTGGTTATCACACATATGCTACCCAGGAATAACTTGGCAGCAATTCAGGCAATTGTTTGAGCAGCGATACGAGACATCGGAGACGCCAGCCGCCGTTATTTTAAATCTTCTTAATAGTCGTCCAAGCAACGGTGAAAGCTTGCATGTTTTTGCGAGTCGCAGCGTGACGTCACTGTGCACAAAATTGCGTAATTTGAATTCTGAACAAATTTCCATCGCGCTGGTTCTTAGGCACATGGCTAATTTCGACCGGCGTTTGCAACGAAAGCTGCAAGTATTCTCAGCGCTGAAAGAGCGTCCTATTACATCAAACTGGGAACCAGAGCCCAAGCGTGCTAAAACTGTGGGACTCTAATGTTATCAGTCTGGAAAACCATAAAAAGTAAGACTGTAGATCTGGAATGGGATTCCAGGTTTCGGCAACTGGAAAGGAGTGGCGTTCAGGGCAGCCTCGTTATGGAAGGGCAAATGTTACATGCTACAGATGCCGGGAGCCGGGACATATTGCCACTAATTGTCAAAAAATAGTGCAGAATACCGGATTGGGAGTAAGATCGGAAAAAAGTGTGGAGCTGTGCGCTATAGTGGAGCCTCAATCGAGTATGCTGGTCAATGGTGAGAGATTTCCAATTACATTTGATTCGGGAGCTGAGTGCTCATTAATTAAAGAAAGCGTTTCTAATAAGTTAGTTTGTAAGAGGATATATAGCGTTATCTCGTTAAAGGGAAAAGCTAATGCCAATACTTACTTACAGTACTGTAAAAGTTGAATCAAACATCATGATTGATGGTAATTCTTTGGTTGTTTTGATTCATATAGTACCAGACGAATGTATGAAAAATAATATTGTAATTGGCAGAGAAATCTTGGTTTTTTAGTGGAAGTTTCTTATGATAACTTTAAGATTGTTCAAACTAAAGTTGTGAACGTTTGTGAAACCGTTCAACTTACTAATTTTGATAACATCGAAACTGAAATGGTCTGAAATGAAAAAGGAATTATGATATAATTACTAAAGTAACACTCAAAATCTTTTATCGAAGGCACTCCGCAAACGCGTGTGAGTACTGGGGAAATGCATATTTGTTTGATTGATTCGATTAAGACTGTGGCGACCATACAGATTTAGTCCAAGCGACAGGGAGTTAGTACGTGCTAAAATTAAAGAAATAACCGAGTATAAAGTTATCAGACCTAGTAGTTCACCATTTGCTAGTCCTGCATTATTACTAAAGAAGAAAAATGGTTCAGCAAGATTTTGTGTTGATTATGGAGAGTTAAATAAAAATACAGTAGCTGATAAGATTCCATTACCGTTGCACAGTGGACGGTCCATAGCCCAAAAATAAAAAAATCAATGTTTGAATGGTTCAAATGTTCGGCATCTAGTTGTCCATAAAACGGTGCTTTAAAATTGATTATTTGTTTTGTTTTGCTTTACACATTCGCGAAGAAAATGACAGGTAAAGCGATAGCACAAACCGTGCGGCCAATATTAAGCGTGTGCATCGTAGCTGCAAACCCTGCAGAAATATATTAAAAAACTATATAAAAGCTAAATTAAAGTGGTCAAACTAAAATGAACATATATTTTGAAGGTATTTACATTGTGTTTTTTTAATTTTTATTTGAATTGCATTGTTTGTGTGTTTTTAACAAAACATGTGCGTAAACCCTAATTGTTCTTGTACAACCTCAAAAAAAATCAATTTTCAGATGGAGTAAAAATTGTTTTGCCAATGACGCCCTTCAACGAAACTTGTTTTAAAAAATTGTTCAATATTTAGTTATTCTAAGTTATGAAAATAAGCTGCTACAATTTGCTACACTTAATGTAATCATGCATTCAATACCTCCATCTCCTTATTATTTTAACGTTGCTGTGTTATAATATTGCTGTGGATTGTGCACTAAAAAATATTATATGTGGACACACATAGTACATATGATTTGTGGATTTATTTATAGGATGTATGTACTATGTGGTTGCACAAATATGTATATTCGTTTGCACTATGCACAATTATAAGTTAAATATATATACAACAAGTTATGGTGAATTGGAGTTTGTGTTTATGTTTATTAAATAATAATGTTAAATATAGTGTCTATTCAAAATGCATATGGGCAACTATATTCGGATTGAATAGATACGTGCTGGTGAACCTGGTGTATGTTTGTGTTGTGTGTCGGACCAAGAACATGAATTAACAACATTAATTAGGAAACAATATTGTGCGGCAACTTGTCGGATTAAATGCGGACACGTAATTAAATTTTTTTTTTATAGTTGGGAAAGTGCACGAGTGCGTACGTATGTACATACAAAAAAATGTTGAAGAGGATTTCTTTTGTAGTTGGAGGTAACTAATACACAATTTAACTAAACTGTTTTTAGTTTTGTTTGGATAATTTATATATATTTGTATATATATATAATATATATATTCAGAAAATTGCCAATCACTTTTCTTAAAGAAAAAAATATGGCGGATATTGCCGAATATATATAGAAAGGAAATATTGTATTTACTTATCTTTGCCAAAAAACTTGTGTAGGGGCGAACGGTTTATATATCCGGCTCGAAGGACCAATGTTTGTGGGGGTGGCTTCAGATAAATAATTCTCAGGTTATTGTTGACGAAAAAGCACTTTATTAGAATTTTCTGCTGCATGTAACAAACTCCGATGGTTAAGTGATTTTACATATTTTTGGTTGGAGTGATGGAGGTGGAAAGGAGACCACAAGGAGAGTGCTGAGCGAATCTGGGATCGAATTAGTGAGTGAGTCTTTCACAGTGAGTGAGTCTGTCTCACTAGGCTCAGTCAATGCTGTGTTCAGACTAGCACTGAACTGGCATGAACAAAGTATATATATTCTTGATCAGCATCAACAGCCGTTTCTATGCGAACTAGTCTCTCAGTCTTAAAGCTATCTTAATGAAACTTTGCAGAAGTCCCTTTTTCTGTTGCACACAGCACATATGTCAAAACCAGCTGGATCGGACCACCATATCATATAGCTGCCATAGGAACGATCGGTCGAAAATTATGTTTTTGTATGAAAAAACATTTTGTTTTTCAAGATATCTAGACCAAACTCGGCATTTATTAGTTTTAAAAAACTCCTCATATATGCAAAATCCTATTAAGATCGGACCACTATATCATAAAGCTGCCATAGGAACGATCGGTCGAAAATTAAGATTTTGTATGAAAAAACATTTTGTTTTTCAAGATATCTTGACCAAACTCGGCATTTATTAGTTTAACTAAGCTCCTCATATGTATGCAAAATCCTTTTAAGATCGGACCACTATATCATATAGCTGCCATAGGAACGATCGGTCGAAAGCTAGGTTTTTGATTAAGACTTTTTTTTATCAAGATACCTTCACCAAGGGTATTAATTCTTCGGCGTGCCGAAGATAGCCTTTCTTCCTCGTTTATGTTATGTGGGTTTGTTTAATAGCTTTAATGATATTTTCTCGCCTTCAATTTGCATTCCTACATTTTTTAATGCACTTTTTGGAGTAGTAAAGTACTTAGACCGAGTGACAACACTCTTTTCTAGATTTCAGTTTTCTTTTCTAATGAGCGTTTGCAAGTCTTGTGATAATTAAACGACCTTACTTTCCAACAAACGATAGTTAACTGCGTCCTTTTCTTGAATCGGGTTCCCAACGTTTTTAAGACGTTTACTCTGGATATCAATGTTTTGATCGTTATTCATAAAAAGCCCCAAGAATTTAGCACCATTTTTCTTGAAATTCTCAGTTTTGTATTTATCACTTGAAAAGTGACCAAACTTGTCTACGGACATGTTGTGGATAGCTAAACCAATGAATATTTATTATATTTATAATAGCTCTATTGTCTTAAGTCAACCTTTCAACAATGTAATTGACTCCCTGATTTTAGCATTTTTCTTATTAATATACTCTCTCCACGCAATATTTTCAGTATTGATATAAGTAATCAAAAACGTCCTAAGTTCATTCAAGCTACATATTTGTATCTATACTCTTTAATTTAACATTTCCACTTATAAGATATTCTCTCAATTCATTATTTTCACTATTAATATACGTATGCAAATAGTTTTTTGATTTTTGTAAGATTTTCTTAAAACTTAAATTGTTCTCTTCAAGTTTTCCAAAAATCTTATTATTATTTAAATAAATATCACATCTCAGTTTTGGAATTTCAATATTAACTTGATTTAAACATTCGCTTATAGATTTATCTACTTCATCAACTTTATTATGTATGAGAATCCCCAAATCCTCTTTTGATTTGTATAATGTATTTTGAACATAAAGTTTATTGTCAACAGAATCTCTCTTTTTAGCTGAGAGTAATGTCCAAACTTGTCGATACTCATTTTAATAACGTCAGTTAAATACAAATATTTTTCCCTTTTATAAATTTATTCGATAATTTTTGCTTCCCGAAGTTCAAGTATTGAAATTATCTCATAAATTAAAGAATATAAGCCTGTAGTGAGATCCCATGTTTCACCACCGTCTAGAATACATTTTTCTACTGATATATGAATAATAGAATTTCCTAACCTTAATTCACCATTTAAATCTTTATATGGTTCATATGCTTTATCAAGTATCTTTTTTCTAGCTAATTCACTTAGATTAAACATATTTTCAACTCCAACATTAGATTGAGAGTAGAGCTGATTAACTGAAATATCATTAACATCATCATCATCATCATCCGCATCATCATAATCATTCTCATCATCTAGTTTCCGTCGTCTAAAATGCGAACTATCTAATTCTGGCTTAATTCCCGTATTTGAAATAAGTGGCGTGTACGACTGCTCTTCTTTCTTCGGTTTGGAAAATGTATTATAATGTATTAGTATATGTATTAGTAACGAGTTTCTGCAGTGGTTCTGTTATGGGTTTTAATGTTTCCTCCAGTTTTAAAGTGGATTTATAGCTTTACCGAATTTAATATTTTGAAATATTTTTTCAAAACATTTCTAGTCTTTGATAATTCCTTTAGTAAATTCTCATCCATTTTCTGATCTGCTATACAGTTTAGAAGCAGTAAATAATCTGTTATTCGGTTTTATAGCACTTAAACAGCCTGTTATGAATGGTTTTATAGCAGTTAAACAGACTGTTAAGAATATCTGATATACAGGTTGACTGCCCTGTTAGCAGTTAAAGAGATGACTGAATATTAAAGACATATAATAGAGTATGTAACTATATATATATATATTCATTTTATATGCAATAGGGAGAGAGGGAGATTGTATAAACCGTATATAATAAAAAAAGAGAAGTACGTATAAATATATATATATCTTTTCTATTTGTTCTGTAAAAAACAGTTATTGATTTTTTGTTTTGTCTGTAATAAAAAAATAATAAATAATATTTAATTCAACGGAAGTAGAGAAAGCTGTAAATATAAATGTATTAAAAAAAGAAAGATTTGGAATATATATTTAAATGTCTTTTATTTTCATTAATCTGTTTAAAAAAAATAACACAAAAAATGGTGTTATTTATCCTGTATAATAATATTCAACAGTTTCTGCTGTTGGGACTGCGATCTGTAATCCCAGGTTTTAAAACTGCGCGCCTGCAGCTCTTTGTTTGGCAAGCTGATATCGCCCGTTACAAAGTCGTTGAATTAAGTCGTCTTTCATTGAATTATATTTCTTCGGAAGGAAGAATACGTGGTGTTGGAGCTCCAAAGCAATTGTCTCACAAAATTTTGTTTTTGTTCTCCATGCGCATACAATATCGTTCATCACATTTTCTTCCATGGTTGTTATAAGGGGCGAAACCCCTTTTGAGTTAAAATCATTAAGGACATCAATGTCCTGCATATCCACTTGATGGTTAGATTGCTTCTGCGGCTGCTGCTGATGCTGATGCTCCAACTGTCTGGGAGCTTCGACGAGGGTGGCCACTTGATACAACTTAGAGGATGAAGATGATTCTGCCTCCATAGTTTCTTACTTAATGAAGTAATACTCTGAGCTAAACTAATTTTATAGTCCTGCCTTTGAAGGCTGGAATTATTTTTCAGGCAATATTTTTGAGGAGCAGCATTTTGTCAAGTGGAGTTAAAGTGGAGTCTTCAACGATTAGTTTTTCAAAAAAAAAATGTTAGCAGAGATGTCCACAGTTATAGCTGTTGAAATGTTGAACCCGATTATAGTTGAATTTAATGTTTTTTCCTAAATAACCAATAACTTCTTAAGGAGGTTGTAAGTTTCCAAAACTATTAAAATATTCATTCTATCTTCCATTTTTAATATAAGCTACCCAGTGTGTTCCACCTCCTGACGATGAGTCTAAATTTACAATACCACGCTCATTTCTCCACTTATTTTTGGGAAGAGAATCTCTCATACAACTCTGAAATATGGAATATGCTTACGAGCAAATTTCATTATATCAATATTTGAAAAAGGTTTATTGGGTAGCTGACTTAGAAGTTTTTTGCAGAATGATCAGTTGTTATTCCGTAGCCCTTTCGATATAGTTTTAGATAAAATCCCTTGCCTAACGCAATAGCTTCCATTTAGCGGCTATGTCGCTTATTCTCCTCTAGTTGTTGTCTGGCATTTTTAGCGTTTGTGATTGTTTTTGCAATAGATGCGCCACCCAATGTAAGTCCACCAAGTGCTCCTAGGGCTGTTAAGACAGGTATTAGCGGTAAGAAACCACCAAATTTGGGAACGCTAATCACTCGAGTAATTGCTATTTCATTGTTTTTTTTTTTTTAACCAATTGATTTGTATATAGCTTTCCGAGCTATTTTAATTGCACTCTCAACACCAAGGGGTCTTTCCATTTTCAATAGCTTATCAGCTGCTTGCAAGTTGTTACCTTTTTCTTATTGCTTCACTGTTTTTCATTTTTTCTAGTGATACTCCAATGCTGCTATCAGACGCTTTGACTCTCTCCCAAGCCTTATCGGGTAAATTTACATCAGCTATGTGCCGTTTAGCTAATTCTTTGTTTTCTGAATATGCTATATCGTGCTCCCTGCAAGCTGCGTCTAATGGGTTAATGCCTTTATCACCACACTGTAGGCGTTCTTTGAGTTTCCTACCTGGGCCACAAAATTGATAGCCCGGTAAATGCAATTCAATCGGAAGGCTATTAATTATGTTATTAACTAGACTACCTCAACAATAGGCGTTTGGTTTACGACTGAATCTTTTATAAAAACAAAGAAACATTTTAATTGATACTTAATCGCTGAAGGTATATCAATGAATGATATTCATTTTGCGAGAATAATCAATAAATATGCATTTAAAGAAGCAAAAAAATATAGAAGTGAGAAATATTGATTTTTCATTCAATAAAAATAATATTCGACACAGTGTGCTATAACCAAACTCAATAAGAGTATTAATTGTTGGTCCATCTAATTGCGGAAAGACAAATCTTATGATCAGCTTAATAGAGATTAATATTTAAAAATATTTACTTATTCTCAAAATCATTATTTCAACCGAAATATGAATACTTAAAAAATCTAGTGACCCCAATAAAAGGAATGGGATATTTCACGTAGGTGTTATACCACCTGAGAAAGCTAAGGATAGCTCGATAATGATATTTGATGATGAGGCATGTAAAAAACAAGATAATATACGTTCATACTCTTGTATGGGTCGACATAAAAACATCGACTCATTTTATTTATGTCTAACGTATACACGCATCCCAAAGCATCTTGTGCGCGATAATGCGATAATTTGTCAATTATGCTGGAAAAATATATATGGGTTTCCTTTGATTAGGATTTGATACATTTATTATAATTTAACTAAATCACTATAATAAAATTATTTTATAAAACTGTAAAATTAAGTAAATTTAGATTCATTTAACATTCGTTCTCAAAATGGTAACAACAATAACTTTAACTGGGGAAGGGGCAATTTTAAATGCAAATTACTTTCCTCCCATTGAATTGTCAACAGAATACGAATGCTGTCTAGTTGATTTTCATATGTACAATTCAATTGAAATACCTTTAGGATCATACGAGCTTGAGGACATTGTTGATTTCATCATAGATAATTTGATAGAACGAAAACTTATTGCTCATCACTGTGATCTCACAATTGAAAGCAATAACAATACACTTCAAGTGACGGTGATGAGTAAAAGTTTGCCAATACATTTTAATAAAAATCATTCGATTGGTAAATTACTTGGATTTAAAAAAGAGTTCTAGTACCGAAAGTTACTCATACCTCAGATTAAGGGGTAAATATTTTTAAAGTGAATACAATTCGATTGGAGTGTAGTATTATTAACGGATCATATGTAAACAATATCTTATCGCATACGCTTGCTCTCAACGTTGCACCGGGATATAAAATCCATGAGATAATGAGATAATGAGATAAAATCCATAGAGATATACACATTAACGATAAGAATAATTGATCAAGACGGTGACTTGATTAACTTGCGTGAAGAAGAAGTAAATCTTCTATAACATTTGAGACCACGAGAATGATAATTTACAATAATAAAAACGTGTGGAAGCCAGTAATACGAAATAGTCGCTCATATTCAAAAGTAGGGCGGGGGTTAACTAGGAGAGCACTTACACCAGCAAATAAAATATTCTTAAAGTCTCTAGTTTTTAAAGTTAGAAAACAATGGCAAACAACAGCATTTTAAATGTTTGTGAAAAACCTTATTCCGATGATAGTATAATGAAAAAGGAATATCATACTTATACACCCTATCTTCAATCATTCAATGTTAACGATGAAGTTCGAATTGCAATTCAAAACCAAGATTTGTATGTTTTACCACATGAAAGTTTCATCAGCATAGAAGGTTCGGTTGCTACGGCTACTACGGATGCTGATACATCAGTTGCTACAGGCAAACTTAAAAATAACTGTATGGCATATTTATTTGATGAAATTCGATATGAACTATTGGTTGGAGTTACTTCAACTATAAAAAACTATGTTTCTTTAAATAAATCAAAGAGTGAAATGCTTGAGAACACTGATGGTTATCGAAAATAAGTGATAAGGGGTTTTTTAATCTTAATGTACCTCAAAAATGTTTACTCGGGTTTGCTTAAGACTAACAAAATCCTATTAAATTGTAAACATGAGCTGATACTACTTATGAAAAAGAACATGAGTGGCGTATTTCAAACTAAGGTGGCAGCGTTGTGTATAATCTTAATATTTTTAAGATAACCTGGAAAATTGCACATATAATACTAAATGATCAAGCAAAACTGCAAATGTTTAATGTGGTTAAAAGTGGAAGTTCTCTCCCAATAGCATTCCGCAGCTGGGACTGTTATATGAATCCGTCACTCACAGATGACGCTCAACACACTTGGAATGTAAAGCTAGCAGCTAATAGAAAACGTCCTAGATTTGCATTATTCGTATTTATTTCGAGGGAAAAATGATTACAAACAATTTATTAAATTTAAAAGTTGATTTGAACTCAGAAACATCAAATCCATACGATGATTTAAATTTGAATTTTGAGCGCGGACGATTTGCTGTATTGTATGATATGTACTTATCCATGACCGCTTGGTTGAGTATTCACAGTTAACCTCTTTAGTTCAACGCATAGTCTGATAGCGATCGGATATATTCGTAGCGATCCTAAGAAAATGAATACCGTTGTCATATATCTTACATTTACTGGCGGAAGACAATGTGAGATTGTCAAAGAAATCGCAATCTTGCTCGGTCGAGTATTTCGAATAAAACCTCCATACGCCTTTAAACAAGCTTCAGCAAACCTATTCACGGGCAGATGCAGTGCTCTCATGGGAGATCGGTGAGGACGATTACAACTCAACTAAAAGATGGCTTCGCGAAAAAACTAAAGGCAAGCGTATAATTACGTACGGATGTCAGGAAAAAGACATCTTACAATGCATGCTAAAAACAAGCGTCGAACACTATAATGATTATATAAATTCTCCAGTGCTTTCATCTGATCAAATCAGCGGCTATAAAAAGTGTAGATCCCATTCAAATCAGCATGATGTGTGCAGCTATCAAGCGGGCATATGTCTGAACTATTTGATATCGGACTTCATTAAACAATTGAATAATGATATCTACTAATATTAAACATCTCAAACAAAAAAATGTATATGTATATATAATAAAATTGAATGATTGTTTTGGCGACCTTTCCATTTTTATAATAGTTTAGTTAGCTGGCTCGAGGTCCGGGTTTGTTTTAATAAAACAATGAGAAAAAATTTTATTGAAATTTTGTTTCCAATATATTTCGGTTGCGCATCGGCAAACCGTCTTCAGGGCACTAACACAAGGTATAAAAAACAATTAACATTAAAATATATTAAATTAAACAATAAATTGACACATTTAACATACATTATTTAACACGTCTGCGCTTTACGACGTGGAGATTTGAACTGTTTGGCTGTTCAATAGGTGTCTGTACAAGTGAGCGCAATTTTCGGTGTCCGTCTTGTAGTTTAGTCGTTTGTTCGTTGGTGTGTTAATTATGTGTAGCATTTCTAACGTGTGTCGTTTGTTGTAGTGTTGTTCTTGTTGTAGATTGTTGTTGCGTCAAAATTTGGCGTGTGGTTGCTTCTCATACAATGGGTCATTAGTGCTGTTTTTTGCAAATTATTTTGATGTCTTAATTTGAAGTCTGATTTATGTTGGGTAATCCTTGTTTTTTGTTTTTATTTTGTTGTGCCTATGTACACACTATTGCATTTGTTGTTATTTTCCCCGGCACATGGTATTTGGTAAATCACATTACTTTTGTTGGCCATAGGAATTTTTACTTTAATTTTGTTGAAGAATTTTTGTAACGTGTTCGTAGGTTTATGTGCTACTTTTATTTCTTGTTTGTTGTAGCAATCTGAGTTCGTGAGGGGTTCTGATAGTCGTGGGACATATATTAGGGATTTGTATATTTTGTTATTCCCACATTAGGAAAGACGAAACATTGGTATCTTTGGACATAGTATCCTTGTTTCCCAGCATACCAATGGAATTAGTACTTGACACAATAAGACGAAAATGGACAAAGTTAGAAGAACACACAAGTATACCTAAACAACTATTTATGGAATAGTTAATTTGTATACAAGAAAACAGATATTTCAAATACGAAGACAAGATATACACATACTAAAAGGAATGCAATGGGATCACCAGCTCCCCAGTAATCGCAGATATAGTAATGAGGAACTATTAGACAACGTGACGGAAAAATACAATAAAACCAAGACTTTTGACCAAATATGTAGATGACTGTTTGCCATAACAGACAAAACAGATGACAGAAGGTTCTGAAAGATTGACTCTTCATAGAAATAAATCAATTGAATTAGAAAAAGACGGGAAACTACATTTTTAGACTCTTTAGTATTAGATTGGACAAACATCAAAATAAGTGGTATAAGAAACCATAGCCTCCGGACGATTCTCAACTTTAATCAACACCCCAAAGTATATAATCAATACAGAATAAGTGTATGAAAAGAATCTTAACATATCGGACACAATATACACGAAGAAACTATACATGAAATTAAAAAATCTTAACGAAAAAGACTTCCCAAAAAAGGTAATTAACACATTAAAAAGACGACATATCAGAACAGAAAAGCCTACAGAACCTAACAAAATATACAAATCCCTAATATATGTCCCACGACTATCAGAACGCCTCACGAACTCAGATTGCTACAACAAACAAGAAATAAAAGTAGCACATAAACCTACGAACAAGTTACAAAAATTCTTCAACAAAATTAAAGTAAAAATTCCTATGGCCAACAAAAGTAATGTGATTTACCAAATACCATGTGCCGGGGAAAATAACAACAAATGCAATAGTGTGTACATAGGCACAACAAAATCAAAACTAAAAACAAGGATTACCCAACATAAATCAGACTTCAAATTAAGACATCAAAATAATATGCAAAAAACAGCACTAATGACCCATTGTATGAGAAGCAACCACACGCCAAATTTTGACGCAACAACAATCTACAACAAGAACAACACTACAACAAACGACACACGTTAGAAATGCTACACATAATTAACACACCAACGAACAAACGACTAAACTACAAGACGGACACCGAAAATTGCGCTCACTTGTACAGACACCTATTGAACAGGCAGACGTGTTAAATAATGTATGTTAAATGTGTCAATTTATTGTTTAATTTAATATATTTTAATGGTAATTGTTTTTTATACCTTGTGTTAGTGCCCTGAAGACGGTTTGCCGATGCGCAACCGAAATATATTGGAAACAAAATATCAATAAAATTGTTTCTCATTGTTTTATTAAAACAAACCCGTACCTCGAGCCAGCTTGCTAAACTATTATATAATAAAATTGTTTTAATAAAAGAATTAAAAATATTTGTGTTTTATTTAAAGATTATTAATTCTTCCACGGCAGGCTGCAATGGACCTATCAATTTCATTATTCTTAAATTTTAATAAAATTGAAGCGTTTACAGAAGATTTTTAGGATGTTGTCTTAAATGAAGAGCTGAATTTTCTAGATTCGCTTAGAAGCTACTTACTCGAGCGGTCATATTGTGATCTTAATGAATCTCAATTTGGGATACATTTAACATCTTGTCCAAGGTCTTTCGATGATGCAACAGAAGGACCCGATACATGTAGCTGTTATAAGTTTATATATCAACTACATAAGTGTCAATCTATTATATCAAAATATGCTATATTAGAAAAAAAAAGCTTAATAAAGAAAAAAAATATATATATATTGTTAATATATTGTTTTTATACCCTTGCAGAGGGTATTATAATTTTGACGTGAAATGTGTAACGCATAGAAGCAGACATCTCCGACCCCATAAAGTATATATATTCTTGATCAGCATCAACAGTCGAGTCGACATAGCCATGTCCGTCTGTCCGTCTGTCCGGCTGCCTGTTTCTATGCGAACTAATCTCTCAGTTTTAAAGCTATCTTAATGAAACTTTGCAGAAGTCCCTTTTTCTGTTGCACGCAGCACATATGTCAAAACCAGCTGGATCTGACTACTATATCATATAGCTGCCATAGGAAAGATCGGTCGAAAATTAAGTTTTTGTATGAAAAAACATGTTGTGTTTCAAGATATCTTGACCAAACTCGACATTTATTAGTTTTAATAAGCTCCTCACATATATGCTAGATCCTATTAAGATCGGACCACTGTATCATATAGCTGCCATAGGAACGATCGGTTGAAAATTAAGTTTTTGTATGAAAAAACATTTTGTTTTTTAAGATATCTTCACCAACCTCGGCATTTATTAGTTTTACTAAGCTCCTCATATATATGCAAAAGCCTATTAAGATCGGACCACTATATCATATAGCTGCCATAGGAACGATCGGTCGAAAACTAGGTTTTTGATTAAAAGCCTTTTTATACCCTTGCAGAGGGTATTATAATTTTGTCGTGAAATGTGTAACGCATAGAAGGAGACATCTCCGACCCCATAAAGTATATATATTCTTGATCAGCATCAACAGTCGAGTCGATATAGCCATATCCGTCTGTCTGTTTCTATGCGAACTAGTCTCTCAGTTTTAAAGCTTTGCAGAAGTCCCTTTTTCTGTTGCACGCAGCACATATGTCAAAACCAGCTGGATCTGACTACTATATCATACAGCTGCCATAGGAAAGATCGGTCGAAAATTAAGTTTTTGTATGAAAAAACATTTAGTGTTTCAAGATATCTTGACCAAACTCGACATTTATTAGTTTTAATAAGCTCCTCATATATATGCAAAATCCTATTAAGATCGGACCACTATATCATATAGCTGCCATAGGAACGATCGGTCGAAAATTAAGATTTTGTATGAAAAAACATTTTGTTTTTCAAGATATCTTGACCAAACTCGGCATTTATTAGTATTACTAAGCTCCTCATATATATGCAAAATCCTATTAAGATCGGACCACTATATCATATAGCTGCCATAGGAACGATCGGTCGAAAACTAGGTTTTTGATTAAAAGCCTTTTTATACCCTTGCAGAGGGTATTATAATTTTGTCGTGAAATGTGTAACGCATAGAAGGAGACATCTCCGACCCCATAAAGTATATATATTCTTGATCAGCATCAACAGTCGAGTCGACATAGCCATGTCCGTCTGTCCGGCTGTCTGTTTCTATGCGAACTAGTCTCTCAGTTTTAAAGCTATCTTAATGAAACTTTGCAGAAGTCTCTTTTTCTGTTGCACGCAGCACATATGTCAAAACCAGCTGGATCTGACTACTATATCATATAGCTGCCATAGGAAAGATCGGTCGAAAATTAAGTTTTTGTATGAAAAAACATGTTGTGTTTCAAGATATCTTGACCAAACTCGACATTTATTAGTTTTAATAAGCTCCTCACATATATGCTAGGTCCTATTAAGATCGGACCACTGTATCATATAGCTGCCATAGGAACGATCGGTCGAAAATTAAGATTTTGTATGAAAAAACATTTTGTTTTTCAAGATATCTTGACCAAACTCGACATTTATTAGTTTTAATAAGCTCCTCATATATATGCAAAATCCTATTAAGATCGGACCACTATATCATATAGCTGCCATAGGAACGATCGGTCGAAAACTAGGTTTTTGATTAAAAGCCTTTTTATACCCTTGCAGAGGGTATTATAATTTTGTCGTGAAATGTGTAACGCATAGAAGGAGACATCTCCGACCCCATAAAGTATATATATTCTTGATCAGCATCAACAGTCGAGTCGATATAGCCATATCCGTCTGTCTGTTTCTATGCGAACTAGTCTCTCAGTTTTAAAGCTTTGCAGAAGTCCCTTTTTCTGTTGCACGCAGCACATATGTCAAAACCAGCTGGATCTGACTACTATATCATACAGCTGCCATAGGAAAGATCGGTCGAAAATTAAGTTTTTGTATGAAAAAACATTTAGTGTTTCAAGATATCTTGACCAAACTCGACATTTATTAGTTTTAATAAGCTCCTCATATATATGCAAAATCCTATTAAGATCGGACCACTATATCATATAGCTGCCATAGGAACGATCGGTCGAAAATTAAGATTTTGTATGAAAAAACATTTTGTTTTTCAAGATATCTTGACCAAACTCGGCATTTATTAGTATTACTAAGCTCCTCATATATATGCAAAATCCTATTAAGATCGGACCACTATATCATATAGCTGCCATAGGAACGATCGGTCGAAAACTAGGTTTTTGATTAAAAGCCTTTTTATACCCTTGCAGAGGGTATTATAATTTTGTCGTGAAATGTGTAACGCATAGAAGGAGACATCTCCGACCCCATAAAGTATATATATTCTTGATCAGCATCAACAGTCGAGTCGACATAGCCATGTCCGTCTGTCCGGCTGTCTGTTTCTATGCGAACTAGTCTCTCAGTTTTAAAGCTATCTTAATGAAACTTTGCAGAAGTCTCTTTGTCTGTTGCACGCAGCACATATGTCAAAACCAGCTGGATCTGACTACTATATCATATAGCTGCCATAGGAAAGATCGGTCGAAAATTAAGTTTTTGTATGAAAAAACATGTTGTGTTTCAAGATATCTTGACCAAACTCGACATTTATTAGTTTTAATAAGCTCCTCACATATATGCTAGGTCCTATTAAGATCGGACCACTGTATCATATAGCTGCCATAGGAACGATCGGTCGAAAATTAAGATTTTGTATGAAAAAACATTTTGTTTTTCAAGATATCTTGACCAAACTCGACATTTATTAGTTTTAATAAGCTCCTCATATATATGCAAAATCCTATTAAGATCGGACCACTATATCATATAGCTGCCATAGGAACGATCGGTCGAAAACTAGGTTTTTGATTAAAAGCCTTTTTATACCCTTGCAGAGGGTATTATAATTTTGTCGTGAAATGTGTAACGCATAGAAGGAGACATCTCCGACCCCATAAAGTATATATATTCTTAATCAGCATCAACAGTCGAGTCGACATAGCCATGTCCGTCTGTCCGGCTGTCTGTTTCTATGCGAACTAGTCTCTCAGTTTTAAAACTATCTTAATGAAACTTTGCAGAAGTCTCTTTTTCTGTTGCACGCAGCACATATGTCAAAACCAGCTGGATCGGACTACTATATCATATAGCTGCCATAGGAAAGATCGGTCGAAAATTAAGTTTTTGTATGAAAAAACATTTTGTGTTTCAAGATATCTTGACCAAACTCGACATTTATTAGTTTTAATAAGCTCCTTATATATATGCAAAATCCTATTAAGATCGGACCACTATATCATATAGCTGCCATAGGAACGATCGGTCGAAAACTAGGTTTTTGATTAAAAGCCTTTTTATATCCTTGCAGAGGGTATTATAATTTAGTCGTGAAATGTGTAACGCATAGAAGGAGACATCTCCGACCCCATAAAGTATATATATTCTTGATCAGCATCAACAGTCGAGTCGACATAGCCATGTCCGTCTGTCCGTCTGTTCGTCTGTCCGGCTGTCTGTTTCTATGCGAACTAGTCTCTCAGTTTTAAAGCTATCTTAATGAAACTTTGCAGAAGTCCCTTTTTCTGTTGCACGCAGCACATATGTCAAAACCAGCTGGATCTGACTACTATATCATATAGCTGCCATAGGAAAGATCGGTCGAAAATTAAGTTTTTGTATGAAAAAACATTTTGTGTTTCAAGATATCTTGACCAAACTCGACATTTATTAGTTTTAATAAGCTCCTCATATATATGCAAAATCCTATTAAGATCGGACCACTATATCATATAGCTGCCATAGGAACGATCGGTCGAAAATTAAGATTTGTATGAAAAAACATTTTGTTTTTCAAGATATCTTCACCATCCTCGGCATTTATTAGTTTTACTAAGCTCCTCATATATACGCAAAATCCTATTAAGATCGGACCACTATATCATATAGCTGCCATAGGAACGATCGGTCGAAAATTAAGATTTTGTATGAAAAAACATTTTTTTTTTCAAGGTATCTTGACCAAACTCGGCATTTATAAGTTTTACTAAGCTCCTCATATATATGCAAAATCCTTTTAAGATCGGACCACTATATCATATAGTTGCCATAGGAACGATCGGTCGAAACCAAGGTTTTTGATTAAAAGCCTTTTTTGTTTATCAAGATACCTTCACCAAGCTCGGGATTAACCATTTTCTCGGCATAAAAAGTTTGCAAGGGTATTAGATCTTCGGCATGCCGAAGATAGCCTTTCTTCCTCGTTAGTCTTTTCTGTTGTCATCGATGTTTTCGCAACACTAATTATTGCAATTGAATAACACTATTTAGCTATTCGATACAAAGAAAGTGTGTTTCGGCTTATCGTAATCGCCTGTGCTGCGCAGTGCGCACTTATTATAATTTTGAAGTGTTTCTGGACCAATCCACAAGAACAAAAACGAAAATGTATTTGTTAGCAAAATGTGGAAAATACTATATACAGTAATACTGAAAAAGTACCATTTCGTAGTTAAGTTCAGTGGCTGCTACATATGCTGCTACAATAATAGATACAGCTGCATTTGCATTTTGCCTTAAAGAAAAATGAAGAAGCCTAACTGGTAAGTAACATTTTTAATTCATGGGTAACTTTTATTAAATCTGAGTTTCACTTATGTATATTTATGTATGTATGTGTACTTCTACTTACATTATGTGAACCTACATACATACATATGTGCTATGAAATTCCGTTGAAAAGTGAAATTCTCCGAAAAGCAAAAAAATGTATTTATAGAAAAAGCACATACATACATAAGTACATGCATATTATAAATTCAGTAAAAGATTTATCATTTATCATTTTATTTAATAATTTATATTTACATATGTATGTATGTATGTTCTTTCAAAATAGACGCTGATCGAAATAGCCGAAATAGGTGATGGCGATGTTGATATGACAAGCTCTATTCAGGGTAAGTAGAATTAAATCATTAAATGATTAAATCAACATCAAATAAACATTCAAATATATAACACAAGTTTAATTTCATATTAAACATTTTTTACAGAATTTTCTGATAAAAAAAAAGTCCCGATGCAGCGGCAGACAAAGCCAAAGGTAAGGACCAATATTTGATTAACCTTATAGGTAAATGATTTTTTAATACAAAAATGTATCTTGTATCTTTCAGAAGCTGTAAATCAAAAATAAAAATCCAAAGAAGTTTATGGAAAAATACCTCATCATTATCATTTAATTTATCATGTGAATAAACAGTTTCAATTTATTGTTAATTTGAAGAAAAAAAACTTAATAAGATTAATTTGTTTTTAAGAAAATTAAACTATTTTTTATTTAAAAATTCCGTCATTTTGACCAGTTGGTAGTTCTGATTACGGAACTTACAAAGCCAGAGTTATTTTTCAAACCACAATGAGAAATAAGATCAAACGTCTTGAATTTGCCAAAAAATATATTGACAAGTCCCAATCCTTTTGGCATAATATTATATGGAGTGACGAAAGTACATTTAATTACCACTGCTACAAAAAAAAGTTTTTGTAAGAATACCAAGAGCAACAATTAAAAAAAGAATACCCGTTTGTAAAAGACCACCGAACCCCGACTTGAATATTATTGAAAATATATGGGCTTACATAAAAGAAAAACGATGTGTAAATCTAATGAGGACGCGTGAAGAAACAATATCCGAAGTAGAAACACTATCTTTCCGGATATTTTATTGATCTTTATCCAAAATTTGGTTGATTCTGTTCCCGGACGACTACTTAAAGTTATAATTGCCAAGGGAGGCTATATTTTTTAATAATAATAAATTAAGTTATCTTAAATCATTTGCTTTTGTTACATTTTTCTATCTTTCATAATACATTTTATAATACATTTTATTTTCACATGTTTTTAAGCACAAAACCTAATAAATTTAAATGCAGTATTGCAAATTACCGATATATTGATTAATAAAAATGTTAGGTAAATTTTGCCAGCTAGTTTTTTTGCAATAACATAGGGTATAATGGTAAATATATAAATATAAGAATTTCTTAAAAACTGGCTGGACGAGTTTTTTATATAAAAAACAAAATGATTGATAAGTCGCGATCCTTATGTTAAACAACCATTAATATGGGTCCATTAACGGAATAAAAAATATAAATGAAAATTTGTTGAAATATTGACACCTCTTTATTATGCAGTGTATAGATACATAAATGAACTGTTGCCTTATTACGTAGTAATATATTTTACCAAAGATAATGTTTTATGGTTAAATGTCAATTATGTCATTTATAACTGCATTTCTTTCCCATATACTAATATTTTAAATTAATTTATTCCCTCTCAATACTGTATAACATTGTTCAGCGGTGATTCCAAGCAGCGGTTCGGTTCCCGTTGGAACTAATAGCTCGTAAGGCCTTTTAAATGAACAGCATGAGGTGTGTAAACATTTTTTTTTTTTTCTAAAAAACTGGTTAATCGATTTGTTTAGAATTAATCGTAAAGCTTTCGTAAATATATATCTTTAAGTTGGTATACCGTGCATTATCCATGAGAAAAGATATTAGGGTTCAAGTGCAAGGATTATTTTTACGGTCATTTTAGATAGGGCTAGCAACGAGGTTGCAGCAGTGTTTTACAAATATCTTAAAAACGTGCTGATCGATTTTTATAATTTTTCCAAGAATGGTGGAAAGCTTAATTTTCAACCACTTGGTTTAACCATATTATAAATTAAAATTTAAAAAGAAATAGATGTAGACAGTAAATAATTTAATTTTTTTTTTCAATTCTGCACTTACATTTTTTATGTTGTGTTCTTGAAAACATAAATAAATGCATTTAAAAGTGAGAGATTCCATTTCCGATAACAAGTTCCAAAAATCACCGCCGCTAACTTGATGGACATATATAATTCTTTTGTATAAATTGAATAAAATGAGCCACTACGTTTTTTACGATTATTTTGGAATTATCTATTGATTTCTAGGAAAAACATTTTTCCGGTTAATCGCAATCGCCTCTGCGGTTACTTTAATTTCGAAGTTTTTGAGCGACGAACTAAAAGTGGTAAAAAATGTTTTATTTAGTTAAATGTGGGGAGTTTTATATACTCCCGCAAAACAAAGTTGTAATAAAAAGGGACAAATGTTTCGCGAAATTTAAAGGCGCGAAATACGAGGCCTGTATTGCAGATAAAGCTTCAAGCGCATCTCGCCTGGAAAAGAAATGCAAAAGCCTAAATATAAGTCAAATGTACAATGCATGTACAAGTGCATATTATACTTTTTAGGGAAATCGTGTGATTTTCGTTATAGCAAGCTTATAGAAATCTGATAATCCAAAAAGTGCTGATGTTGGAGCAGATATGGCCACAAACTGGGGCGCCAAGGGTAAGGATAAATATTTAATTCAACTTATATTTGTTTTTTTTTTCATACATATGTATTATAAGTATTATTATACAACTATTATTTTTTTCAAAGGCGCTGGTCAAAATAGTCTGGATGCAAGAGCAGATATGCAAACTGATTGCAGCGTATAGGGTGAGTGCAAATTTCATAGTTTGTTCATAGAAGGGAACTAGTTTAACTGCTGAAGTCAGCAGAAGGATGTTCATTTGATAAATAAAAATTAAAAACTACAGAATAACTAACTTATTCTTTTATTGTATATGTTTTTTTATATGTTCTTTAATATATCCAACCTATTTGAACACATTAAAAAAGTAACATTTTTGGTTGCTTCAACCCTCACAAATAAAAACATAAGATTTGCATATTTTCATAAATACAAAAGTATTGGCAATTGCTAAAATAATTGTATTAAAGTGTGAAGTAATAAAACAAGAAATACAAATTAATGTTTAGTGATTTTGCCAGAAGAAAATGTCGTATGCAAGAGGCGGATGCCTTAACAATTTTCACTTAAAATATATTCATGAAAAACTACGTCAATCCTCCTTAAGCTTCCAATAAAAAATACTCGGTAGCAAGGAGAGAACCAATCTTTTTTTTGCAAATATATTAAGTATTATTTCCACATCATCTGAATAATTTCTAACCATACTTATTTATATATTTTTATTGCAGACTCAACTTTTTTAAACTCCAATGTATCGATGGAGTCAGCTGCTTCAGACATGACATACTACCCAGATAAATCATTGTCATTTATGAAGAGTACATATTTTTCTTACAAACCAACGGAACCGGTGAATGATATTAGAAAAATTACTGTGGCAATTGCTAAGAACCAGAAAATATGTAAACGGCACTTTTGCATATTTTGTAAAACTTTGCAAACAAAATTTGCACGCCACATAGAGCTTAAACAAAGTGTTGAACCAGAAGTTAGAGAGGTCAGCAGTTTACCAAAAGGCAGCCAGCAAAGAATAAAATTGCTTGATGCATTTCGAAAAAAAAGGCGATTTCATTTATAACACCGATGCAACTTACAATGAAAGGACTTTTATAGTTCCTCGCCAATTAAGGGTAAACTCAAAAAGAGGAGGTTTGGATTTTGTTTGCTGCAATGGATGTAAGGCATATTTTCCAAAGATAACGATTCGGAATCACTTTAAAAATTGTAGCAGTAATATCTATAAAAAGCGCAACCGGGATATACCAAAATCTGGACGAGGCACTACAGGTTATATGCATAGTGCTGCAAATATTATACTGCGTAATAAAATAATGCCTGACCTTAATGACGATGCCATCAGAAGGAAAATATTGTATGATCATCTAATAATATTGATAGGAAATTCAGAAGCTATGAAACACACGGCGTTGTAGAGCTTAAAGATGTCGTTTGCCCTAAATATTATGATGCTGTGATTTCTGAAATTCGTTCTGTTGCTGAGTTTAATTATGATAATTTGAGTTTTATGAAGCCCACTGCAGCGACAACACTAACATGCTTGGTCAAAAAATGTGCGAGAATATTAGGAGCACAGAGCATTAAAGATGGCGTTGATAACAGAAAAAAATTTGTGAATGATTTCTTATCTCAGTGGGAAACAGAAATAAATATAAACATAAATAAAAGAGCAGTTGAGGATCAAACCAAAAAACATAGATCTGTCAAAGTATTAACACCTACTGTGGAGGACATAAAATTACTGTATTTATTTATTATTATTGGTCGACAAAACGAGTGTCTTCCTCATTATTCAGTATATTATACATACAGTAGATAATGGAATTAAATGCTAAAAGCCTAGTTAGAATACACAGTTCTCTAAATAGCATCACCGACCGATGGGGGTGTTTTATGTGCCTGCCCGGCCAGCTGTGCCCCTTTTCACAGCTAAATTTGTCAGTGACGCTATTAGAGCCTACATCTAAGCTGAAGGGTGTAAGTAGGAAAAAAGTGTTCTTAAGTAAAATTAAAAATAATCTTAGTTTGCTATATTAATTAATAAAATACAATAGGAAAAAAGAAAGTAAGAAGTTTGTTAATAAAGTAAAGACATGTAAGCTAGATAGATATATAGAGTGTTAAGTAGATAGGACAGAGAGAATAGTAATGGGAAATCACCGACCCGGTGGGGGAAAATTTACAGCCTGTCCGCAAGCTATGCCCCTGCTTATAGCTGGGAATGGTCGGTGACTTCCCGAAGGTATCCTGAAAGCAACGATTTTATTAGGGGTAGAGAAAGTTCGGTAGAGAAAACGTGATGTAGCAGAAATTGATTCTGAACAGATTCAATACGATCCTGGCTATTGTTATACTGCGGAGACCAGATGCAAGAGCAGTATTCAAGGATAGAGCAAACAAGAGAGATGTACAGAAGTTTAGTTATAAAAGGATCGTTAAACTCGTTAGACCATCGTTTAATGAATCCAAGTACACCTTTTGCCTCATTAACGATGGTATCTAGAATGAAGATTGAAACAGAGTTTAGAATCAAAAAGATCCTTAACTGTTAGTATACGTTGCAAAGGGGTATTGTCGATTGTATAACTGACAAGATAAGGTGTAGTACGATTAAATGTCATAAACATACACTTTGAACAATTCAGATGCAATTGATAGGTCGAACACCAATGTTGCATAGCGTTCAAATCGTCTTGTAGACGAGAATGGTGTAGGGGATCAGTGTATGATAGAATAAGTTTCACATCATCCGCATACATGAGTACACGGGCATGTGATATAACAGAGGGGAGATCATTTATAAAAAGAGTAAAGAGTAAAGGTCCAAGATGACTACCTTGAGGAACACCAGAAGTAACGTGAACTTGTTTAGAGGTAGTCAGCCTCAGCATTACTCGTTGGGTCCTTCCTTTTAAATAAAAATTAATCCAAAGCAAAAGAGACGGAGGGAAACCTATTCGGTCAAGTTTAAAAAGTAAAGTGTCATGGTGCATGACATCATGACATCAGTTTGCATTTTCGAAAGAAAAGCATCATTTACCAAGGAAGTAAACTCAAGCAGATTGGTCGTAGTTGACCGATTCTTTACGAATCCATGTTGAACAGGGGAAACAACTGATTTGCAGAAATGCTGCAAATTCGAAGTGATTATTTTTTCAAATAATTTAGGAATAGCGGACAGTTTTGCAATGCCCCTGTAATTTTGTATATCAGACTTTCCACCTTTCTTGTGGAGAGGAATGATATAAGATTCTTTCCAAAGAGATGGAAAGACAGAAGATTCAAGAGATAGATTAAAAAGCTTTTGCAACGGATAAAGAAGGGAAGAACTGCACTCCTTAAGTAGACAACTAGGAATATTGTCAGGCCCAGGAGAGTAAGAAGATTTTAAAGAGTTTATAGCTAAAAGGAGAGAGGAGTGTGAAATAATAGGAGGAGGTATAGAACTAGAGGAAGAAAAAGTATAAGGGTAAGAATTATTATTAGGACAGGCTGAGGAGTAAGTTGATTGGAAAAAATTAGCAAAGAGGTTAGCAGAATCAGAGTCATTACTAGCTTTATCCATCCCGAAAGAAAAAGAAGTTGGCAAACTTGAAGATTTACGCTTCAAGTTTACAAAATTGTAAAACTGTCTCGGATTTTGGGCAAATTGCCTTTAACAACGTGTAAGATAATTCTCATAGCATTGAGAATTCAGAAGAAAGAAGTTCGACTTGACTATGGAATATCTAGCCTAGTCTGTACACGAACCAGACTTTTTAAACTTTTTAAAATATTTAGATTTAAAGTTTTTAAGCTGTGACAATCTGGGAGTAAACCAGGGTGGTTTTGAAAGAGTAGTCGTTGGAATTGACTTGGGAATACTCACATCTAAGAGGGAGTTTAGGGTGCTATAAAAAAAAGCAATAGCAGTATTCATATCAACCGAGTCATATAAGAAAGACCAATCGGTTGCATAAATAAGCTGATTCAGCAATGAACAATTCCCTTTGCGAAAGCAGCGGCGGGGCTTATTGGCTGATGAGCACGAAATGAGACGATTACAATTGAACATTGTAATCTCTAAAGTAGGATGATATACATCCTCAGGAAGAGATAAAGGAGCGGCCCTAGACACATTAGAAATAAGGTAGTCGTTAGCAAATACAAGGTCAAGTGTTCTATTCAAATGATTAGAAATTGAATTGATTTGAAACAACGAAAGACCAAGCATGCAGTCTATAAAATCATGCTGTGCTGAGGGCACTAGATAATTTTCGGCAGTGAATAATGACCAAGAGATGTTCGGCAAATTAAAATCACCCAACACCATAAATAGGTCATTATCACGCACGTGTGAAGAAACTTCTTTAATACAAGTAATATGTTTCATATAAACTTGAATATCAGAAGAAGGAGGAGCATGTAATATAGATATTCCGTGTAGGAAAAGACACCTTAACTGATACAATCTCAGCGTCAGTAGGCGTACTAAAACAGAAAAGTTCTGACTGGAGAGTGGTTTTAACGGCAATTAACACCCCACCACCTCGAGTAGGCCGATCATTTCTATGCAAAATAAAACTATTCGAAAATATCTCAAAATCGGATATGGTTGAATGTAACCATGTTTCTGAAAAGGCTATTATATCCGAGTCGAAGGAAGTACTGGCCATGAAAAGATTTTTAAGCTTTGAAATAAGACCTCTAACATTCTGATAATGAATACAGATTTGGTCAGAAGATGAAATTAGTTTTTTGGGGCAGAAATGGTACCCTGTATTGAAGGGACTGGAAGGGTGACAGGCTGGTTTCGCCTTTTTGGCTTGAACTCGTGAACAATCATGTGTGGAGGCCAAAATTTGGGATCACAAATGATTGGGAACATATCATGTGAAACATTTATTTTCAATGATGATATTTCACGAGGAGTGGAGAAATTAAATTTGGTTATTGACACGCTAGCAGAGGATTTGCTAGCAATATAGGCAGCCAATGACTCAGAAGTGGTGTCCGACGAAAGTCGAGACACAAAAACTTGCCTACGAGGGGCAACAACCGTTAAAGTAGGTGCTGATGGGGCTGCGGGTAATACAGGAGTAGGAGGAGCTAAAGGGACGCCATTATTGTGTTTAACAATCTGGGCAAGACTACCCGCAGGTCTATCTTTGCGACCAGGAGCTGACGGGGCTGAGGCAGTTTAGATAACTGGGACAGTATCAGGTACGGGATCTACTGAAACTACTATAGAGAATGAAACGGGGGTAATTGGGCAGTCGCTTGGAGAAGGCGATAAGGACAACATTGGAGATAAATCCAAGTTGCTAGGTAGGGACATGAAAGGCGTAGGTGTCTGGACAGACGTAGAGGGCAATTGCAAAAGATGAGGCTCCAACCGGCGATTGGTTGGAGACTCGAATTTATATTTGGCAAGCAACTCAAAACTAGTCAAAATTACTCGACAGCTGCTTAGCAACATTATTCAATTTTAAGAATTGATTTCTCACAGAATTATACATTCTGGAGAAATCAATTTGCTTGTCGATGCAATCTGGGCACGACCAACGCAAGCCACCGCAGCCCTTCTTGGCAACTGCAGCGATCTTGTCGCAATCACGCCCAGTGAGACCTGCACATTTAGCATGCATCATACTCTCACACAGCCAGCAATTAACAAATTGCGGCTGTGCAGAATCATCAGCCTGCTTGAACGTGCAAGGTTTCTTACAGCACGACATATTTTCTATCAACGTTAAAAGATAAGCAGAAGTTGCGAGAGCGCAGAGCAAAACGAAAACGGTGCACAAAAATAGAGCAAGTAAACACTCAAAAAACAATTATCTTACACAAACAAAGTGTTTGGAGCGAAAAGCAATAGCAAGAATTTGCGAGAGCGATGCACAAACAGAAATATGCAGCAGCGAACACACGCACATACAAGTGTATGCACAGGGGAGCACCAAAGCAAAAGAATCAAAAACAGGCAATAAAAACAACACGGAACTGACGCCGCGTTTTATAAATGCAATAATTAACAGACTTACGCTGCACAACAGATAGCACTTTGCATAATTTATAAAAGCTTTTTAAATAATGCACTATAAATGCAATATTTAGAAATAAAAAGCAGGATTGAAGCGCAATATATAAAAATCTTGGAGCACAAGTAAAACACGTCAATCACTCTCAACTGAGAACTTTCTCGTATAATTTTGTGCATGATCTATCCGCTAAAGCTTTGAATGAGCTAAACAAATTCAACATTTTATCATTAACCTCGTTAAAGCAGAGCACTTTGATCAGTTTGCTTATTTTCAATCGGCGCAGAGTTGGCGAACTGGAAAGACACTCTTGAGAGTTACAGAACTGCTCATTCTATTGGGGACATCGACGATAGAGCTAATTCTAACGTATATAAAGACATGTCTGCCAAAATGAAAACTATTTCTTAAAATTTCACCAGGGTGATTATTCGTGGCAAAAAAAACCGTAGAGTTCCAGTTCTTTTTACACCATGGTATCGTTATTGCATAGACAATATTCTTGAATATGTAATATAACTTCGTTATACCACTTTCATACATTTTTAATGGGTTGGCGGTATACAAAAAATAAGAATCTCAAATACTTATTCAAATGGGAGTTTAATTCTATTGATCGGATTGGTTCCTACGTTAATTTAAAAATATCTTATAATTTAATTCAATTTCTATATAATAAAAACTTTGTAGAATATGTATATATATATATATATAAATGGAATTCACCTTTTCACATTCACTTTTAAATATATAAGCATTGTACATTGGTGTAATTTTTAAAAGTTTCCGTGGTGTCAAAGATGCTTCCTTCTGCCTATTACATACATTTGCACCAACACATTATACCATTTTCATTATACTCAACCATTTTAATTGTGTTCAGGATATAACACTGACACAATGGACCTCCAGACAGGACATATGAAATACTTTATACGTATCCCAAGTTACCAGTACCACACTTTCATACATTTTTAATGGGTTGGCGGTATACAAAAAATAAGAATCTCAAATACTTATTCAAATGGGAGTTTAATTCTATTGATCGGATTGGTTCCTACGTTAATTTAAAAATATCTTATAATTTAATTCAATTTCTATATAATAAAAACTTTGTAGAATATGTATATATATATATATATATATAAATGGAATTCACCTTTTCACATTCACTTTTAAATATATAAGCATTGTACATTGGTGTAATTTTTAAAAGTTTCCGTGGTGTCAAAGATGCTTCCTTCTGCCTATTACATACATTTGCACCAACACATTATACCATTTTCATTATACTCAACCATTTTAATTGTGTTCAGGATATAACACTGACACAATGGACCTCCAGACAGGACATATGAAATACTTTATACGTATCCCAAGTTACCAGTACCACACTGTCAAGCTACCTTATCTAATCAAATTGTAAGTAACGCACGTAGTTATGCTAAATTCCCAGAATTGGACATGTAATAAGCTAAAATACTAATTAAAGTAAAAGGCAGCAATTTTGGCTTAAAAACAGATAATTATCTGTCTTACACCTTATAACCTGTGTTAAGCTTCTTCATATTGGCAAAGCACTACTCTTATCACCAAGTGTCAAATAAATCGCAACTCGGAATCATTTGAAGTGTTATAAAACGAACAGGTCTCAGTGTTGTCTATATTCTCCCTAATACTATGCCTAGATTGTTAACATAAGGAGCGAATGCTGGTGTCCTTTAACCAAGGACCAAACTTCTAAACACTCTATTTTAAAGGATTTGCTTTGTGTCATTGATCCACTTTAATATATATTTAGTATAACAATCAATCAGCCTTAAATTTTCTAGATTTGTTTAAAACCTCGGCTCTTAATCGTCATCCTTTGAAGCGTGCTCACGCAATGTATCTTGACGCCAGATTAATGAAAGGCACCTTTTTCGCACTTTTTATATAACCTGAAACAAATATGCCTGAAAATCTTAATAGGGTAATTTTCTTACCCAATATGAGATAATTGGACTCCTCATCCTTCTTTTTTTTTCTGCTGTTAATAGTAATCCATCTCTCCCCGAAATTTAAAATCTGAAATAAGAAACTACTCACTCGGCTCTCATCTCCAAACTGAATGCAAAATAACAAACCCTACATAAACATTAATTAAAATAACACAATTTTCGCTTTCTTAGTATGCCTTGAATTTATGTCAAATTTGCTCTAGGTACCTATACTTACATTTAATCAGAGTCAGTCTGTTCTGAAACTTTGCCAAAGCGCATCGAAAACATTAAGAACTCGGACAAAAGTAAAAACTATCTAAAATAAAAAATCTCTTCTAAAAATTAGTTATAATAAAGTAAATTAAGAATTCAAATCCTGTCATCTTCGACAAGCAAGGCAATCATCAATCGGATCACGGCGGAGCAGGCTACCCAGGAGAGCCCCTCTTCCTTATTAATTTCTTTTAATAATGTCCATTTCTTCGTCGTTGTTGGAATTTCACATTCCCGATCCCCCGAAGCACGGACTTTTGCAACTAATACTGCAACTAATAATCCTGATATCAACGAGGTGCAGGGGATAGTGCTAGTGCTTGAGAACAAGCTTCGCTTGTGCCAACAATATGAATCGCAAGCCTTCACCTGAAGATTTAATCACACGGCCCGATACTGCCATCATTCCGCGTTGTCAAGTGTGGCGATGGTCACCTTTCATTTTATATTAAACCCTCCTATCTTTCGACAAAAAAGGACAACTGAGGAAAAACTTGAAATGATAATTGCTCAAAAGTTAGTTAATATTTTGATTATTGGAAATACAAAATGCAATGGTGTTAATAGATAAGAAATAATCCTCCCATCTTCCAGAAACAACAAATAATAATTATTTATACACTTCACAAGGAATAACTAAAGGAAAAGACTGCCGATACAATACGTATCAAATGTAAAGTGAACGGCTCGTGGTATTCTAGCCTCCACCATATCAAAGGGGAACTGTCTCGGATGGGATATGAGGTCAAAACAGTATATAACCCCACATTAAAAAATCGGCATGGCTCTGACGCATTTGTTTTAAATTCAGAAAAATGCAACACCATGTTCAGGGTGCACTTTTTATGACCAAAAAGTTTTCCATACAACAACTTAATTTTCGATCGATCGTTCCTATGGCAGCTATGTATATGATTTAGTGGTCCGATCCAGCTGGTTTTGACATACGTGCTGCGTGCAACAGAAAGAGAACTGAGACTAGTTCGCATAGAAACAGGCAGACGGACAAACGGTCATGGCTATATCGACTCGGCTGTTGATTGTGATCAAGAATATATATACTTTACGGACTCGGAGATGTCTCCTATGCGTTACTCATTTCACGACAAAATTAAACCCTCTGCAAGGCTGTAAAAACTTAATGAAAACGTGATTCAACGATTTGGGAAATTCCACCCACACCCGTTGCATGAGTTGTGTTTAATATCCGCTCAGTTTCAAAATCATTTTCTCAGCTTTTTGAGAACATTTATTTTATACGTGCCATGGCCAAGCTCACAACACTTGCAAAAAATCATTTTGATATTCTTTTCTGATACATTTATCACATATAAATCGATAATGTTTGGGGCAGCGAGATTCTATAGATCCTTTACTCTTAAACGAACAGTGCAAATATAAAACACTTAATGAATCTCCACAATTGTGAGTTTTATCAAAAATTTAATTTCTAAATAGGATAATAATAATTAAATTTGCTAGTGAAAAGTTTGATACATCTCTTTCTACGAATTGCAAAATCAAAATGCCAAAATTGTACGCATCCGATTGCTCATCATGTACTTGAGCCACTGAAAAATTAACATTTGGCTTCGAAAGTGTGAATATTTTAAAAAAATTGTTTTTAAATACAAGAGTACTTTGAGAATTGAAAAAGAGGTCAAAAGTTATTTACTAAACCATCTTCAATATCATTCTCATTGTTAAAGCAATAATCATTAAGTTGCCAAGGAAAATTTATAAAAACATGTCTCCTTTTTCGTATAAAAAGCTGTTAAGCAAATGTTAAAATTGAAGTTTGTTGACCAGTTCCGGCCATTTAACGAAAATAAATCCTTCATAGTAAGGTAGTGCATGAAACGACTTGAATTGGAATCGCCGTGCACACATTTAAACAATGATTCACAACTTAAAATGTACAGTTCTGAAGTATTGTGTAACTTGCTATATTGTTTTAAAATGGACAAATCTATTTTATAAAAGCACATTTATTTTCTATGATTATGTAGGAATGATCGTGGCATATGGATAGTTCATGACATTGTTCTTCAATTTTTAATATTTTAGAAAAAGTTGTCGCGGCGTAGCGGAGCAGGTACAAGCATATCCGATGTATATAATGTGTACAACACAGGCCCTAACACTACCCTGTGGAACGCCGGCTTTCTTTGAGGCTGGAGCGCGTACCTGCACAGCACACTACCATGAATGTGCGCTCACTTAGATAGCTGTCCATCACTCGGTAGAGGACTTCCGGCAATTGCTGCTTCAGCTTAAACCGCAAACCGTCTTGCCAAACGCGGTCAAACGCCTCTTGAATGTCCATACAGACCGCAGAGCAAAATTTATTGTAATCGTACGATTCCAGAATAAATTGTGTAACTCGACCCAGTTGTTGCTCAGCTGCATGCTCAAGTCTGAAGCCGAATTGGTGGCTCGGAATGGCATTAACGACGTTGTCCAATTGGAACATCCGGCGCAGCAGCAGTCGTTCAAAGATTTTGAAAAACCAGCAAGCAAGCTTATTGGCCTATATGATCCAAGCTGATCCGAGGGCTTGTCTGGCTTTTGGATCATTGTGATCTTGGCACATTTCCACTTATAGGGAAAGTGACCAAAGCGCAGGATGCCATTAAAGATCAAAATTAAATACAGCACAGCCGACAGTGGCAGCTCCTTTATCGTGCGATTATCAATCGGTTAATCCCCGGAGATTTTTTGTTTGCAGCGCTTTAATCACGGCTTGAACTTCTCCTAGCCTGACTGGAGGGAAACAGAGTTCACCTAGAGTCAGCGGAATCGATACTTCGTCTCAATGTGGCTCCTGTCAGAGGGCAGCGTGGTAATCAGTGGCTTAAACCTTTGTTCGAGGCGCTCCGCAAAGGCTTCAGCATTGTGGCAAGTTAGGTGCGGGCTGCCTTTTGATAGTCCCTGTTAATCGCCATAACTTTTGCATACTATATCTATCTCCTGCATCAATAGATTCAAGTAGCATCAAGTCTTCTCGCCTTGGCCTGCCGGATTTCCCAGCTGATGCTGTTCGCTAACCTGTTGTGTGTTTGCCTAGCAGCCGGGTTGTGGTACACCTGTATGTGGCGTTTAATCAGCCGTTTGGCCTCAATCATTTGTTGAATGCGCCTGCTAATTGTGTAGTTATACCTCGGGTTGTTCTCGGTTAGGCTGGTGAGTTAAGTTTGATGCAAATTTCGCAGCAGAGTAGATGTTTCTTTCCAGTAAATCAACCGCATCGTCAACGTCGTCGCCACAGTGAAGCTCAGTGTTCAAATTAATGCGCATATTTAGCCACAACTGGAACTTGGGTATGCTTGCATTTGCAAGAAGGAGATGGCATTTGGATACACCTTCAGCTGGCTTGCTCAGTAAATCAATCCGCAGCGGCAGATGATCTGATCCCAGGTGGAGGTGCTAATTTGCAACAGACTATACTGCACACCTTTATATACTGCAAAGTCTATGGCTGTCGGGGACTGGCGCATATTATTTGGGAAGCGCGTTGACGAGCCAGTTGCCAAAATGTTAAGATTCTGCTGGTGTATACTTTCAAGGAGTAGATTGCCCCTGCGGTTTGATCTGCTGTTACCCCACCAATAACTCCTGGCATTCCAGCCACCAGCCGCAATAAATTTGGCACCTAGCTGTCTAAATACTTGGTTAAAGTCTTGTACCAGCCACTGTTCCCGTGGCGGGCAGTAAATGGCTGCAACATTTATGACTGACCCATTTAGTAGTGTAATTGCAACTGGCACACACTGGATTTTCGCCAAGGTTGTTGGTGTTAGCGCTAAATGCTGGATTGTGCGCCTAATTAGGATGGCTGCACCTCCACGCCGGCTGTTAGATGGGTGGTTTGCCAGGTAGGTAAAGTATCCTGTAATATCAATTGTTTCACCATCCCTCAGGTAGCTCTCAGCTATTAGCATGATGTCGATATTGTTGCATTCCAGGCTACAATTTTCAGGCCGTTGGTGTTGATTCTGGCATATATATTATGCCCATTACTCTCAGAGGAGGAAGTGGTGGAATTGGCATCGTAACTAGAAATTATGATTACCATTGACGCGCTCCTTGGTAGACATCAGAGTGGTAACGGTAGCCATCATATTCGTCATTAAATCAACTAATCTGTCAATTTTACTTTCTAGATTGCTGTTATTGGCAGGGGCTAGTGGGCTCCTTCGTTGTTCGACCATTAAGTTGATAAGCTGATCAAGTTTTCGGCTGAGATCATCTTGCGGATATGCAATTCGCGGCGAGCTACGGATGCGGCACCTGTGCTGCTGACGCGTTGCTGCTGGGTGCACTACCGCTTGCTGTGCTGTTTGCTCCTGGTAATGCACATGCAGCTGGCGTTTAGGCGGCTGATTGGTGTGCTGCAATCTCGATTCATGTTGCTGCCGTTGAGGCTGTTGCCGAGTTGGTTGGCGCTGTGCGGTCTGTCTCTGCTCTTGGGAGTGTACATCTGGCAGGCCAGTTTTGAGGGCATTTGCATAGCTGTTTTTAGCGTGAGACATTGGCTGCTGGTATTGCACTTGCTGACAAAATGTGTTGAGCTGCTGCTGCTGCTCAGAGGGCTGTTGTTGTTGCTGCTGCTGTGCCTGCTGAAGCTGGACAACTGTAGGCCGTAGCGGTTGCTGCTTTTGACGTTACCTGGCAGAGCTAACTGGAATGGTGGGTTCTCCAAGCCGAGATAGCAGTCTATTGGCTTTCTGTAGGCCGGCAGGCTCCCTCTTTTTCGCGTTATTTTTGAAGAAAATGCAGCCCCTGTAGCTGGCTGAATGTGGGCCCTTGCAGTTAGCACATTTAGCTTCTGCACTTGGCGCCTTATCACAGAGCGTTGATGGATGTTCTTGTCCGCACTTTACGCATCTAAATATGCGACGACAATAATTCTTTTTGTGTCCAATCTGCTGGCAACGGTGGCACATTTATCTTCTATGATTATGTAGGAATGATCGTGACTTGTTACGGCTGCCTTGTAAAATACGAAAAGTATGTTTGTTTATTTTAACGTAGTCAGAAAGTGTCAACTGATTCTTAATAATTTACATTTAAGTGGCAACCTTATCTGGTAAGAGAAAATTGTAAATCGGGTGATGTTGCAACGCTAGATTCCAAAAGCATTGGAAGGATCCCGTTGATTGGAGAGCTTTTTTGTATACCGATACTGAGACCAAACCAAAGCGCGTGGTGTGATTCCTTTTTAATTTCGGCGGCACTACGAAGCAGACGTGCATTTAAGAGCTACATCAAGCAATCTTTTGCAAGCCGAGAAGACCAGTCGTCTAAAGACACGTGGAAGAAATTTACCACCAACCGAATACTGATCAGTAGGCCAATATAATAGCCGGCGAATTTTAGGCCGTGTGGCCATAGCCACGGGTGTGAAGTCCACCACGAGTGTTGAATTCTGGAAGTACTTTCTCTATCCACGGAAAGGCGAAAATTTCGACGGAATGCTGTCGACATAAATTTCACTGTAAAAGGAGCAACAAGCACGCATGGCCTCGCATATAGCCTCAATGCTCAGATGTAGACTTTTGGTGACCACGCTTCGACATAACCTATATCTTTGGAATATCTTCAATGTGGAAATGGACTCTGCCAAGCCATCTAAATATACATAAGCAGCAGCACTGCCTTCGTTATGAAATATGCTAAAGAAAACTAACAGCAATTGCAAAATAAGATCTTCGTAAATCCAAATGCAGCACTGCCTTCGTTTTGAAATATGCTAAAGAAAACTAACAGCAATTGCAAAATAAGATCTTCGTAAATCCAAATTCTTAATGGTGCAGCGTGGACCGACCAGACAGTAGATCCAGAGGAACGAATGACGGGATGAAATTATAATTGGAGCGCTGCCCTTGAATTATTCCTAGTATAAATAAATTTTTTGTAAGCCAAGTTAAACAAATATTAACTGATCATGTTTTTCTTACAATGATTTTTGCAAGGAACGGTATACTTGCTTGTGTAATATAAGCTAATTCATATATACCAAAACTAAAGTCTTACTCATTTACAGATGGTGCTGATTTGAGCTCAAACATCACTTTCATAAATCATCGTTCACCGACATCATTTAAAATGCATACTTCATCATGTGTAACGCTATATTCGCACGTAAGTTGTATCGTATCTTCAATGAGCAAAAACAAGTTAATTAAAGACATGATCAAGATAGCAGGCTCTTCTAGCATATAAAGTTTGAAAGAAAACATATATTGTTAAATATAATAGTCGGTATAAGCGTTGATATAATGATCAAGAACAAGATCATTAATATTTCAATAAATGTATCAGTAATATAATGATATTCACTTTGATGTAAATCTCATTTGAGGCATGCAGATGTATAAGTATAAAGGCAGGGTAGAAGTTTAAAATGTAACTAAATAGCACTAAAAGGGACAATCTCATATAATTTTACACACGAGGATTGTCATGGCGTTGCTTTGATCAGAGCAATTTATAGGGAGGGAAAAATAAGTGTGTAGCCTCAGTTATGCCATCCAACTGAGCCAAAAACTATCGTGAACGATAACGTCTGTCCGCTTTTCAGTTAGTACCGCTTTATAAGCACCAGTCTTGACACGTGTATTTGTTATTTATTGTCTCGGTAGCAGTAGCATTCTTCGGCTATGAGTTTTGTTAGTTTCAAGATCTCACACCCCATCCGGCGAGCTAAGCAACGCAACCAGACGTGTCAAGCAGGAAACGAACACTCATAAAAATAGAGCATCAATAAGTTAAACAGCCTTAGGTATCATGCATATATCAGTGCACTATTCTAGCCGCCTACAGCCACCAGCGTTACAATAAATATGGCGCCCAACGCAATGGCCAAAGAAGAGTCTGTTTTAGATTTCTTATAAAGCCAACTTCAAGTGTTTGTTTAGGTTATTGTCAATAGCTTTGACTCTAAAAGTTAGTCCAGGTCGCTTACTCAGAAAATGAGTTCGTTTGTTGCAACCGTAAGTGTTAGAGCTAACCCAAACCTCCATTTCGCAGCAAATTTTGTAAGTCTAGAGCCGATAGTGTTAAACGCTGATACTCTATTGCTACAGATACAGTTGTAGGAATGCTGTATGTGTCTGTAATTGAATATGTCCAAGAATGGCTAAATATTTAAGTCTTCTTGATGCGATTCAATTTAAATTCCTCGGTGTTGTCATATGAGTCCCTTGTCATTTGAAAGAATCTGAAACAAGGTTGCCATAGTGACAGCTCAACCAATTTGTAATCGTCAAGTATAGTAATTCACAGAAATAATTATTGTCACGATAAAAGATTTTTTTTTACTGCGAAACCAGTCTGTACGGTAAGATTTGTATGCATCTAAAATTATGAATTGTGAGAAAATTGTTAGTAAAATTAATAACAGTATTTAATAATATAATTATATTAAGAAAATAAGCATTTAAAATCCTAGGCAAAAAAATTAGAGTATGAGAACAAGAAAGCGCAAAACAAAAACATACTCAGACCAATCAATCACAGGTAGAATACACGTTTGATGAGGAAGGAAACTCGCAAGGTAGAGGAAAATGGCGCACATATAGTCCGAGCTCAGAAGAATTGCCTACAGTCGAAGTAGATAGTTTTCCAAACATTAATATGGCGGAAGGTCAAGAAGCTAGTGGCTTAGGTGAAACTCTAAGCGCAGTGTTAGAAAGAGTTTTTACAATTAACCACAATACGATGATGAGAGAGATTGCTAATATGCAAAGTAACTTAGTAGAAGCCGTACGCGAAGGAAGAGCTAGACCTTCATTAGAAAATTTTAACAATCAGTCACGTAATTTGAATAATTCCAATAATTTTCCTATAGCGAGCAAATCTTATGATGGAAGTGATGATGTAGAAGAATTTTTATTCAAAGTAGCTACTTTAGTAAAAAGGCACAATTGCTCGGAATCTCGATTGTAAGCAGAGTTTCATGTACTGTTACGAAGGAAAGCCGAAAAATGGTATTGGTTCTATCTGAAGCAAGAACCAGAAGCTACTTTCAAGGATTTAAAATGAGCTATTACTCACAAGTTCGGAGAGACAGACAACGAATCTGGAAGGTTGATTCGTGTTATTGGGAGACAACAGCAATTTAAGGAAACGTTTGATGAATTTTATATGGATGTAGTCATAAAGAACTCCCGTCTGAAAGAACCGTTAAGTGACGCAAAAATAGCAGATATTATAAAAGGAAATGTTAGAGAATCTTTAGGCAACCTATTGTTCGCCCAAAGCATTTTTAGTTTAGATTACCTTTTGTCGGAAGCTCGTAAGGGCGAAAAGTTTATGGCTCGTAAACAAAGTAGACGCTTGCAGCAGACAACTGGTAAATTCGCAAATTAAATAGAAGTATCGGATCTAAAGGCAGAAGAATCTGACAGCGAGAAAGAAATTGAATTATCCGCTTTTAAGAAATTCGAGAAAACTTATGAAAGGCAGTAGATAAGTCCAAGTATAGGTGTTGGCACTGTGATCAAATAGGTCACTCGTTTTATGACTGTCCGTCTGCAACAAGGATTCTTTTCTGTTACCGATGTGGAGAGAAAAATGTAACCTCGATTACTTGTCCTAAGCATAAGGGAAACAATTAGCCTAACGTGTGATTAAAGGGGTTACCTCGTTCGAGAAAGAAACCCCAATCAAACAATTAGATAAATCTAAAACAGAGAAATTAAGTGAATTTAAAGTGAATGAATTACATACATTACGCTTAGAGCAGCTTAAGTGCAAGTTAAGGCTAAGTAAAATATCATCTATAATATTAAAATGTAGAGAAAGATTTAAAAATAGAAGGCATTTACGAAAGGAATTAGAAAAAAAAAAACTATGATTTGCAGCAAGAGCAATGATAATAGGCCATATGCAAAAATTCGGATAGGCGATGAAGAATTATATGGTTTATTAGACTCAGGAGCATCAGTTAGTGTATTAGGAAAAAATTGTTTGGAGAGAATGGATAAAATGCGTTTATCAATGAAAGAATTAAAATGCTCAATTAAAACAGCTGACGGAAAGTTACAAGACATTTTGGGAACGGTAGAAACAGGGGTTTCTTATAACGGATTAGAGAAAAACAATTATTTTATTTAGTACCCAGTCTACAACAAGAAGTTTATTTAGGAGTTAATTTTTGGAAAGAGTTTGATATAGCTCCAAAATTGATTCCTGCATTAGAAGTGCAATCAGATAAGGTTCCAATGATTAAAAGCAAATCGTTGTCGAATACTCAAACCAGACAACTTAAGGAAGTTATTGAAGAATTTCCATCGTTTACTAAATTAGGACTAGGTCGTACCAATATAGGTATCCATGATATTGATACGGGGACATCAGAGTCATTTAAGCTCAAGCACAATTCTTTGTCACCACCCAGACAAAAAGAAGTTTATTCAGAATTAGGTCGTCTGTTAGCTTTGGGAGTAACAGAAGAAAGCAACTCTCCTTGGTGCAGTCCCATGGTATTAGTTAGAAAACCTGGAAAGATCAGGCTGTGTATTGATTCTCGTCGATTAAATTCTATTACTAAGAAAGATGCATATCCACTGCCACATATCAATGGATTACTCAGTCGATTTCAAGATACGTACTTCATCTCAGGTATAGATCTGAAAGATGCTTATTGGCAAATACCGTTAGATGAAGCATCGAGAGAAAAAACGGCTTTCGCTATACCAGGAAGACCTTTGTACCAATTCACTGTTATGCCCTTCGGCTTGTGTAATTCAGCACAAAGAATGAGTAGATTAATGGATAAGGTAATACCAGGATCGTTAAGAGAAAAAGTTTTATTTATCTTGATGATTTGCTAGTATGCAATTCGGATTTTGATAGTCACCTTAAAACACTAAGACAAGTAGCGGATTGTTTGAAAAAGGCGCAATTAACTATTAATGTCGAGAAGAGTAAATTTTGTCAACAAGAAATTAAATACTTAGGTTATATTGTGGGTCAAGGAACCTTGAAAACTGACCCGGGGAAAGTAGAGGATATCTTTCGTTTTCCAGTACCATCAACACAACGGCAAGTCAGACGATTTCTAGGCATGACTGGTTATTATAGACAGTTCATCCCAAATTATGCTGAATTATCAGCACCATTAACGGATTCTCTGCAGAAATCATTGAAGTTCGCGTTATTGCCTGAAGCAGTACAGGCAGTTGCAAATCTTTAACAAGCACTGATAACCGCCCCAGTGTTGGTACAGCCAGACTTTAATAAAGAGTTTACTATTCAATGTGACGCTTCGCGGGAAAGAGTAGGTGGCGTTTTAACGCAATGCGATATAAACGGCAAGGAACACCCTATAGCTTACGTCTTTCAGAAATTAAAGAAACGAGAAAAAAAATTATACAGTCACGGAACTAGAATGCTTAGCAGCTATAGTATGTTTGAAAAGATTTAGACCCTACGTAGAAGGCTTACAATTCAAAGTGATAACTGATCATGCCAGTCTTAAATGGCTTATGACACAAAAAGATGTAATAGGGAGACTAGGCAGATGGAGCTTAAAATTGCAGCAATATGATTTCAAAATTGTGTACCGTAAAGGCTCACTTAATGTAGTACCCGATACTCTGTCTAGGGGATATTTAGATTGTTTAGATACACCCCAGAAGCTATCAGAAATTGATTTGGAAAATCAATGCTTTCAATCACCCGAGTATGACAAATTGAGAACGCTAGTTAGTAAAAATGCTAATTCGTTGCCAGATACTTGTGTTTCAGGCAAGTTCGTATACCAAAGAGTTCAATTTCGAAAAGGCGAATTTGAAGAGGAAGTCAGCTTATGGCGATTGTGATTACCTAGTGAGTTACGAGCTCAAGTTATTGCAAGTAATCATGAGGACTCATCGTGTCATGCAGTTTGGTAAAACTCTCGCGCGAGTTAGAGAAAAGTATTATTTGCCCAATATGTGTAAGGAAGTTAAGGTATTTGTAGAGCAATGTGAAAATTGTAAGATGGCAAAGCCAAGTAACATTATTCAAAGACCGCCCATGGGAAAACAAATAATTACTGAGAGACCTTTTCAGAGAATATATATAGATTTGTTAGGACCGTATCCGAGAACTAAACTAGGTAATTCTATGGTATTTATTGCTATTGACCATTTTACGAAGTACATATTCTTAAAAGCACTAAAAAATGCCAATAGCATAAATATTATGCAGTATTTAGAAAAACACATGTATCATACTTTTGGTGTTCCATAATATATTCATAGCGACAATGGTAAATAGTATGTATCTTCTCAAATGTTAGAGTTTTTACATAAATATGGGATTACACAAATACGTACAGGCTTATATTCTCCTCAAGCAAACGTCAGTGAGAGAGTAAATAGAGACATTTTAATTAAACTAAGGATTTTGCTTAAGGAAAAAAACTCCATATTTAAGCAGGATTGGTCAGCCGATGCTAAGGCATGGAAAAAGTTATAAGTTGTTACAACAATTAGAAGCGCTGCGAGATGATCAGGTGAATGTAATGCCACATTGTAATAAAATGCAATAATTTGTTAGTTTCAAGATCTCACACCCCATCCGGCGAGCTAAGAAACGCAACCAGACGTGTCAAGCAGGAAACGAACACTCATAAAAATAGAGCATCAATAAGTTAAACAGCCTTAGTTATCATTCATATATCAGTGTACTATTCTAGCCGCCTACAGCCACCAGCGTTACAATAGACTTTGTTCTTGAATTTATAATATTTTAGAAAAAGTTGGAAAGTTTTTAACAAGCGTTAGACATTTGATCGAATCGTTTTTCAGTTTTCGATTTATTTCTTCGTTTAAGGCTTTACAAATAGTTCATTAAACGGTTCCAGAATACCTGGTTTCGCAAGTTCAACTTAAACGGATAAATCCTCCTAGCTTGAAGACGTTATTTTAATAATTGGTAATGATAACACTAAATTAACCATCACTGGGTCTTTTATTGGATCTATCAATAAAGGTTCCCATAATAATAAAACTTCTTTACTTTCGCCCAATTTTATACGGGCCCTTAAATAATATGCGGATGGCTCTTCACAATATTTAGCAAAATAATTAATGGCATCATCCACAATATTATTAACATATGGGAAATAAGAATGATTGCAACTTTTCGGAACCACTTTTCTAATTCTCCAATATTATTTATAAAATATGCACAACCCAAGACATTTCTTAAAAATGATCTGAGATCAATATTGACCAAACCAACTAATGCAACTATGTTGCGAAACATAATTTTGCTGTAGTGGCTCTTACAAAACTGAACGCAGATTTTTGGAATTGTACGTCGCAAGATCAATGTTGTTATATTCTTTTAAAATGGCTGCAATTATTGCAAAGCTGACATCAGTTATAATTCTTTTGCAAATAGGCCATTTTAATTTATTTTTTATGCGAAACTCGCGTAGCTCACATAGAAATCTGCCTATATCTGACGATGTATGATTGAAGAGAATCTGGAAGCTCTGGAATATGGGCAATCAATGAATATAAAAATATAAGCTATTTGACAAAGTTCATTGGCTGCACTACATTTTCAGTAGCGTCAGTGTGCAGTGTGTATAGTTTCAATGGCATAAAAATACTTCTAGTTTCGTAGAAAGAAACTGAATGAAGTTAGCATACCCATTAGAAATCATGTCGAGGGTATCTTTAAATGGATCCTTGTCAAAATCAAATATTCCATTATCCTCCGAAATTAAGTTTCTATAAAAGGATAGTTTCTCGTTAGAAATCTGATCATTGACAACTCTGGCTCGAGACATATTGATTTTGTTAATTTTGTTTGACGCAGTAAAGTTTCTAATGGAAGCATTTTCTATAAATCGATTTATTTAAGGCCAATATTATGGGAGATATGTGGGATGCTTGTGTATCCACTTACAACACCGTCAAATGTCCCACGGAACAAATAGTTGCATCATGGATCTTTGCAGTAACCATATGCAGCTAAAGAATTGCTGTTAAATCTAATTGACTTAAAATACAAAACACATGCATTGCTATGAGCATATGCTTTTCGAATAATGTGTTCAATGCTTTTCTCACACAATTGATTTAACGTGAACATAAATTATTGGATAATCATTTCAGTATCCAAATTGTTATAACCTGAAAGTGCTGCGCGGCATCCTTTCAAATTAGTAACTAACTAAACTTCTCTGTTTAAGCTATCATGAAAATTGTGGTATTTTTCCGAAAGCATTTTTATGTCGCTTCGACAAAGATTGCGTCATTATTAAGCTCAGACGGACAATTTTTAGGCTCATTAATACTTTGATTAGAATTATTATTATCTATGCTAGACATATTACTAATATATTGCTAATTTCTAGTTTACTGCTTACATAATTACTACCATTAGATACGTCCTGGCGTTCTTTTAAGCGGGCAGCCTGAAACTGGTAAAATAATACAAGAATGATCTATGATTTCTCTAACGTTTGAAACTTTTCATTATAATCTTTCGATTTCGATCTGTAAACTTATTGTTTTTAATAGGTTATACAGATTGAATATTTCAGTTGGAATTAAATTTCAAACTGGAGATATTATGTTTCTGGCAATGACGTCTTGTATGGCATCACGAAATCCATGAAAGATGTTCCTTAAAAAAATTGTTATATATTAATGGTAAAATCAAATTGAATTAGAAAATTGTATTATCTCATTTTAGTTTTTACTTTTAAGAACTCAGTAGCATTCCAATAGATTTGATGTACAAACGACTAAGTTATATCAAAATTCAAAATTCTTTCATTTAGTATCTAAATACATTTGCAAAAAAATATTCACTCATTTTAAATAGCTTCTAGGTAAAAAACAAGTAAGAATCCCAACTAGAGGGAGTGTACGGCTCACCTACCTACAACAAATGCCGCTCGCGTTAGGGGCTGACGGGGGCGAATATATATACTGTATATATTCCGCAAGAAGTTACTTGCGGGCTTTAGGAGGACCTACGTTCTCATAGGTCTTGAATTCGACATGTGCGTACTTACGGACGGACAGACAGACGCACATGGCTATATCGGCTAGGCTATTGATGCTGATCAAGAATATATGTATACTTTAAGGCAATGGTAATTAATATGCTGGCCTTATGTTTCTTGGACAATTCGGCAATTCAATACCATTATAAATGCCAACTTATGAAGGAACACTAAGATGCCACATTGTGAGGATAAGTTAAAGTACACATGACGATGACTATTTTGTTAACATATTTATTATTTTAAATAAATATTTTGTATAGTTATCGAAACATTCTACAATGTGGGTTATTATCAATGTATATGTTGCAGCGTCATTATTTCCGTTATTAGTTGCCATCGTTTTAGGTGCAGCGAGTTTCGGTCGCACCGGGATCCTAATCACAACTAACTTTGTGTCTTCCCTTTTTCTCGTGCCTTTCTACCGAACCACACTCGGCGACAGCTACAGACGCTGTCGCCCGCCAAATCGGTAATTTCCCAAACTACATAGTAAAACAGACAACAAAACAGACTGACTCAATATCGCAATGTACTTGCGATTCTGGCGAAATACCCAAATACTCACTAACACAAACTCAATACAATTCTCACATACATTTCTAGCACACGGCGCCAACATATTCAAACTACTTATGCTTCCACACGGCCAACCTGACCATAACACATAAATCATTTTATTTATAAATCATCAAATAAAATGTAACATTAACATTTCCTTTTTCTTATAAATTTCTCAATTACAACTTATTTATTTTATTTTACTTTATTTTTTTTTTTTTTTTTTTGTTACTTCATAGCTTTATGCAGATTATAAACATCCATTCTTAGTTCTTAAACTAATATAAAATTCATCTTTTACTTAATTAAACTTTCTTAATAATTCTCTTCATTATCATAAACCCACTTGGTTTCGCATTCACGTTTGTGTTTCTTTGGAGATCGGACGTGAAAATTGCAGTCTCGTGTGTGTGTGCGCGTTATTGCACCGCTGGCAGCAGGCATAAACAAAGAAAGTGACAGTGACACTGAATAAAGCCCGCCCCAGGGCAATCTATGCAAATCCCGCTTATAGTGGGTAAACTATACGCAAGTGCTGCCTCTGGCAGCCGGAGTGTTATAAAAATTAATTATTTTTGCAACGAAAAATTACCGCGTGCAGTGCGAGTGAACAAGTTCTTGTAAAACTTAAGCTGCGCTCAGCTGATCGCAGATCAATTAAGTGATTGTGTGCACGAGTGCAGCAAAGCTTTTGAGAGAGAGCTTTTGCAAAAGCTCACTTGCAGCTGCACTGATAGTGCTGGCAAAACATTCCCTGCAGTGACAGTGCTGACACTAAAGTCACGGTTTGTGATGAATCACTTGTTACACTTGTTAATAAATAAGTTGTAAATAAGTGTGAAAAATACTTGATTTGTTTTTATTTCTATTATTTTTTCTCCCTGCTGAAAAAAAATAATAACAAAATAAAGAACAATGGCCACGAACAACCGACCTCAAAATGGAGAAGAAGCTCATTCGCCAATCTACCCGCTTCCGAACAGCTCAACAACCCCTTCTTTTAACGTGGGCACTAATGTCGGTTGCCTCGATGGAAGCAGGCCACTGGAAGATTTCTACCGGTACTACAACGACATGCTCGCCAGTAATGCAAACCGGAACGGCGCCTCCACCTCGCGGTCAGCCGGTACCCAGCAATGCTCGACTTGGCAACCGCAGCAGTATGATACTGTCAGCACAACGACAGCAACAACCACTACAACCACCGCGTCTTCCAGCAGCGGCTGCAGGACATCTGCCTCATTAGGTACACGCCACGCCGCTTTAGAGCCCATCGGGACCCGCCCCAAAGCCGCCAATCCGACCTCGCAGTCCACCCCGTCTGGCACCCAGAGTTCTTGTGCCACAAACCTCCCTCTGCCATCTATAAAGAACGTAGGTGCTACGCCAGCCTTTCAAGAGCCACTCGTAAATTGGCAAACGGATCCCCCAAAAAAACGGCGCGGGACTACATTGTTGGCCGAAGCCGTTAAAAAAGGGAAGCCAGTGAAAAGCCGCAACACTAGCCGCGCTGTAACTAAGCCCGCTACTCCCAGTACCGCTTCGACAAGTAGTAACAGATTTGCTCTCCTTGAGCCTCAGGACGACGCCTCTGTGATCGATGACGCCTCGGTGATCGATGACGATGAGATGGACACTGCCGACTTGGCGCCTCCAGCCCCAGACCAGCAGCAAGCAGCGAAGAAGATATCCAAGCCCAGGCCGATAACAGTCCCTGGTGTCAACGATATCGTTGCAATGGAGCAAACCATCGATCAGGCAGTGGGCCCAGACGCCTATGAGTTCAAGGTCTCTCCCTCCGGCTATCTAAGAATATATGCCAAAGATGCCGACACTCACAGAGCAATTGTCCGCAAACTCACTGAGGTGAGAGTGCAATTTACCCACTTCTGCCTAAAGGAAGACAGACCATACCGCGTTGTGGTTAAAAATCTGGCCGCTTCTACTCCCAGAAGTCAGATCGAAGCTGCCTTCACATCGCACGGCCACACTGTGACGAACTTGTACAACCCTGGCGCCAGACAGCCTACAAATGAAGCCAGTGTAGACTTCACCAACGACTCGCCAAGTCGCAACTTCTGGTTTGTCGATCTCAAGCAGGATAGTAACAACAGGGAAGCGCTGCGACTCAACAGGGTTGGCCGTCAACGGGTCACAATCGAGCTCCCGAGGAAGAACAAAAGCATCAGGCAATGTTATCGCTGTTATGAGTTCGACCACACTAAAAACTATTGCCTCAAACAGCCCAAATGCGGCAGGTGCGGTCAGCCCCATTGGACGAACTCGGAGCAGTGCCAGGCCAAAACGGTGGCAGACCTACGATGCTCAAACTGTGAGGGGAACCATGCTGCTTATTATAAAGGATGCAAAGCATACCAGCAGCGCTTGAATGCCAGCTAACCGGCCATCAATGTTGCCCCCCCGTCACGACACAACCAACAGCAACCTGCACGGCGCATCAACTCGCAGTTTGTACCCTCCAGAATTGTGCAACAAGGCCTGTCGTATGCTGATGCGTTGCAGGCAGGACGCAAAACTTACCAGCAACCCATGTGCACCAACCAGCCCACCGCTACAACAATGCAGCCACAATACCTACAGCATGGATCTCAGGGGCAAGACACGTCCCTCGGAAGTATCCTTCAAGGACTCCAACAGTCGATCGCAGCACTTAATGCAGCAGTCGCAAGTATCCTGGTCAGCATCAAGGAGCTGAAGGATGCGCAAGCTCCACAGCTCGGTCTTCCCACTCACCGCAAATAATGGCTGCCCAGATGCGCCTCGGATCATGGAACGCTCGCAGCATCATACAAAATGCAAACGATCTCAAATTGATTTTGAGAAAACATGCTTGTCTCAGAAACCCACCTACACGCTGGCCTGTACTTCGCCATGGAGGGATATGCTTGCTACCGTGCGGATCACCCAGCAGGTCGAGCCAGAGGAGGGGCTGCTGTGCTTGTCAAGCAGGACTTGGTGCACTACCAACTACAACAGATGACCTCCAGCACCACACAGATGGCTGCTATTATGGTGGGGACTCCTTTGGGTGAAATACCCGTAGCTGCAACGTATCTACCACCAAATCTATCCTGGAGCCGAGCAGGATTCGATTCTCTCCTTGATCAGCTTGGTCATAAATTCATCGTTGGAGGCGACTTCAATGCCAAACACAGGCTGTGGGGAAGCTACAGAGCTGACAACAGAGGCATTGCGCTGCATGAAGCGCTCACCAGCTGCTCAGCCCAGGTCTTGGCCACTGGGAGACCTACCCACTTCCCGTACAACAGGCGAAGTACCCCTTCGTGCATGACTTCTTTATATACAAGGGCATCCCCAACAGCGTAATATCAGTTTGTGAAGAGTATGAGCTGTCATCTGACCATCTACCACTCATTGCAACGGTCTCTACGTCTGTTCAGAGGACCCCAAAAAAGCGAAGGCTTGTCACCCTTCAATCGGACATACAACGATTCAAAACTGAACTGAATGGCATGATAGATCTAAACATGCCGATCTTGACAGCCGAGGATGCCGACGTTGCAGTTCAAACCCTGCTGGATCAAGTACATACTGCGGCTGCCAACGCTGCGCCAGCACAAATGTACTCTACGCCTACAAGCCAATTTACAAGGACGCTTCCCCCCATCGTTGAGGGCCTTCTTTCCCTGAAAAAGCGACTGAGGAGGGAGTACGTCCGTACCCAGGACACCAGAATCGACAGGATTTATCGCCGTATCGCCAACAGGGTCAGAAAAGAGTTGACTTTACTGAGAAGAAAAGCCACAGACACCATGCAACGGCAGACGAGAGCTCCAAATTCGCACTGTGGAAACTTACCAGTCGATACAAGCGGCAAGCTGCACCAAAGTTCCCCGTTCGACATCCCGATGGCACCTGGGCCAGGTCGCCAATGGAAAGAGCCGAAGCCTTCGCCTGCAACCTGGAGGTGCGCTTCAAGCCGTTTGAGACCGCATCGCATGGAAGGATACAGCGAGTCGCGCAAATACTGGAAGCGTCACTCCAAATGTCACTCCCTGTATCACCAATCACCTTCGAAGAAGTGAAGCAGGAGATAAAGAGCTTAAAAAGCAACAAAGCCCCTGGGGAAGATCGGTTGGACAACCAGACAATTAAGCTTCTGCCATACAAGGCGGTACTTTTTCTCGTCGCCATTTTTAATGCAGCTCTTCGGCTAGGTTACTTTCCAGTGGCTTGGAAGAAGGCACATATCATCATGTTGCACAAGAGCGGAAAGCCACCTAATCAACTGGAATCCTATCGCCCCATCAGCCTCCTGCCTGCCTTTGGCAAGATTCTGGAAAGGTGCATTCTAAGAAGGATCCTGGATACCCCGGAAATAAAACGCCTAATCCCGAAGTTCCAGTTTGGGTTTCGACTCAAACACGGTACCCCTGAGCAACTCCATCGGGTCACAAACTTTATTTTGGACGGATTTCACAGGAAAGAGTATGCGGTGGCAGCATACCTCGACATCCAACAAGCCTTCGACCGGGTGTGGCACGCAGGACTCCTCTCCACGATAAAGGGCAAATTAAATCCGCAGCTCTTTAACATCATTGCAAGCTTCCTGAACGAGAGGACATTTCGAGTGGTACAGGATGGCATAGCCTCTCATACCAAACGCATAAGAGCGGGCGTTCCACAAGGTAGCGTTTTGGGTCCCACACTATACAGCCTCTTCACGCACGATATGCCCACGGCAAGTGAAATGGCCCTTGTCAGTCGGCAGGATCTCCTGGTGGCTACGTTTGCTGATGACACGGCAATCCTTGCCAAGAATAATTGCGTGTACGAAGCAACGGACTTACTGCAGGAATATCTGAAGCGCTTCGAAAACTGGGCTTGCAGGTGGAATATCTCAGTGAACCCTCAAAAATGTGCCACAATCACTCACACCCTGCGCCAGGACTCCAGCCCCGGACTTTTTCTCCATGGCGAGCTCTTAGAGCAGGTGCGTGACCATAAATACCTAGGGATCACACTCGACACCCGACTTACGTTCAAAAAACACGTCACCGAGGTTACCAACAGCTTGAAAAGCAAAATCAGGCGTCTGAGCTGGCTGCTAAACCCAAATAACAAACTCTCGCTCCGAAACAAAGTACTTATCTATAAAGTAATCCTTGCCCCTGCGTGGCGATATGGGCTCCAGGTTTACGGAATTGCCGCGAAGACGCACCTAGACAAACTTCGTATCATCCAGGCTAAGACCTTGCGAACAATCTCTGGAGCCGAATGGTATATTCGCACACGAGACATAGCAAAGGACCTTAAGGTTCCTATGGTAGGAGACGTTATGAATAATCAAGCAACAAGCTACCTATTTAAGCTCCGCAACCACCCTAACGTCCTGGCAAGGAACCTGCTAAGGAGGCGAAGAAGAAGGAGGCTTAAAAAGCCATATCCAATAGACCTGGCCAAACGCCGCCTTTAATGAAGCTAAATAACATGTACATAAACACACACTATGTAAATATTTAATCTAAGCTATCATTAATCAAAACACACGCTGATAAAAGTTGCTAAACAAGAGTAACAGAAGATTAGCCGTAAATAAAAGAATTTAAATCAAAAAAAAAAAAAAAAAAAAAAAAAAAAACTTGGTTTCGCATTACATTATTTTATGCACCACACGCCATGATCAAAACATTTGTTTTGCACTTGTGCTTGCATTACAGATATGACAAATTTATTCAAGTTTTATTATCAGCCTTTCAGGCATACATACTGTCTCTTTCAACAGTTTGACTTTACATCATTCCAATACTGTCTCTTTCAACAGCTTCCTTATCAATCACTTCATTACTGTCTCTTGCAACAGCTTCCTTTTCAATATCATTCAAATCCTCATCACAACTTTCTAAATCATCTGGAACATATCCCTCTGGCAATTTCCTTATATCTTCATGAGCATACTTGAACTTCCTATTATTTGTCTTAAGATTTGGACTTAACTTTGTTTGATGCCTTTCTTCATTCTTCAATAACACAAAGTCTCCTACTTCATACCCAACAACCTTAGCCTTAGTTTTATCAAATTGCCCTTTGCTATATGCTGCCGCCGCTGATATATTTTGCACTGCTCGAGCTCTTGATTCTGCCAAATCAACTTCTTGTGCCACGTCACATGGTGGAAGCAACCCCAACGGACGAGCAACCTTGCCAATGAACAATTCCAAAGGGCTTGCCTTTGTCACTCGACTTACAGTACAATTTTAGGCTAGCTGTACCTCGCCCAATGCGTCTTGCCAAGATCTGACTAGTTTCAACTGCCGTTAATAAGTTTTTCAAAGTGCTCATAATGCGTTCTACCTGTCCGTTTGCTCTACTTGCACCTGTCGCAATTAAGTGCAAACTTATATTTTGTTTAGAACAGAATTCACCAAATTTAGAGCTGGCAAAACACCTACCCTGATCTGCTATTATGCGGTTTGGTACTCCAAACAAGGATACAGCCGATGTCACAGCACCTATGCAATTGTCAGCATCAATCTTGAGTGTGTGTGTTAAGTAAACAAATTTAGTAAAAGCGTCCACTTAAACAATAACATACTCTTTTTGATCACTCTTGCCACTTAACTTGCCTGTTATGTCTGTGTATTGTATGCCAAGGTGTGTCGACCTTTGGTATTGGAAAAAGTCTCGCCTGAACTTTACCTGAGGATGAATTTGACATCTTGCAAGTTATACAGTTTTCAACATATTTTGACATATTTTCAAACCAGTAAAAATCGTAGGCTTTGTCCAATGTTTTTTCCCAACCTAAATGCATTATTGTCTCATGAACTTGATTAATAACGGACCATCTAAATGCTCTTGGAACAACTGGCAAAGATCGAGTTCTGCCATTTCTCTGTATTTTCCGATAAATTATTCCTGCTCTTAGTTCGTAAGTTTTTGCAATGTCCTCGGCAAGAGAATTGTCTTTTAGTTTATTCACAATGTTAATTATATCGGAATCCTTGCGCTGTCCAGCCATCAGCCAATCACTAGATATCTCTGCCAGATTAATTCTTTTTTCAGAAACTTTACGAGCATCAATTGCATCAGCAGATGGGAGATTTCTTGAAAAGATATCAGCATGAGCCATTCGTTTACCCTCTCTATACTGTAATTCAAATGAGAACGACTGTAAATAAGCCCACCATCTTTGGGTCACGTTTATTTCTTGATGCTTTAAGCGAATTGCAATCGGTAAAGACAACAAAATCTCTGCCTGTCAAATAATGACGAAAATGCTTAATGGCCATGACAACCGCGAGTCTCCAATTCGTAAGAATGGTATCTTGACTCAGCAGGTGAGGCAGCCTTACTGAAGAACTCAACGACATGGGGCTTGTTATCTATTCTATGCAACAAGATGGCACCGTATCCACGAGCACTTGCATCAGTATGCAACTCGATTGGATATTGCGGGTCAAAAATAACCAAAACTGGCTTCTGTGTAAGAACAGATAACTTTTTGTTTTATTTCTTCATGTTCTGGCTTCCAAATAAACTCGTTCTTTTTCGATGTCAACAAATACAAAGGCTTTAAGAAACAAGAAAATCCCTGTATAAATTGCCGAAAGTAAGACGCAAGTCCAATAAATTGTCTTAAAGCAGAAACCGACTGAGGAGGTGGTAAGGCAGTTAATGCAGAAATTTTTTTAGAATTTGGACGAATTTGACCTTCGCTCACTTCATATCCCAAATATTGAACAGTTGACTTCAGAAACGAACACTTTTTAATATTGACAAGAAACCAGCTTTCGTGAGAACGTCAAGAGTAACCTGTTGTCTTTCCAAAGCATTACTTTTCGTTGCAGCCACCACTAACACGTCATCCATATAGACAACCACAAAAGTATTTGCCAGTTCTCCAAGTGTTTGCATCACTGTACGCTGAAAAACTGAAGGTGCATTTTTCAGACCAAACGGCATTGACAAAAACTCGTACTGGCCATCTGGGGTGACAAAAGCCGTACACTCTATTGATTCTTCATGCAATGGGATTTGGTAATATCCGCTTGCCATATCCAAACAAGTGAAATATTTAGCACCATGAAGTCTAGCTATCTGATCTGCTATAAGGGGTGGTAAAGGATATCTATCTGATACTGTGTTAGAATTCAATTCACGGTAATCAACACACAAACGATGAGAACCGTCGTTTTTGTTTACTAACATCATAGGACTTGCAAAGGGAGAGCAGCTTGGCCTTATGACATTGCATTCCAAAAGCTCTTTAATCTTGTCGCGTTCCAATTCTCTTTCATTTGGACTAAGCCTGTATGGTCTTCTTTGAACAATTTTTTTATTGTCTACTAATTTAATCTTCATTTCACCTGTACTGACAGTAGATGAAAGAATTCCCTTTGTAAAAGATTTTTAATAGTTTTCCAATAAATTGTTTAATTTATCTTTATCTTCACCGACAAGATCAGTATTCAATTTAGAAAATACATCATCATTTGAACAAAAGTTAACAGATTTTGATCTAACAATTTCAAATTTTCCAGGTCACATAATGACATAAAATCCTTGCGACAGTATTTCTCTACCAATCATAATATAATTTTTCAAATATTCATCACCCAAAACATGGAATAACATTTCAATACAATAATTGTTAATTTGTACCTTGGCAAAGTATTTGCAATGTACTACAAATGCTGTCATTTCCAATACCTTTCAACATTACTGTATTGTTAATTCTTTTACCAACTAACTTAGCACTTATCTTTTGTTTAACCAATGAACATTCCGCTCCAGAGTCAAACGTCGTGAAAGTCTCGCCATGGTGAATCATCTCTCCTTTGGGCACATCAACTTCGCATAGCTGCACTCTTTTCACCTGATGCGTATCTTCGATTTTGTCCATTTTGGGCTTACTGCAATGGGTTGAAATCTGTCCAACCTCTCCACACTTGAAGCAGGTTAAGTTTTATTGCTGCTGGTGACCAAACACGCTCTTGCCGCTACGCTCAGCAGCACGGGAAGGAAGATTTTGCTGCTGTCTAGCTCTGCATTCAACCATCTTGTGACCCAAGTTTCCACAGTAATGACATTTTATTGTTGAAAATTTCGGTCGTTTCGAGTCGGATGCCGCTGTTTCTTATTGTGAGGATTTCTTCCGTTTGTTGAACGTAAAAGCTTTTAGCTCTGTCTGTAGTTCACTCCTGGTGCGCACGTTTGATGTAAAAGACGTTGCAATCTGCTATCAATATGAGCCAGCTGAGCAAGCGTCACGGAAACAGCAATCTCCTCCACATCCATCTCACGCCATTTGATGATGAGTGACGTCACCATGCGACTAGCATAATTGGAGAGACATTCTCTTTCAGTCGGGCAAGTTGATAACATTGTTAACATAGCTGCTGGTGTCTCAACACTGGTAAAGCGCTGAAGAAAAAGTTCCTTAAAATCAGCCCAATTTATGTCAGGATAACATATTTGTGAGAGCCACTGCGACGCATTGCCTTCCAATGCTGCACTCAAAGCCAACGCACTGCCTTTTATGTTACTTTCTGCCAAAATTATATTTACTGTAGCGCACCACGCCGATGCGTCGGCGCCTACAAGATCCGCGTTAAATTTCGGCAAAACTACTGCATTATTATTCTTTGTTTCGGAAGCCGTTGGTTTCAATGCTTTCACAAGTTCAATACAATTTTTATTTTGTACTTCCATTAACACTCGCCATGGATCAATTGACCTATTAGGTAGCGAGCCAAATCTCACTTCTGATGTTGCAGCGTCATTATTTTCGTTATTAGTTGCCATCGTTTTAGGCGCAGCGAGTTTCGGTCGCACCGGGATCCTAAACACAACTAACTTTGTGTCTTCCCTTTTTCTCGTGCCTTTCTACCGAACCACACTCGGCGACAGCTACAGACGCTGTCGACCGCCAAAACGCTACTTTCCCAAACTACATAGTAAAACAGACAACAAAACAGACACACAAACAGACTGACGCAATATCGTAATGTACTTGCGATTCTGGTGAAATACCCAAATACGCACTAACACAAACTCAATACAATTCTCACATACATTTCTCACATACATTTCTAGCACACGCCGCCACGGCGCCAACATATTCAAACTACTTATGCTTCCACATATATATAAATATAAATTCAAATTATAGATTTTTATTGTGAGCCTGATTACAAACTATTTATCGCCATGTTTAACGAGAAAGAGGGGCTATCTTCGGCACGCCGCAGATTTAATACTTTTACAGACCTAACCTTTTATATTTTATAACCTAGTGCTTTACCCGTATCTAAGTAGCACAGGAAAATAGTTAATGCCGAGTTTGATCAAGATATCTTGATAATCAAAAAAGTTCTTATACAAGAACCTAGTTATCAACCGATCGTTCCTATGACAGATATATGATAAAGTGGATCATGTGAGGACTAATAAATGCCGAGTTTGGTCAAGATATCTTGAAACACAACATGTTTTTTCATACAAAAACTTAATTTTCGACCGATCGTTCCTATGGCAGCTTTATGATATAGGGGTCCGATCCAGCTGGTTCCGACATATGTACTGCTTTCAACAGAAAAAGAGTTTTCTGCAAAGTCTGAGAATCTAGTTCGCATAGAAACAGACATACGGACAGACGGACATGGCTATATCGACTCGGCTGTTGACACTGATAAAGAATATATATACTTTGAGTCTGAGATGTATCCTTCTATATCACGACAAAATTATAATACCCTCTGCAAGGGTGAAATATAGGGGTAACGTTGTGTTTGAGACAGAGATATTTTCAGCAATGGGTTCGTAAATTTGGGCGACGTGCACGGTCTTTGTATTCTTTGGCATGCCTGCGGTGTGCATGCGGCCGCAAAACGCACAAATGTGTTAAGAGTCAATAAAAATAGGTTAACCGCACTTTTCGCTCGTTGCATTTTTATATGGATGCAGACGCGTGCTAGACATTTTGACCGTTATGACCTGTCATAAGAACCTTTAACCAAAATTCTTTACAATGCCAATTCTTGCATTTGAGAATTTTTTGGCAGATCTGGACATATTTTTAAAATTACGCCCTTTGTTATATTTCCATAAAAAAGGTAAAGACGATAGTTCCTCTACTGCGACACATTACGATTGTACAATTTTCACTCTCCTTGCACTGCGCGGATTTTCAGATGAGCCACATAGTTTCTCTGTAATCTTCTTTCTGAGCAAGACCAGCAGGCAGTAATATAAAATATATTATCTGTGACTACAGCTGTTGACATTCGGAAAACCAATTGGCATACTTATCAAAGGGCTCGGTCCACGAAATGCATTCATAAATCATCAGTTCTCTTATTTGTATAACATGTGGGCTCTTTTGAAAAATCGTACGGAAAATACTATAATGGAGTTTAATAAGACAAAAAAGGAGGAGCTTTCAGTTTTAAACGATTACTTATACTTTTTTATTACACAAGAAATACTCGGAATCTTCACAATTTGCAATATCCTCTTTTTAAAGGCTTTTGCAGGTTTCACAATTAAACTTTTGTTGTAATTTATGTAAAAAAAATCCTGCAAAATACGGCAATGCATTTTCACTACTTGCACTACTAGCAACAGACAAGATATCGTCATTATCGCTATTGCTTATACATTCGTCGAAATATTAAATGCTCAACTCGTGATAGGACAAATGTTCTTCGTCCTCAACACAAACACTTTGCAGCTCCTCATTGGCCTGATCTATGACATTTACAAGCATATAATCTTCATCTGGTTGACAATTACCTGATGGAGTTTTCGCTGTAATTATTTTCATTGACAACATTTTCGAAATTATCGCGTTGAATTCAAAAAGCATTGGGTTACTATTCGTGACACCTCTACTTATTAGATAAAAAAAAGTTTCCCAATACATCTTGATTAAGCCCTGACAAAACTAGAGAGACAACATTGGAATCTTCCCTCCAAATGTCCTGAGATGGCGCTTTAAAACTGAATTCATTGTTAGAATCAACCCATCAATGCAGTAGAACGTTTTGGTATAGCGACATTTCATGAAATAGTCTTTCATTTCAGTAATGTATTTTTCTATTTCATTATTGTTCTGTAAAGCTGATTTAAATGGATTTTCATCTTACTAAACATTGCTGTTTAAGCAATCAAAAAGCTTATTAACCCTTTCAATAAAGTTGGCTGTCGAATGCGCAACATCTTGACAATCAGCAAAATTGCCCTTTTGAATTAATGTTTTGATGGCAGAAGCTACTGTATGGCTAAAAATCTGAGTAGCATATTTAACTTTCATTTATTCGAAAGGGTTGGGGTATATATGTTTCATAGAAATCTTTGGACATAATCGAGTGGAAGTGCTATCAGTGTCAATCTGAAATAATTTAACTAATATTTGCCATGATACTGGACTGGACTTAAACAAATAATTCCATACATTTTTTGTGATCGATGGTGAAATACGGCAGTCCTCTATTGACATCAAATTTTGTAAACGCCCCACGGTTATTTGAACCCTGGCCGCTTACAATAGCTCTTATATTAAGGCCTCAAGAACACCGTCGTCCGTTATTCCTTCAATTTCATCCCGACGTGCATTATATTGCAGACCTCTCTTAATAGATATCTCATCCAATAATAAAACAGCCTGCTTACTTTTTTCATCCATTTTAGAAAAAATGTTCAGCAGTGTTGGGTAATTAAGGCCTGGAACCAAATATTTTACTGGGGCCACCTAGCCAAGGACGTTTTAGAAGTAACATTTAGATGCAGATCATTACGCATAAAATCGTATGCTTTTGCAGAATGAAAGCGTAAGCTTTGCGCTACAATTTTTTCTTCCTTTTCCCACGAATTCTTATTGTTAAGCAACATTTTACAGACTATTTGAATTCTTAGATAATGGTTTCTATCAAGCATTGCAAATATATTTTTACTCTCCCTGCTTTCTTGAAATACCTAATTTTCTTCATTCTTTCGCTTCTCAATAAATTTTATTCTTTCTTTCTCTTATAAAGCTGGACTTGCTTATATTCCATTGTACATTTTTCGGAAAATTCCCAATACTTATTTCAGTATTATAATTAATTTTGTGCCTTTTTCAAACTTTTTTTCCATTATATTGACAGAGCATTTACAGATACCGTACAAACAGATGGAAGCGTGTGGGTGAATGGAATATGAGTGAACACAATTGTGGAATTGGTTCCTACTTGGCCATGGTGACACACATCCGTATGTGGGCAGCCAAGCCTGTCCAGATTTATTTAGGATAGATGTAATAGTTTAGTTAGCTGGCTCGAGGTCCGGGTTTGTTTTAATAAAACAATGAAAAACAATTTTGATATTTTGTTTCCAATATATTTCGGTTGCGCATCGGCAAACTGTCTTCAGGGCAATTATTTAACACGTCTGCGCTTTATGACGGAGATTTGAACTGTTGTTTACAAATTCCAGTTAACAAAATTTGAAGCTTAGTAAAATCACAATACTTTGAATTGATATAGTTAATGGTTTTATCCCGGTATGAAATAGCAAGTGTATTTATGTTTGCCTCATTTCTTCTTTGTAGTTGATTGTGATTATTTGAGCATAACATCTTTATACTGAAAGCGACGGCAGAATTACTAGTATTTGAAATGCCATAAGCCGGCTGTTTTGATAATGTGTTACAAGGGAGAGGAGGTGACGTAAAATGGCAAGAGTGCAGGGCAACGCTAGAGGAAACATATCTGCTTGGGACAAAAGACAGAATGAAAAACACATCGAATACTCTGCTGATACAGTGCCAGGTATGAAGGAGTACCATGCTGGTTACCATGCGTTGTCATTTGACTGACTCCCCTCTCATAGAGACTGACGTGCGATGGATATTTAATGTATAGAGTAAGTTTATTTAATGGTAATGTTGTGTGCTTGTGCAAGTAGATTGATGGCAAGGACATCAAATGAATGATGCAGAAGATTAGTGGGAGTGGATGATTGTAATATGGACAAGTTGCTGTCAGCATAGCAAGAGCATACACTCTATTCTAGTATGCCAAACGGAAAGCATGGGCATATTGAATAATTATAATGCACTAGAAGGCTTGCGGGAATAGTCTGGTTTAGTATGAACAAGCTCCCGTCAGGATATCTAGGAGCATACACGGTTGCGATCTTGGCATTGTCTCTATTCCAGTATGCAAAACAGGAGTATTGAAAGTATACTACAAAGAAACGGGATTGAAAATTTCAAGATCATTGGGGTACAGCTCTGGTGCAAGCAATTTGCAAATAGGGATCGTCAGGATAATTATGAAGGGTATCCTAAATGGAAATATATATTGAAAGTCTTTTACAAAAACGCTTGCAGCACTTATGATCATCATCTGCATAAAAAGCTTAGTGAGTTAAAGTCGAATTTGTTTGCTCACCTAGGCTGCACAAGGTTTTAAAACAGGGCCCCCGGTATACGAGACAAACATTCCAGTTCGCTGTTTTTGGATAGTAGTCAGTTTGCTCACCTAGGTTGCACATGGTTCTTTTTTTAACAGGGCCCCCGGTATACGAGACAAAACATGTCCTGTTTGTCGTTTTGGGTAGTAGTCAGTTTGCTCACCTAGGCTGCACATGGCTTTTAGACAGGGCGCCCGGTATACGACACAAGCTTGTCCTGTTCATTGTAGTGGGAGGTATGCATAACAGCATTACTCGAAAGGCTTGGAAGCAGCGTGAGTCAGCATAAATTATATGTATTGCGCTAGCTCTGAACATCAGTATTTGGTTCCCGAAAGGAGAGTCAAGTACATCGTAGTACGTCAGCATCATGGATGGCGTTGTGGATCAGCGATAGCAGAGAGACTTCTGGGAGTACCCAGCATTAGGAAGCTGAATTCACTCAATAGCCGTCAATTATATGTGCAATAAGTAGAAGTGTAGATTGTCAAGGATAAATACATAAGTTGTATGGCACAGGGTATAAGGAAATGAGTATCAAGTACGATATACAATATAAGACATTAATTATGACCATCGTAATTGCTTCTGAGGACCATAAGGTAGATGCAGCATTATACAGCAACAATCATAAAAGCATAAGTAATTGAACAGGAGGCATCAGCTAGGTGGCACCAGGAATTGGTCCAAGGCACAGGAAGCGAAAGCATTCAACGTGGTGGAGATGGACACTACCGCCATCTTTGTTGCTGTATACAGAGAGCATGAGGGGCCAGGAACAAATTCTCGCGCGGGAGTCCGGACAGGATGTATGTAAGTAAAAGGAGGTTAGAAATGCTGATTAAACTGTGAGTACTTACTGAAATTTATCATTTGACCGTTATGACAAGGCAGCTGATTCTAGCGTTGCTAGAGTTAATGCAGACAGATAGAATTAGATGAGGCATGGCGGTGCTCTGCGGCGAATTAGCTGGGCACCTAACCAGATTCGCCTAAGCTCTTACTTCCTTATATTAGTAAGAGTCTAGCCAATTTGCTTGGATGGCTTTCTAGCCGGTCGTTGTATTGCTTAGCACGGGAATTGTTTATTTCCAATACTGTAGGGACTTTGGTGTCATTATGAAGGGTACGGTTTCTAACATAATAGGGTGCATTGCAGATTAGGCGGAGTGCCTGTGATTGAATGCTATACAATTTGCGTAAGTGTGTCTCAGCACAAAGCCATAGTACCAGGCATGAGCGATGATTTGATTAAAAATTAGTAATTTGTTTTTTAGTGATAGCTTGGATCCGTTTGCAGATAGAAGCCACTTGTGTTTAGATAATTTTGAGCGAATGGACTGTAGTAATGCGAACGGCATGACCAATTTAGTTTATTATCTAAGTGGAGGCCCAAATATTTTACAAGGCTCTTGGCCGGTATGGTATTGTCATTTATACTAATGACAGGAGTTGCGATGTTGCTGCGTAAGGTGAAAAGGATATGGGCTGATTTATTACCATTCACTTGAATGTTCCATTTTTTGTCCCATTCAGCAAACTGATTTACATGATCTTGCATGTAGTTGCAGGCAATGTCAGCATTGTTGGCACTGCACGGAAAAGCAGTATCAGCATGTGTCACTGTCAAACCGTTATTTTTTGAAGTAGGGTGTTGATCGGTAGATTGGATGTGTGTGGCTATGCAAGGCATGTCAGAGATATAAATATTGAAAAGTAGTGGTGCCAGTACACTGCCTTGCTGCTGGAACGCCAGCCAGTATGGGACGAATAGTCGATTGGATTGGGCTGGATTGACCAGTATAGATACTACGGTTAGTGTTTGTGCTTTATGCATTATTGCTAAGCACACAGAAGCTTCGGTCTGATAGAAAGGATTTCAATATTTAATAGAGATTCACTAGTGTACATACGTAATTTAAAAAGACCCGCATGCCACACGGTCAAAAGCTTGTTTTATGTCTAGGATATGTTGATGTGCTCAACTAGGCGGTGTACTTGTATTGTGCTGTGTCCTGCTCGAAAACCAAATTGATGTTCCGGTAATACTGCAGCACAGTCTAATTTATTATCAACAGAGGATTTTAATTTATCAATTAGACGCTTATAAATTACTTTTTCGAATAGTTTCGAAACTGTTGATAGGAGGCTTATTGGCCGCTATGATTTTAGTTCAGATGTGGACATGTTGCCACCTTTAAATATCATTCTGATTGCGGCGCATTTCCATTGAGACGAAAAGTACTGCAGGCGAAGCATGTTAAATAGATGCAAAAGGAAAAGTTTGTCTTTTTTAGATAAATGTTTTAATAGATAGTTGTCAATTCGATCAATGCCAGGAGATTTACGAACGTTCAGTTGCCCGATATAGGCGTCCAGTTCACAAGGCGTAATATGGCGCAGGTGACAATTTCGTGTACTGGAGGATTGTAGATCAGTTTCATTAATACTGATTGTTTGAGAAAGCGTTGTATTCGGTATTGGTGCGCAGTTGGCGCAGCTCGAATGGAGTAAAGCGTGCTTGAAGTTCATCAGCAAAAGTTACCTTATCTTCGGCAGATTGGCACCAAAGGCCATTATGATTGCGGACACTGTGCTGAGCATAGGGCTGCCGTTTAAGATTTTCGGTGGAGTGCCATAGGTTAAAAGCGCCTTTGAGGAATCTGCGTTACTGAGCGTGTGATCAATATATTGTTGGCGGTGGGAGCGAAGCAGAAGGGTTAGTTGACGACTAGTTTGCTGCCACTCTTGCCAATGGTCATGTCGGCGCGAGCGCAGCCAGCGTTTGCCTACGCTCATTCATTTGGGCAGGCGGCAGACGAAAGGGAAGGTCAGTACAGTTTTGTTTAAAAAGGCATATCATATCATCAATGTCATTTGTAGAATTGATTTCTACATTTAGGTTTATGACAGAGTCTGGGTGTTGATTGAATACTATTAAGTTGGAACGTTCTGTTAGTAAGCGACGACAGGGTGGACGAGAACGACTCCTTCGGTTAAAGTTTAGGGGATTTTGATTAGCGATGGTTAGTTCCATCCTTACTAATAATGGTAAGTGGTCACTGTGCAATTGAGTTGCACGCGTTATGGAAAGCTTATGGCTTGCTATTCCTGTGGACACAGAAGTCAACACTGGGGCGAGAGTTATTTGGCGGAAAGTGAGTAGGTTCGCCCGTTGTGAGAACATTGAGTTGATTAGGGCTAAGTATGATATTATCAAGCGTTGAGCCGCGAGCACATTGACGCTGGTTGCCCCACAGCCTATGTTTAGCATTCCAATCACCTGCAATCAGGAAGTTTTCGCCTAGTTGATTAAACAATCAGTTATAATTGTCCCGATTTACAGGATGATTTAGGGGCCAATAGCAAGCAGCTAAGCAGAAGTTTCCTGAGGTGGTATTTAGTTTTACCATGGCACAGTGTAGATATGGCAGGGAGATGCAAGGCAATGTTTGAAATCGTATTCTGTTGGATGACACTGAGTTTACTGCGAGTTTACTAAAAGGACTGCATAGCCTGGGGCTTTAATGTGTGAGTTGAAATTTAAGTGAGTTTCTCTTAATAGCATTATGTCCGTGTTGTGATAATTCATAAACTGAGAAAGTTCATCCATTTTGCGTCTAAGTCCATTAGCATTCCATATACCAATAGAGAGTAGTCATATTGTGATTTTACTGAGAACTATATAATGAATGAGAAGGAAAGTGTGATGTAAAAACATTTGATGTTTTGTTTGGCATGAGTTCGCCGAGAGTGGATGAGAAGGGAGGGAATACTTTTATTTATAAAGAGAGTATCTTATGTCGCCGTTGACTGTGCGATTGCCTTGCGATAAAGTTTTTAATTTAATGTATGATATTTTCAAAGAGCATTCAAATGGGGAAAAGACGATGTATTTTTGGGTTTGCTACAAAAGAGAAGGTTTAATAGAATCGAGAAGGATAGTCGCAAAATAATAATGGCTTAAGTAAAACAATAAATAAGGGTGGAAAAAGAAAAGTTATTTAAGTAAAAGTTATATAATTATTGGTGGACGAATATATTTTATTAATGAAAAATAAAAATATGTTTGGGCTAACATATATTTGGGTCAGTTTGATTTAACAAAAACTCATTTTTCAGAAAACGCGTATGAAAATATTGTATTTGAGTCAACAAAAAGGGTAATTTAGCGAGTTTAAAAAGAACGAGATAATACTATTAGATTAAATTTTCACAGCTAAGATTTTCAGCATCAAATAATCAATTCAGCAATAAATAATTGTGAAAAATCACTCATAAAACGGGTGCTAACATATGGGGAAGGCGAAATTGCCGACACGGGCGAAGAATAACGAGACTCTTTTTTTCCTTTTCAGCAAAACAAAAAAAAATTCATTTAAACCTTATAAAACCTTAGTTGCTGTCTAGTCGGTTGCTGCTGCTGCTATTCCTTTGCGTTGTATCCGATCGATTGCCTTGCTTCACAGGATTTGAATATTTCGTACACTTTAATATTATTGGCTTTAGAGAAAATTTTTACAACTTTCACAACGCTTGAATTGGAAAAAGGAATTTATTTTTTCAGATTTTTTATGCGTTTTAGTCGAGTTATTGAAACAGACTGACGAGATATTGTTTGTGAGTGGAGGCACCTGAAAAAATTTTGACATTTTAGTGTCATGGCCTACTAGAGGAAGAAAATGTTGAAAAACTTAAAGTAAGTTTGTTACTTTTATTCAGTTTTGACACGAGAGTCGAGTGAGAAGTATTTTTTCAGCTTTTAATTCCGGTAAAGTCTGATATACAAGGATAAAGGTTAACCATTTAGTGAAAATGGGAAGGAATTAAAATTTAATTAACTTCTATAGAAAAACTATTTATAATTAGGTAAGAAAGCTAAGATATTTGGCTAAAGGGCGAAAAATGTGCCTTAATTAATAATTAGGTAAGAAAGTTTCCTATTTCAAATTACTAAGATATTTGGCTCAATGTAAGAAAGTTTCCTATTTCAAATTACTAAGATATCGGGCTCAATGTAAAGGGCGAAAAATGTGCCTTAATTAATAAAACTTGAGAATACTTTCTGTGTACAGCATTGAAGGAAGAGGACGCTAGCCGAGGTTATTAACAAATCTGGAAGAAATTAAGGCTTACTGATCGTTGATATATAAATATATTCAAGTGGATCAATGACACCAAGCACATGCTTGTTTATAGGATGTGTTTAGAAGTTTGGTACAAGAAGAAAGCAGACAACATCCCTTATGTCAAGCACAGGCCACGGCAAATTAGGGAGAAACTAGAAAGCACTGTGAAGTGTTCTCTTTAATACACTCCAATTTAATCCGAGATGTGATTTATTAGTTGACAGATAATGATAGTAGTAAGAGTATTGCCTTGCTATAGTGCAGAAGCTTGCAGCTTTATACCATACTTGGTTTTAGAAAGAGATAATAATACTTTATTTAAGCCATAATTGCTGCCTCTTTTTTTTTTAATTAGCAATTTTAGCTAAATAACTCCAAATTTTGGGAGTCTGTTCGCATTTAACTTACAATTTGTTCGAAAAGGCAGCTGGACTTTTAATTATAGGAGTTTTAGCTTTGCCCAAGAGCACACTATGTTAGTGTGCTCCTATTGGTCATCCAGAGGGCTATCTTGTTTAGTTGCTCTTGCTGCTTTTGGACCATATTAATGAGTATCTGGTAATCGTTTGTTGGCTGAGTTAGAGAGGTATTATATGAAGAAGCACTGTTTTGAGTTGGCTCTTTTTCTTGGGTACTTTTTGTTGCTTTTGGCCGACCTTGTACCGTGTTTAACTGCAGCTTTTGACGATGTTGCCGCTGTGTATTCGGTTGAAATTGCCGAATTTTGGGGGTATGACCCTTGCTATTTGACTTTGACATCGATCTAGATTTTATTAATTTGACGTATAATGGAAATTTTTGGTAATTTGCTGTGTGTGAGTTGCCGCAGTTTGCTCATTTTGCTGGTTTGAGACAGGAAATAGCAGGATGATCATCGCCACATTTGACGCATCGCTGAGAATGGTGACAATAACGAGCCGTGTGATTGAACCTTTGGCAACGAAAGCATTGGGGTAATTGTTTGTCATCCTTATTAGGCCATTCGAATCGCACAACGTATTTACAGAGAGAACGGACTCCAAATATCGCGTTGTTCTTTTCTGAATTTGGTGATAATTCAATAAAGAAAATATTTGGTCTATATGTGCCGGAGCCATGACGATTTTTTAGTTTGGGGTTAAACACTTTTCTGACTGAAAACCCCATACTAGAAAGCTCTTCCTTTATAAGGCCTGTGCTTGTGGAGGCTAGTATCCCGCGCACCACTCTGAAGGACTTTTCACTCTGCATCTGGTAAGTATTATATTGGCTTTTCTCTATTTCAAGGATATTTATTATTGATCTGTAAGTAGCAATCGTTTCTGGAATGATTTTTATCATTCCACCCCCACAAAATTTCAGTTTGAAATCAATAATTGGAGAGTTATGTATCGCAAGCTTGAAAAGAATGGTATAATAATAGGAGGTTTGGAAGTTGTTTTATTACAAGGCAATCCAATGTTATTGTCAACAGCTGTGGGGGCGACAACAGCAGAAGTAGCTACTGGGGCAGAATCTGAATCGGACGATTCCTCTGAAGACTGAGGAAATGAAATGCGCTTATTGCGCGTTGCATTATGGCGTGTAAGCCTTTTGGAAATCTTAGGCAAGAATTTTAAATTGCACTTCTTGCGCAGACGAAGTTGGTTTTCACGGCTAAGATTTTCAGCACTTGAAGTTTTTCCATCATCCGTTTTTCCATTTCCAACAAATAATTGTGAAAAATCACTCATAAAAAGGGTGCTAAGCACAGATGGGGAAGGCGAAATTGCCGACACGGGCGAAGAAGAATGAGACATTTAAGGCCTGGAACCAAATATTTTACTAAGGCCACCTATCCAAGGACGTTTTAGAAGGAACATTTAGATGCAGATCATTACGCATAAAATCGTATGCTTTTGCACAATGAAAGCGTAAGCTTTCATTCTTATTGTTAAGCAACATTTTACAGACTGTATTTGAATTCTTAGATAATAATGGTTTTCTGTCAAGCATTGCAAGCATATTTTTACTCTCCCTGCTTTCTTTGAAATACCTAGTTTTCTTCATTCTTTCGCTTCTCAATAAAATTTGCATCCGACGCAACTTTCTCTTATAAAGCTGGACTTGCTTGTATTCTATTGTACATTTTTCCGAAAATTCCCAATACTTATTTCGGTAACATAATTAATTTTGTTCCTTTTTTAAACAGTTTGGACAAATTCTTATATCCTGATAATCCTTCTCCGCTCTAAACGAAATGTTATCATATAAATTAGGAAACCCCACATTGTTAGTTATTTGACATTTTGTATTTTCTGGGTCTTTACATTGTTATTTTGTTTACCAAACTAGCTGAATCAGATTGTTCTAAAACGTGCTCACAATCAATGATATTTGTAGTTTCTACTGTAATTGTTATTTTTAATGCCAAAAATATTTCCATATTATCGTCTTCATTGCAAAATGTGAAAGCGTCAATACTGTTCCCAGCCCTAGTTATGTTAATATTTAAATGTGAAGAGGCAACAATCTCAGGCTGGGCAATGGGGTTTTTTAATCTCGTCTTGACTAAATACTTTTGTTCAAAGTGTTTATCGCCGATTAACGCTTTGTCAATATCGGTATTGCCAGGTAATTCACATTTTGTGACCCATTGACGACGAAGACAATCATTTTTAGGAAAGCACGACTTAATAATACGCTGTAAACAACTTCTTCTTTTATCCGTAATTGTTTCGTTTTTATTTTATATTTGTTAATCGTATGAAAAGTTCAAGAAACTATGTAATTCGCTTGAAAAGACCGATCGATTACGTTGTTTGCTGTCAACTAATGCTGCGCGGGTACTTTCGCCACTTGTAGGGGTCAATTTTCAGTTTCTTACAACTTTTTCTTAGAAATCTGCCGGCTAACGTCTTTTTTATGATATTTAACGGCTAAAATGTTTAAAAAAAAATCTTTAAAAAACGCAAGTGATCTAATTATGCATTTATTGACATTGTAAATCCTTTTTCGTAAAGGGTTTTTTGACAAGCAATCTTATTTATGACACATAACGCTTAAAATGTCCAGAACTGCCAAAAAATTCTCAAGAATGCAAGTATCTAAACAATTTTGGTTAAAGGGTCTTATGACAGGTCATAACGGTCAAAATGTCTAGCACGCGTCTGCATCCATATAAAAATGCAAACGAGCGAAAAGTGCGGTTAACCTGTTTTTATTGACTCTTCACACATTTGTGCGTTTTGCGGCCGCAAGCACACCGCAAGCATGCCAAAGAAAACAAAGTCCGTGCCCGTCGCAAAATTTACGCACCCATTGCTGAAAATATCTCTGTCTCACAACAAATACTTGATCGGCTCATTCGCACACATTTGTGTGTGTGTGTAGAGCTCGAAATTTATAAATGCCAAAAACTTCAAATCTTGTTAAATTTGCATCGAGCAGGCAGGCAGGCAGGCAACCAACACGCACACTCTCATAAATGCTTCCATCCATATAGAAAAGTTTATAAGTGTGCTTGCTTGGCCGGCCCAAAAAATTATCATGCACACATGCCAACATTCAGGCACCCTTTTGCACATGAACAGGCCAAGCCCTCAAATAACTTCATACAACTGCTTACTCGAAAGAGTGTGCGTGTGAACAAGCAGCAAGTATATAAATAAATATAGATATAATTCTTCTCATTTGCTTAACTGGACGTAGAAATACATAATAAAGCATTTGAATTTGTGTGCCTATTGCTACCACACGCAAAAAGTACACACCTTTGAAGAAAAACGCCCTGATCTACTTATATGTATGTATCTACAATATGTGTGTAGATCTTGTGTTTTGTGAGAAGCTTTGTAGGGAGAAAGAGATGCACACAAGTGCGCAAAGCTATGAGTGAGGGCTCGGCTTTCGAGGCGTTCGGCTGCCACTCTCAGCAGTCTTACTCTATCTGGCCACACTAAAATGGTCTCAGGCACCCTTGGGCTTCCCTCGTTGCGATTTATCGTGTTTCGCTAAAAAGGCTGTTTAGTGTATCTATGAATTGTACGGTTAGTGGTTTTACTCATTGTAATTGCTTTTATCGTTTGGCTTGTCCATGCAAAAGTAGAGGCCACTTTTTGTCCATTCTAATTCCCATTCTTTCAATAAGAGCGACGAAGGTAGCACAAAGAGAATAAATAGTCAATTACACTACCCAACAAAGATTTTAAGTCAGGGTGTGTGGGTCTGAATAAAACTTGTGACGTAGGCATCCAATTACATAAATCACCTATCGCCAGACACATTTGATGATCATTAACGAGCAGTCTCAAATGTGCTATTGGAGCACGGTTCCGGAATCTCCTTGAAATAGATTTTATACCCTTTTCTCCGAGCCAATATATGCACCGAGAGATTGGTGAAAAGGGGACCAGCGCTCGCGAGTAGTGGCTGTAAAATTGAACAAAGGTCAAACACCAATCTATTGACACTAGGCCAATATAAAATCACTTGTTTCAATATCTTTCACTACTTAGGTTTTAAAATACTGTTCCACTTGCAAGTCACTTCAATACAGCTTTTCAATTATTTGTATTAATTATTTTAACTTTAGACTTAGCTTTTACACTGTTTGAGCTTCTTGACGAAAGTACGTCTCTTCGCTGCCAATCTGAACTGAAGACTCGCGTGGGGTCGTCCGTTCCTTTAATAGGCCTAGCTGTAACGGTGATAAAAGCTTTCAGCGATCGCTCATCAGCTTAACTGCATTATTGTATGATCTGCCAACGTGTCAAATCAGACATCAAAAGGGAATATACAAAGTGTGTGAGCTAAGTGCGAGGGTAGCACATAAAGTTTCTAACAACCAAGAACTGTTCCCACTCGGCTACTACAATATACTATTCTAGAATAAACATTAAGTTTGGTGACTAAAGCTCTTAATATTAACCCAATTTGCTCATAAAACAGAATGTCGATATCGATTTTTTTCGATTGCTTGGCAACAGAGTATGTTGTCGATTATCTAAACAAAACTCGATCTGCGCAGGCACTAGGAGGACCTACAGCTGAAATTTCAAGTCTATTGCTCTTATAGGTTCTAAGATCCTTGCGTTCATACATACATAAGGACGGACGGACATGAATATATCGACTCGTCTGTTGATGCTGATCAAGAAAACTTCTGCCTGTTACATACATTTGCACCAATACATTATATACTTTTTACCCATCTTCAATGGGTTCAGGGTATAAAAATATATGATATTTTTTATACGATTATTAGTCATCTGTGCAAGCAATCCAATTATTTTTATAAGCGTTGGTGGCACGGTTAAATTTCATAATGTTTTAATTCAATGGACCCATAATTTTATAGGAACAAAAGTATTGGCAATCTTTAATATAAAGTTTTTACATTAATATTATTTTTGATATGATGTTTACATACACACACAAAATAACTTATATAGGTTTACATAGTTAATGTAGAAGAGCACATACATATACATAAGTGAAGCTCACACGATTTCCCTTAAAATTATAATATACACTTGTACATGCATTTAACCTTTGACTTGTCAATACCATTTAAGCTTTTGCATTTCCTACCAGGCGATATGCACTTGAAGTTTTATCTATAATAACAGCCTCGTATTTTGTTCCTCTGAACCTTGCGAAACATATTTCCCTTTTCATTAAAACTCTGTTTTGCCGAAGTACATAATACAGCCCACATTTCACTAAAACACCCTTTTATCACTTTCACTTCTTCGCTCAAAACTTCGAAATTAAGAGAAGAGCACAGCTCAAGCGATTACGATTAACCGAACACACAAATTGTACTTTCATAGAAATCAATCGAGAGTTCCCAAAATAATCGCAAAATCTTATTGGCTCTTTTTTTTATTTAATTCATATAATAACATTTATTATTGTACATTCGTACAAATCAATTGATATTTCAATCAATTTCAATTTCAATCATACAATAACATTTATCAAAATTCTAATATGAAGTAAAGCTTAATTGTATTAAAACCACAAAAAAAAAGAAATTCAACGAATTAAAAAAATTGGCGCTGCCCCTATATTTCACCCTTGCAGAGGGTATTATAATTTTGTCGTGATATAGAAGGATACATCTCAGACTCAAAGTATATATATTCTTTATCAGTGTCAACAGCCGAGTCGATATAGCCATGTCCGTCTGTCCGTATGTCTGTTTCTATGCGAACTAGATTCTCAGACTTTGCAGTAGTCTCTTTTTCTGTTGCAAGCAGAACATATGTCGGAACCAGCTGGATCGGACCCCTATATCATAAAGCTGCCATAGGAACGATCGGTCGAAAATTAAGTTGTTGTATAAAAAACATTTTTATTTATCAAGATATCTTGACCAAACTCGGCATTTATTAGTCCTCACATGATCCACTTTATCATATAGCTGTCATAGGAACGATCGGTTGATAACACGGAGGATGCGCTGTTGCTGTCCTCCAGTGCGGTGGCCGCGTGATGCACCTGCTGCTGGCGATCCGCTTCGCGTTCGTGCTCCTTCATTTGTTCGATGCGTTCGCGTTTGGGTATGCGAAAGATTTCGGGCAAGCCGTTCCACTTTTGGAGCAACGCCACAATGCGCTGACGCACTGACTCGTCCTCTTCCGTATTCGATTCTAGTGGCACCATCGGCTCCGTTGGTATCTCAGCTGGCTGTGCCAACTGGCTGCTCCATAGCTGCACGCTCTGATAGACGCGGCTGTCATTTAGCATGGTTCTATTGGATATGGTCTTGTATAAAAACTTTTTTGATTATCAAGATATCTTGATCAAACTCGGCATTAACTATTTTCCTGTGCTACTTAGATACGGGTAAAGCACTATGAGTATTATGAAAAGGTTAGGTATTAGGTATTAGTATTAAATCTGCGGCGTGCCGAAGATAGCCCCTCTTTCTCGTTAAACATGGCGATAAATAATTTGTAATCAGGCTCACAATAAAAATCTATAATTTGAATTTATATTTATATATATGTGGAAGCATAAGTAGTTTGAATATGTTGGCGCCGTGGCGGCGTGTGCTAGAAATGTATGTGAGAATTGTATGTGAGAATTGTATTGAGTTTGTGTTAGTGCGTATTTGGGTATTTCACCAGAATCGCAAGTACATTGCGATATTGCGTCAGTCTGTTCGTGTGACTGTTTTGTTGTCTGTATTACTACGTAGTTTTGAAAAGTACCGATTTGGCGGCCGACAGCGTCTGTAGCTGTCGACGAGTGTGGTTCGGTAGAAAGGCACGAGAAAAAGGGAAGACACAAAGTTAGTTGTGATTAGGATCCCGGTGCGACGGAAACTCGCTGCGCCTAAAACGATGGCAACTAATAACGGAAATAATGACGCTGCAACATATACGTTGATAATAACCCACATTGTAGAATGTTTCGATAACTATATAAAATATTTATTTAAAATAATAAATATGTTAACAAAATAGTCATCGTCATGTGTACTTTAACTTATCCTCACAATGTGGCATCTTAGTGTTCCTTCATAAGTTGGCATTTATAATGGTATTGAATTGCCGAATTGTCCAAGAAACATAAGGCCAGCATATTAATTACCATTGCCTTAAAGTATACATATATTCTTGATCAGCATCAATAGCCTAGCCGATATAGCCATGTGCGTCTGTCTGTCCGTCCGTAAGTACGCACATGTCGAATTCAAGACCTATGAGAATATAGACTATATAGATATAGAAATTTTGAACGTAGGTCCTCCTAAAGCCCGCAAGTAACTTCTTGCGGAATATATACAGTATATATATTCGCCCCCGTCAGCCCCTAACGCGAGCGGCATTTGTTGTAGGTAGGTGAGCCGTACACTCCCTCTAGTTGGGATTCTTACTTGTTTTTTACCTAGAAGCTATTTAAAATGAGTGAATATTTTTTTGCAAATGTATTTAGATACTAAATGAAAGAATTTTGAATTTTGATATAACTTAGTCGTTTGTACATCAAATCTATTGGAATGCTACTGAGTTCTTAAAAGTAAAAACTAAAATGAGATAATACAAGTTTCTAATTCAATTTGATTTTACCATTAATATATAACAATTTTTTTATAATATATAAAGTATTTTTATGCCATTGAAACTATACACACTGCACACTGACGCTACTGAAAATGTAGTGCAGCCAATGAACTTTGTCAAATAGCGTATATTTTTATATTCATTGATTGCCCATATTCCAGAGCTTCCAGATTCTCTCTTCAATCATACATCGTCAGATATAGGCAGATTTCTATGTGAACTGCTCGAGTTTTGCATAACAAATAAATTAAAATGAATTATAACTGATGTAAGTTTTGCAATAATTGGAGCCATTTTAAAGAAATATAACAACAACAAAGATCTTGCTATATATAATTAAATTTGTCCTAATTTTTTGTATAATTCAATATTTATTTTTCCCAAGAGTCTGTGTTTGACTTTGTATGAGTCACTACAGCAAAATTATGTGTCGCGACATAGATGAAGGAGTTGGTTTGGACAATACTGGCCTTAGATTGTTTCTAAGAAACGCCTTGGTTTGTGCATATTCAATAAATAATATTAGAGAATTAGAAAAGTTGTTCAGAAACATTGCAATCATTCTTCTTTCTCCATATGTTAATAATATTGTGGATGATGCCATTAATTATTTCGCTAAAAATTGTGAAAACCCATCCACATTTTATTGATCAGACAGTATAAAGTTGTCAGAAAGTAACGACTTTGCTGTCCATTGCCGAAAAAAGTCCATTTAAACTTAAGTGTCAAGAAATAAGTACAGAAAGAGCAGATGCGGGCAACTTCTGTATGTCAAATATTTATTGAAGTCCAGAAACGCTGGACTTAGTTTTAAATAAATAATAAGATAGATCCAATAAAAGACCCAGTAATGGGCCCTTAGAATCACTATAAAACATTTAAATATAGCGTTATGAAGACAAATAATAAATGCGGCTTAAAGCAAGGACGATTTATCCGTATGCTGGATGAGTTGTCAAAGTCCATTGATAGACAAGTTGAATTTGTGAAACCGAGTATTCTAGAACCGTTTAATGAACTATTTTTAAAGGCCTACAATGAAGAAATATAAATCGAAAACTTGCAAAGTACAAGGTTAAAAGGATACAAAAAAATTAAAATTAATAAAAGACTAAAAGTAGGAATGTATTTAACATTAAAATATTTCTAAAACCATCCAACATCCATACACCATTTCTACACGATCAGACAAATGTGATTTTAAAATAGAAGGAAAATATTTCTATACCCTGAACCCGTTGAAAATGGGTAAAAAGGGTATAATGTATTTGTGCAATTGTACGTAACAGGTAGAAGGAAGCATCTCTGACCCCATAAAGAATACAATTATATTCTTGATCTTTGAAGCCAAATTTAAATTATTCAGTGGCTCGAGCACAACTCGATAGGGATGATCGATTGTGTTATTTCTGTGTCAAACTGACAACTGTGACAGTTACATAAAAGTACCAATGACAGATAACAGCGACTGTTACTTGACTTTTATGCCTGCCGTTTTTATTAAATATACATAAATGAACCAAAAATTAAATATTATGCTCTATAACAATTTATTTTTTTATTATGTTAAATTCAAATATTATTATTATTAGTAATAAAATATTATTATAATAAAAAGGCATTTAGGATCAACAGCATCTGGACCTGGATCATCACTTAATCGAGTTCTGCGATCAGACAATAAAAAGTCAGTTTGAGAAAAGAGGCCCTCACATGGCACTGACGAACCTAAGCAGCAAAGCTTTTGTCATGCGACAGACATAAGGTTGGGGAATTGGTAACCATTATGGTTCCACCATTCCATGGGGTCCTTCTCGGGGCTCAAGGAATCCTCTTTCAAATAGCGATCAATTTCAATAACCGCTCTTGAAAGTGGTAACTTTTTTTGGACTGGGCGCCTGTGAAATTGCGCTAAAGAGACTATATGAAACTTCTTCAGAGTTGGGTTCAATATGGCTCTCCTTAAAGGAAGAAATTAAAAGTTTTGCAAGAGCAGATTTAACTCTCTCGGCCGTACTCGGATCCTTGAAATAAATAGTTTTGTTTCTTTGAATCAGGGAAATCAAGCTTTTTAATTTTAGCCAATACTTTGAAAAGCTCAGCAGTGAGTGGAATTTCCAGAGATCCAGAGCAAAATTTTTGGCCACTTATCTTTTTACTTGCAGGCTTGGCCTTATCGCATAGGGGTCCTCAGGTAGGGTTCCGATTTCTAAAGCGGCCGTCCGCCATTGTCGGTTTGGACGCCCCAGGATGGCGACTCTAACGTTTTGAGCCGCAGGATCCACCGCACGCATTCTCCATAATTTTGGCACACAGCTCGGTCCATTTTTACTTGCTTCTGCCCTTCTATGTAGCCAGCGTCTTTTTGTCTTTTTTACTCCACCAAAAAACACATAGAATAAATAAGCCAAAAACACAGTTGCCCTTTAGTTGTTTTCACTGTCAGTACTCCGGCTTGTAGGCATTATAAGAAAAATATTGTAACAAGTATTTTTTGTTGACCTTTATTTTACACTTTTTTGTCTTTATTTTTATTTTTACTTTTCTTTTTTTATACCCTTGCAGAGGGTATTATAATTTTGTCGTGAAATGTGTAACGCATAGAAGGAGACATCTCCGACCCCATAAAGTATATATATTCTTGATCAGCATCAACAGTCGAGTTGATATAGCCATGTCCGTCCGTCCGTCTGTCCGGCTGTCTGTTTCTATGCGAACTAGTCTCTCAGTTTTAAAGCTATCTTAATGAAACTTTGCAGAAGTCTCTTTTTCTGTTGCACGCAGCACATATGTCAAAACCAGCTGGATCTGACTACTATATCATATAGCTGCCATAGGAAAGATCGGTCGAAAATTAAGTTTTTGTATGAAAAAACATTTTGTGTTTCAAGATATCTTGACCAAACTCGACATTTATTAGTTTTACTAAGCTCCTCATATATATGCAAAAGCCTATTAAGATCGGACCACTATATCATATAGCTGGCATAGGAACGATCGGTCGAAAATTAAGATTTAAGATATCTTGACCAAACTCGGCATTTATAAGTTTTACTAAGCTCCTCATATATATGCAAAATCCTTTTAAGATCGGACCACTATATCATATAGCTTCCATAGGAACGATCGGTCGAAAACTAGGTTTTTGATTAAAAGCCTTTTTTGTTTATCAAGATACCTTCACCAAGCTCGGCATTAACCATTTTCTCGGCATTAAAAGGTTGCAAGGGTATTAGATCTTCGGCGTGCCGAAGATAGCCTTTCTTCCTCGTTTCTCTTATTTTTCTTAACCACTCCACAAAAAAAGACGAAACAAAAAAAATACAATCGACGCCCATTTCAACTTCGCCCGTCTGGCACGCGCGCGCTGTTCATTTCGACCGATCGTTATCTTTCTGCCCTCCGCTTTGTGTGTTCGATTTTGCACACATGTTTTTGTTGCCTAAATCTTGCAGGTGTTTATGTTGTCGCCAAACACGGGGTATGAAATGCATTTGCTGGGGTATGCTCTAATACCCTAAATTTTCATTTTACTTATACATGATATATTCTTTTCCCTTATCCTCTGCTAGGGTACATAGGGTATGCTAGGGTATTCCCGACTAAAAATACCCTGTATACACCTCATCAACTTATATTCCGTTTTTTTTTTGTTTTTTAAGCCCTTATTTGGGCATACTTACGGGCCTCTAATCCGCAAACAAGCCACGCCCCTTTTAGGTTCTTGCTCGGGCGGCACTTGTATGGAAGCTACTACAGCTCATAACGCTACGGAAAGAGGTTATGCTGAACACCGGCTTATTTCGGTACGCGAGGTAAGGATTAATAGGAAGTAATGAAAAGAACTAATCATTTTTGTTTACTTACTTCATTTTATTCAAATTCACCTACTAACCGCTACCCTACACGGTTTCCCTAAGCTAAGGCCCTGCCGCACTGTTCGGAGCCCTGGCGCAGGGCAGGGTTGTTTGAAGTACTTCCTCCCCCTATCCCAGCAAGTATCTTGTGATTTGCGAGTCCTGGTGAGACTGAGAGTTGTAGCCCGGCCAGTAGCTTCCTCACAAGTGGCGCCCGAGCAGGGACCTAGGAGGCGTGGCATATTTGCGAATTAATGCCCCTCAAGTATGCCCGAAGAACTGTTTTAAAAAAAATTAATAGAAGATCATGTGGTGTGTACACAGGGTATTTTAAGTCGGGAATACCCTAGAGTGTATGTACCCTATATATAAGTAAAATGTAAATCTATGGTATTAGGTTTTCGAGCATACCCTAGCAAGTTTTCATTTCATACCCCGCGCTTGGCGACAACGTGAACATCTGCAAGATTTAGGCAACAAAAAATATGTGTGCAAAATTGAACACACAAAGCGGAGAGCACGCGCGCGTGCCAGACGGGCGAAGTCGAAATTGGCGTCGAAGGGCCGTTAAGGCGTCGCGACAGCGGCTGTACAGTAGGACGAATTCAGAGCGCGCGGTGAAAAGTGGAATTTGTCAGTACCGTTGACGAAAGCTATGACCACGGGTGCGGTTAATTATGAATAAACAGATTGAACAAGAACAGACAAGGGAAAGTTAAATGAAAGACTGCTGAAAATTTTAAAGAACGTCAAATGTAGCATTTTTGTTCTTCTTTTTTTTTGTGGAGTGGTTATGACAATAAGAAGAAACAAGTAAGAGGTTCTAGTAGGGAGCTCTCGACTAGGGGATACCCTGAAGCTACGCGCTCGTTTATAATAATAAAGATAAATTTAAAAAAAAAGTTCCTTTGGCAGGGTTCGGACTTGCAACTAACCGCACTACTTGCCGCCCTCTCTACTTAAAAGCCTCATCAAGCAAAAAAAAAATATTTTCTCCGACAGGGCTCGAACTCAGGACGTAACACACCACTTGCCACCGTCTCTACTCGACAGCCACACCCTTAATTAAGTCCTGTTGAAAAAAAAAAACTAAATAAAAAGGCAGCACAGAAAACAATACAATCGCTGATGGTAGAATTCAAAGCAGAAGCGAATGAATTTGTGTATACATATATGTATACAGAAATTCTGCGAACTGCGTTAGCTGCAAACACGTGTTTCTTAACCGATCTTAATGAAATTTTGTACAGTATATCTTATTGTACCATAGAATATTTTACAATTAAATTGCATTAAAATTGTAGTTTAAATTGGTGGCCAATACAAGCTGTTATTAAATACCCAATTTGTTAAAAAAAAAAACTGGATTTCGACATCGATTATTATCGATTGCCTGGAAACGGAGTAAGTTTCCGATTATCGGAAACAAATCTGCGCATGAACTAGGAGCACCTACATCTAAAATTTCAAGGCTCTAGCTTTTATAGGTTCTAAGATCCTTGCGTTCATACATACAAACGGACGGACGGAATGATGGATAGACGGTTATGGCTAGATCGACTCGGCTGTTGATGCTGATCAAGAATATATGTATGTATATACTTTATGGGGTCGGAGATGCTTCCTTCTGCTTGTTTCATACTGTGCACAAACACATTATACCCTCTTTACCCACCTTCAATGGGCTCAGGGTATAAAAATGATTTTTGCAACAAAGAGGTACTATTAAAGTGGGATTTTTTACTAAACCATCTTTAAAATCCTCTTCATTGTTAAAGCAATAATCATTTAGTTGCTAAGGCAAATCTATAAAAGACTCCCCTCTATATTCGTATAAAATAGCTGTTAAGCAAACATTAACAATGAAGTTTGTTACCGAGTTTTGGCCATTTAACGAAAATAAATCCTTACTAGTAATTTCGTGCATGAAACGACTTGAATTGGAATCGCCGTGCACACATTTAAGCAATGATTCACAACTTTTAGTGTACAGATCTGAATTATTGTCTAACTTAATATGTAGTTATAAAATGGACGAATTTCATTTATATTTTATTAATTATATTAAAAGCGCATTTGTCTTCTATTATTGTCATCGCACATGGATGCTGCATGACTTTGTTCTTGAATTTACAATATTTAATACTTTTTGAAACATACCCACTTTTAGTCTTTTATTAAGCGATTTTATCCAACTTTCCATGTGCTTGGAAAGTTTTCGCTTGTTAGACATTTGATCGAATCGTTTTTCAGTTTTCGATTTATATTTCTTCTTTGTAGACCTTACAACCATTTCATTAAACGGTTGCATAACAATCGCAAGACCAAGTTGTCAAGCAATGGATTTTGACAACTTATCCAGCTTACGGATAAATCGTCCTTGCGTCTTAAGGTTTTTACAACCTTGTAGAGGGTATTATAATTTTATCGTGAAATGTGTTCAGCACAGAAGGAGACATCTCCGACCCCATAAAGTATATTTATTCTTGATCAGTATCAACAGCCGAGTCGATATAGCTATGTCCGTTTTGTCTGTTTAAGTTTAAAGCTATCTTTATGAAACTTTGTAGAAGTCCATCTTTCTGTTGCACGCAGTATATATATCGGAACCAGCTGGACAACTATCATATAGCTGCCATAGAAACAATCAGTGGAAAATTAAGTTGTTGTTTTGAAAACTTGTTTGTCATTCAAGATATTTTGATTAATCACGGCATTTAGAGATTTCACTGCGCTCCCGTTATTTTTGCAAAATCTTATTTACATTGGAGTACTATTTCATATAGCTGGCATAGGCCGAAAGCTAGGTTCTTGAATAAAAAACATTTTTGTTTATCAAGATATCTTTAACAAACTTTGCTTTTATTATTTTTATAGCGTCTGTCCACCGGCTAAAGAAATGTCACATTTTCAAGTTTCACTTATTGGTGTTCTATCGGTTGTCGGTAATATGTGAGTGGCAAGAGTACGGCCTCTTTAAATCCTCATCCTTATTCAACATTACCGGCTGTGACCAAGTCTTAAGCCTTTCATCAGTACATAGGATGAATAGGCAAAACATCAATTTTATTCAGTAACTCAGAAATGAGATCACATCAGGCGGGTTCGTGATTGGAGTCGCTGTCAGCCTGGTTTTCTGTGGATCGGTCGTACTAAACTAACTCTGGTACCGAAGACGTGCCTCTTTAAAACTAAAAAGAGCCATCGCTCAAGTTAACGTATCCGAGGACGGCCACGATCTTGAAGGGGGTATAGTTAAGGAGGGTCCCTCGAATTCCACAGAAACCACCAACGACATGAACGAAGTTAGCAACTTGCGGAGCGGCCCTCGCTTCAAGTAAACGTCTCATATGTCGCAATGCAGTGATCACCGCCTTATAACGTATTTAGTGACTAAGCAGCAGCAACTTTGTAGGTGGAGCAAATGGCCAGTACCACCAACCCATACAACATATAGACTGGATAACTGAGCTTTTAGATGGTGCCTGTTGTTTTCTTATCTTGACAAATTTGCGACAGAGACAGTCAGGCTGGCAACCAACAGGCACACATGCGCATAAATGCTTCTATTCATATACAAAATATGCAAGTGTGCGTGAATATGGCAAGTCCAACAAATTGTAAATGCACACATGCCAACGCTAAGGTTGCTTCCAAAACTTAAATCATGCGACCTCGAAGTAAGGGCTCCATTTCACATACTCACCTACTGTGGGTTAGTACATTTTTACATTTCTTATTTAAAGTTGCCGCTTGCGTTCGTTGATATATCATCTGTTTATAGTTATGATCACTAACCATTCAATGCATTGTATTATTGTGTTATGATACTTTCACATTTTTCACAACATTGATATAAATATCGATTAATCACCACAAAAAAACGAAATGTTCGGGGCGAATTTACACATTTTTGAATAATGTGTGAAATGTGTTTTCTTATGGGAAAACGTACAGGCCGCATTTTACACATTTTGCAAAAATGTGACATTTTCAGAAATGTGTTTATCAAGATATCTTGACCAAACTCGGTATTAACTATTTTCCCTTTGCTTCTTAGAATTGGATTATGAGCATTATGAAAGGTTGGGTCTGCACGACGAAGATAGCTCTTATTTCTCGCTGTTATTAGTCTTGATAACGCTATATTAAGGTGTTTTAAAGAATGATTCGATGGGCCCATTACTGGGTCTTTTTTTGGATCTATCGATGAAAGTACCTATAATATTGGTCCAAAACGGTGAGTAAACGATGAATTTATTTAAAATTAAGTCCAGCAACTGGGCTTAAATAAATATTTGACGTATAGAAGTTGGCCTTATATTGTGATACAAGTTCTGTTACTTCTGTACGTATTTCTTGAAACTTCAGCTTAAATGGAAAATTTTATACGGTCCTAAAATAAAATGCGGATGGCTCTTCACAATATTTAGCAAAATAATTAATGGCATCATCCACAATACTATTTACATATGGAGAAAGAAGAATGAATGCAATTTATTGAATATGCACAACCGAAGGTGTTTCGTAAAAACGATCTGAGGTCAGTATTGTCCAAACCAACTACTTCATCTATGTTGCGACACATAATTTTGCTGTAGTGGCTCGTACAAAATTGAACACAGACTTTTGGGAATGTGCGATTTAAATTATACAAAAACTATAAGAGAATTTCATTATACGTCGCAAGATCAATGTATTCTTTAACAATGGACTCAATTATTGCAAAAGTAACATCAGTTATAACTCTTCTGCAAATAGGTAATTTTAATTTATTTTTTATGCAAGACTCGCGCAGTTCACATAAAAATCTGCTTAAATCATACGATGAATGAATGAAGAGAATTGAGAATATACAAATGTACTTTTTTGACAAAGTTCCGTTAGCTTCAATGCCAATGGTAAATTGATTTGTACATTTCCATTAGCTTCAATATGCAGTGTGTGTAGTTTTAAATGGGTCAACAACATTCTTATAAGTTTTCCGTCCCCATTAAAGCACTTTTAGTTTCGTAGAAAGAAAGGCTATTTAAACATATTGATAGTGAATGCAATGGCTCACCTTGCTTTGTGCTATGTGGGGATTGAAATGCCAAGCATACCTGGTGGGGTTATATACTGGGATGCAAACGCAGGAAGGTGTTTATGGAAAGCGTACTTGGTAGTAGGCCTTATAATATGCTCTAGATAGATCTAGATTCGGACCGCTTGCCTGCTCATATAGAAATTGGCATAGATGGCTGAATATTTAATTGTTAATATGATGAAAGGAAGTCGTAAAATAGTGTTGCCAATGAATGCGAATATTAAGAAGTTTGAAGAGTACTTAAATCGATGCATATTGCTAAATACAAATACAACCACGTGCCGATAGAGAGAACGCTGTTGATATATCGAATATAAATATATATAAACCCGCAGCAGAATCGATACAACAACGGAAAGGGCAGAGTAAACTGTTCCGCCGAATGAATAGCGGACAATACGGGTTTAATGGACTTTTATACAAACGGCAACTAATGCTTTTGTGTTGACTGAATGCAAGGCAAATGTATAGGCGAAAACCAATTGGCTAATGAATGAGGGATACGTATGGGATTAAAAGTGTAGATGGAGTATATCAGTTGGTTAGTCGTAGATTTGCAAAGTCACTACGTTGTCAATAATACCTGTGCGCCAACAGGGGCCAAGTACATGTAAGTAACAATTGGATAAATGCGTGGCGCCACTCCAGCAGCAGCAGTGGACACATCAAAGACAGGTGGTTGAGAAGAGGCTGCCAATGCAGCTGTAGCTAGAGGAGGATGAGGAAGAGGCTAAAAGGAGGGCCGCTATGATTGCCCAGAAGAAGAAAAGGCGATCTATGGGGCCCTTAATACTATTTGATGAGTATACGATAAACGTGGTTCGTCGCTCGTTCATAGTGCGAAAAAGCTGCTGTTATTTACATTTCCAAACCATATGATGAATTTTACAGTGCGTCGGTTATCGTTAACAGACTCATAAGTGCGCTCTAACCGAGCCCCCTTTTTGCGTTCGTACCGCAATAATGCTGCAGTTATTTACATTTGCGGACCATATGATGAGTTTGATATCTGTTATCATAAACAGACTCGTAAGGGCGCTCTAACCCAGCCACATTTGCATTCGTACTACCACTAACCATACAACATATAGACTGGACAACTGAGCATTTTGATGGGGCCTGTTGTCGCAAATGCGGCTGGTCCAAAGTCGCCTTTGTTTTTGTTCGGGTGCGAGAGCGGCCGCACGCTCTAACGAGAGTGTGTGTACGAAATACATAAGACTTGTGTGAGGGAACGGCAAAGCTGCTCTTTTTTATTCCCTTTATTCGCTCACACTACAGGCTTACTCTCAGTGCTCTTTCATATTGTCTATTTACCGTTTAACTGTCTGTGTGTGTATGTACCCGACAAGCAAAAATACGCACAAATTTTATATTTCTCAAATGTCGGAGGCATTTCTTCCCTTTCGAAGGGACGGGTTATATAAAAAAAAAATTTCGATGCGAAATTCTTGCATTTTAGCTCGATATCGTTGGTAAGGGTACCTTAGCGTTGGCATATGTGCATTTACAATATGTTGGACTTGTCATATTCACGCACACTTGCATATTTTGTATATGAATACAAGAATTTATGCGCATGTGTGCGCAGACTGACTGTCCCTGTCGCAAATTTGTCAAAATTTTCGGATTTTTGATATTCGGCTTGAACACACAGACACACACACACAAATGTGTGTGAATGGGCAGATCATGGGCGCAAAAGATAATTTCAAGATTGGAACAGGCCCCATCAAAATGCTCAGTTGTCCAGTCTATATGTTGTATGGTTAGTGCTATAACTTAACAAATATATAAATCAATTAATTGCTATAGCTATATTTATTTTCAGCATAATAAACTGATAAGTATTCACGCTCATGAAATAAAGTCTTTTTATTTTCGAACTTATAACTACGTTATATTGATTTTAAACAGAAATTTTTGGTTTTTGTGTTGATTGTGCCGACGCACTGCAAGTGTATTGTCCATAAATTGACAAGTGCTCCCCGTACCGATAATACCATATGCTGGCCGACGGGTGCAGCAATGAAACACTTGGAGTTTGAATCAGAATGTTTAGTGAGGTACGAAGTGCTATGTTCAAAGCAATCTTTAAAAGCTACCTTATCCAGAGCCATTATGCCGCGGCAGCCCCGGCGGCAGAATGCAGATCTAGCGCTTCGTGGCTACTTCTGGATGGTTTTCCCGTAGAAAACCAGAGAACCAATGCTAACTTAGTGCAGCTCGCCGAGACAGGTGTTGTAGTTAACTCAGCCTTTAAGTTCTCGATGTACTGGAGGTTTGTCACACTTAGTTCCTAGCCCTTTCGACCCCACGGTTGCCGGTGAGCAATTTGTGTGGTTTAACGGCTAACGGTAAGCGTTCCTTTTGTTTTTGTCTGCTCATTCTTAATGATAACGGTACTTTTATTTGTCCACTCAAAATATGTGCAAAAAAATTCACATTTGGAGGTCATTTAGAGAAATTATCTTGAATAGACAACGTGTCGCAAAAAATATAATTGTGAAATTCGGAAGAGGTATTAAAGTGAGTAATTAGCTTTAATAATAAAGAAAAATAAAAAACTGTAAATGAGTTTTTTCTAAGCGGAGGTTTATCTAAAAGGTGTTAAGGTTAAATTTTATTTTAAACAATACCCAGGTTAGTAATCTTCAAAGATGTGAAATTGCTTGTGGGCAACCTTGGGCCATAGTGGTAAGAAATATATTTGTACTTAGATGTGAGACCGAAACAGAAGGGCTTGTCAAATGAAGATATTGAGAGGATTATTATCTTCGATTGGGATGCCTCTACTGACGAAGAAAGTGGTGATGAGATGGATGACATTTCTGCAGTGCTGGAGAAGAATTTGGAAGGGATCGTGGAAAGAGGAGAAACTATCGAGATTGGCCTTCTTGAAAATATGATTGCTGAAGAATGTAAGCTGGAACCGAGTGTTGATGCTGGTAATAGCTTCGAAAAAATTGACCCCAAGACACTAAAGTGGAGAACAAGGCCATTTGAAGCTCCAGAGTGCATTTGGGAAGAAGACAGTTTGTTGAAAGTCGACGACGTGATGACGCCAGTAGAATATTTTTCCACCTTTTTTGATAGCCAAGTTATTCATTTGATCACAATGCAAACTGATTTGTATGGGCTGCAAGAACACGGCATAGAGCTTAAATGTACTGGAGCAGATATCAAACGTTACATTGGTATTTTGTTATACTTGGGTGTTATAAAATTGCCACAATTTAAAATGGCATGGTCAAAAAATTTAAAGCTTACCGCTATAACTGATTCAATGCCACGCGGAAGATTTGAAAAAATAAAGCAATGTTTGCACTTCAACGAGAATTCTAAACAACGCAAAAAAGGAGATTTGAGCTATGACAAGCTGTACAAGATACGCCCTTTACTAAACATTCTCAAAATAAATTTTGGTAAACTTCCTCAAAAAGAACATCAAAGTGTTGATGAGCAAATCACTGCGTTCAAAGGTCGATCGTCATTTGAGCAATACAACCCAAGCCTCACAAATGGGGTCTGAAAATGTTGACGCGTGCTGGAACATCTGGATTAGTTTACGACTTTACGCTGTATGTTGGTGAAGGCACCTGTCCTTCTTATGGTTTGGGAATATCTTCGGATATAGTCTTATATTTGGCAAAATGTCTTCCCAAGGACAAACACTTTAAGCTTTATTTTGATAACTGGTGTACGTCAGTAAGCCTTCTGATTGCGTTAAAGGAAATGGGCATATTTGCAACAGCTACTGTACGTAAAAATCACACAACTACTTTCGGACCCAGAGTTAATAAAGCGTGGAAGAGGGTCTTTCGATATCAAAACTGAAATCAACAACAATCTGGTATTTGTTAAATGGTTTGACAATAAGCCAGTTCAACTTATATCCTCGTGTGAAGCCCATCAACCTGTTGGGATATGCAAACGTTGGAATCCAAAAGCAAAGGCTTATATTGATGTTGCAAGGCATGCGATTGTTGCTTCTTACAATAAGGGTATGGGAGGAGTAGATTTGGCAGACATGCTCATGGAGCTCTACAAAGTCAACCACCGTTCAAGAAAGTGGTATATTAGCATCTTTTATTGGTGCTTGGGAACATCCATTACAAATGCGTGGCTACTATATAGTTTTACTATATATATATAAAATCAATATATATAATATATATATAATAAAATCAATTTAAGCTGTTTCCAAGAAAACAATTTTTTTATATATATACCACTATGGCCCAACGTTGCTCACAAGCAACATTCTGTAGCGCCCAAACCGATGAGCGTGGCAACCTTAAATTTTGGTCAAATACTTGTTAAATTAATACAAAAAAATTAACAGAAAAAAAAAATTGCATTCATCAGGAAAATAGTTGGGATCGAAAGGGCTAGAGAAGCGGCAAACTCTGTCGCTCTCGGTGTTCGGTTACTTTGATTTGTGACTAGGCCGCTGGTTTCTTTCTTAGTACGTCGTAGTTGTTGGTGAACAAAGTTTCATTGTCGTCAAAAGAAACCAGAAAAGTTCCGGAGACCAACTGTAAAACGCCATTGTTTTCGGTGTACAGGGTAGACAGTAATCTTCCTACATACTAAATTGGGCTTAGGATACTTGATTAAATAGTACAGTAAATCGTTATTTTGGAAATGCCTTAACATTAGATACTTAGATAACAGGCAATAAGATTCGCTTGATATTAATAAGTCTTGCTCACAATGGCAGCAAGCAACAATAACATTAATAATCAACAAGTACAACTATCGATCCCACTAACAACATCAACCCGTGGTACTCTCAATATTGCAAATAAAACACATAATATTACAAATTTAATGAGAACATTGTTTGGCACATCCCAGCTCAATAGTCAATAGTTCACGCCAATGGTGAACACATTGCCACTGACACAAGCCAGTATGTCCAGAAGGAACAGCACCAACAATGCCAGCACTTCTGCCGTATCGACTAGACGCAATGATGGCAGAGCTGCCACTAATACTACCAGCAACACGACCACCAATACTACAATAACTTTTATAAATGCCAATAGCCCATTGGACATAAGAAGGCCAAACGCTTCCCTGAATACAAATAATAGGAACGACTAATATGGTAACTCTTTTAAAATTGCATATTGCAAAGCTGCTGGCGTTAAAAATAAATTTAGGTACGTACGTACTGCTTGTCAAACGTAGACCGTTTAATTTTCTTCCAAAATATATATTAAATAAATAAATAAATTCTTTTCCGTAAACTTTACGTTTACCGTATAACGGAGTGCATGCAAAATAATAACTCTAACTGTGGAAACGAGCTGCGCTGTAGTGTAACAAAAACTGATAACGGTATCACGGGCCCTGGTCCAAGTGCAGCTGCTGCTATTAACAGCAACAACAACAACTTGGTGAACCAACCCAACGCTGAAGTTAGTCGGATCCAGTGGAAGAGACCGAAACGAAAAATGAAGTTAGTCCAGTTAGCCCTAAGCGAAAAGCAATAAACGCAAGAAGAATAATTGCGTTAATGCTCGAAAGCCTGTTCCTGTTGCGGACAACAGCGAGTATACAAATTAATTTCAGATCTTATCTATCAGTAAAGACGACTTTGGTATGGAAATCAACCTTTCTGACTCTGACGACGAATCTGACGCATCTAAGGAAACAGCTGAATATGCCAGCTTGCCGGCATAGCGAACTTAATGTCAAAGGTAATTATCCAGGAAACCCAGGAAAAATTCCAATACCACCACCCATCTCTCTTTCCAGAGTTAAAAGCTTGCCGCATTTCACAAAATTGCTTGAAAATGTCATCGAAATCAGAACATCAGTTGGTGGAGTAAGTCGTCTTCATGCCATCGATAGCGACACTTTTAGGTCAATTCAGCGATTGCTTGACCAGATAGGATTGGAATATTTTACTTACCAGCTAAAAGTAGACAAACCATACAAATTAGTCATTAAAGGTCTTCATTACTCGACGGAGTTATAAGTTGTACCACCAAAGAACCCACGAATCTGTTCTTTGTGAACCTCTCCCCAGCAAAAAACAAAGACGAGATTAGGAATCTAAAAATTCTGATTGGACATCGCTTTCATATTGAGGAAGTGTGGAAAAAGCAAGACGTTGTACAGTGTCGGCGCTGCCAGAAATTTGGTCACACAGCCAACTTCTGTCGCCAAACACCCGTTTGCATTACCTTTGGTGATGAACACCGATCCGAGGATTGCGTTAGACCATCTATGGCTAGCTACAAAGGTTGCGCAGCGTAACAAAATTATATGAATAGAAAGACGATCGCCTCTCAAAAACGACGTTACATAGACAGGGTTGATCCCCAAACTTAGCCTAATCCTCCCACTAGAGGAACCTTGTCGTATACAGATGTCACTAAAGGTTATCAAAGTTCAGTCATCGACGTTCAGCCAACCCAATGGCAGACTAGCCCTAGAGAGTTTTATATGCAGGATACTCTATGCGCTTCGATTAGTGCATTAAATGAGCCCGTTAAAGGATTAATGGAAATGCAAAAACAAATGCAACTGTATTGATATTATACTTATTAACGAAACCCGACTTGGGAACTCGATTCCCAAGCTCCACGGATATTGCTCATATTCGTGCAATCATCATACCGCCACTCATGGCAAATGTGGTGCCGCCATCCTTATTAAAACAAAATACAGCATTTTCCTTCCCGTTCAGTTTGCAGAAACGAGGTAAACAAATGGCCTCAGCTATAGTCACTACGGGCCTCGGCAATTTCGAGGTGTGTCCTATATTTACTGCCCTCCAGCCTTCACTTGGCTGAGTGGCGACCTTGCAGACTTGTTAAGTCATCTAGACCGTATGTTCCTTGTCCGCGGTGATTGGAATGCCAAGCACAGGCTCTGGGGAGACCAACGGTGCAAGCGAAGAGGAAAGCAGCTTGCGAAATTTGTTCTATCCTCAAATGTGGATGTGTAAGCTACTGGCTCTCCCACGAGATACCCATGCAGAGGTAACTTCGCTATCTACAAAAACAGCTCTCAATGGAAGCTCCACATAGACAGGCGCTTTGACATGAGTTCGGAACATCTCCCATTAATTGTCACACTCAACTCCGCTGCAACATACTTTTCTCCTGCAGAGAGGTTGCTACACTAAAATTTACAATTATTTAAGATTTGCTTGAATGACTCGATTTAGCCCGACATGAATAAAGGTACAGACATTGACGATGCCTTGGATATTTTTACAATCAAAGTTCGCAGAGATGCTCTAGAAGCTCGCCACACCGTCTCCAGGCCTCTTCAGCTGCGTCGTCTTGTCGAAGAAGCAACGACAACTCCGAAAAATTTTCTTCCGCTTGCAGCATCTAGTCGACAAGACCAACTAGCACAGGGCAGATCATTACCCTGAAGGAGGCGTTACGCTCACGCAGTGCTGCCTTCTTTGGTAATATGCTCGTTAACATGGACGCCAGCAACGATGCCCCCCTCTCGCTGTGGAAGCGAAAGGAGAAAGTCTGAAAGGCGCCAACGGCAGATGGTGTCGGTCAGACGACGAACAGGCTAACACATTTGCTACTCACCTCGCCGAGCGCTTCAAGCCACATGAAATGGTCTCACCAAACGATGAGAGAGATGCTTTCCGCTCCGCTTTAGTTGGACATCCCCATCTCACCATTTACCTCGACGGAAGTCTCTAATATAATAAAGAACCTTAATTCCAAAAAAGCTGCGGCACACGACTTGGTTTGCGACAGAACATTGCAAACTCTTCCTGAGAACGCGCTGCTCTTCCTTGCAAAGATCTTCAGCGCCATTTCGCTGGAAGATTGCCATTGTTTTGATGATCCCCAAGCCTGGGAAGCCTGATAGTGACACTGCGTACTATCGTCCTTTAAGTCTGCTTCGATCTTAAAGGTTTGGGAGCACTGCTCGCCTCCAGGATGACGGTTGTTGTGGAATCCCGTGGACTCATCCCTGACCAACAATTTGGATTCCGCGCGGGCCACAGCACTACCGAACAATTACACCGGGTTACAAACCACATTATTCGGGCTTTTGATTCGAAAGAGTAGCGCAACGATATCTTCATTGACATAGAGCAGGCCTTTGACCGGGTATGGCACCTGGAGCTCCTGGCCAAGATAAAATCTTGTCTGCCCTACCTACTTTGAATTCATGAAATCCTATTTGGAGGGTCGATCATTCAGTGATAAAGCGGGAACGGGACTATCAGTCATCCATCCATTATGGCAGGTGAGCCGCAAGAAAGCGTTCTCGGCACTATCTTGTTTTCACTATATCCAGCAGACATACCGGTCAGTGACCGCGGACGAACTGGGCATTAATCCACACAAAAGGATATTACACCTTCCCACTTCTCTTCCCCATGCTGCAGACGGTATCCTAGAGTAACTTCACCTTTAGACAACTGGGCTAAAAGGTGGAATATTTAAATTAACAGCTCCAAATTCACAAACGTGTGATTCACCCTAAGGAAAGTGTCCCTCCAGCGGTGCAGCTCTGAGGCGACACCGTCACACAGAGCAATAAAGTTAAATATCTTGGATTGCTCTTCGACCAGCGACTAAGTTTCAGACTCCACATAAAGTCAGTGATTAATAGTTGCCAAACCAAAATCGCCAGCCGATATTGAAATATAATTTTCTGAACAATAAGCGAACAGTATATTTGCAGATTATTGCCCCCGTATGGTTGTGGCATTCTAATCGTGGGAATTTCTGCCAAGTCCCAACGTAAGAGAGTGCAAGTCATGCAAAATAAAGCTTTACGCCTAACTTACTTGGCACTTGGTATAATAAAACCATATAAAATAAACAAATTGTAACAATTAAAATCGGTACAAAGTCGATATAATTATGCTAGTTGAGCTACGAGTAGGCCCCAGCGATAATAACTCAGGCTTCCTAATTTCTATAAACGTTTACCATACCTATTCGGAAACTTGACCACCCCAAAATCATAAGTAGATGCGGGGGCGTAGCAACACTTGTAAAGCACAGAATCAAACATATTGCTCTTGAAACAATTATCTTTGAATCCTTGCAATCAGCACCAGTAGCCGTAACCTTGGCAAAAAACGAGACTATCGTACTAGATCCAATTTATTGCCCGAAGCAATATAATTGGAGTGCAGACATGTTTGTCAAGCTCTTTCAACACTTGCAGCGCCTGGAACGCCAAACATCCCTGGTGGGGCAACCAACACGCTTGTCGCCTAGGGGTTGAGCTCATAAGGAGCATACACAGCAACAAGAAGCTGAACATTATTGCAACAGGTGGGGCAACACACTTTCCATATTCACAAAGGGATAGACCATCCGCCATCGACTTTGCTATTTACAGAGACCTTGAATCGGATCATCTTCCGATACAAATATAATTTTCAGTAGGCCGATTCACGCTACAACAAAATAGAACAAAGACATTGCTTTCTTTAAAAGCAAACGTTAAAAAATGTCAAACACTAAGATACAAATATGAGTCTAAGCTCAGAAATAATATCGGGACCCGATATTAAAGACGCAATCGATATCCTTAATAAAAACATATATAATGCTTCTTTAGCAGCAACCCCCCCACCGCGTCGACAGTAACAGCAACATAGACATAATGCAAACAATATTCGCGTGAACCATGGCCGTTTAAAACCAACTAACGAAGCAATTAGGCTATTAGCAATAAAACGGGAGTGCAAGAAAGATCATATGGTTCTGCGAACTCCTCTAACGCGTAGCCGACTTAGCCAGGCGCAAAACAAATTTAAAATATCGCTTATTTTGGCCAAGAAGAATTAAATAAGCAAAACATTTGAGCAGATAGACGCTACTGATCGCTACAAAATGTCAAAAACTCGGGTGCATCACCAACAACATCAAACGCCAACCTGAGCCAAACTGGCTCAGTACAAGCGACAAATAACAAAAATAATATCACCAATAGGGCATTATGAACCAGAACTAGTAGTGAAAAGGCTGAAGTATTTGCTGTATACTTAGAGTCCTATTTTCTCTAACACGCCTGAATTCAAACTCCAGGTAAACAATGAGATGCCTAATAACAAGTTATTGATAGCGACATTAGTGCTGGCGCCGCTGGTGCTGTACCATTTCGGCCAATTACGTACATTGAGGTCACAAAAGAGACAACAAAAAAAAGCTGCAGACATAGAGTCATCAAAGCACTGCCCAAGAACGCAATTCTGTACTTGGTTTTAATTTATAACTGCATGTTGGGACTTGGACATTTCCCGAGACAGTAGAAATGTGCTGTCATTAAAAAAATATTAAAATCAGGAAAATTACTGAAAATGTCGCCTCATATCGAACAGCAGGATTTTCTAAAATATTTGAAAGATTGCTCATGTATAGGCTTTATGAATGTACTGAGTTTGCAAGTGCAGTGGCCATCACGTCAATTTGGCTTTCGCAAAGACCACAGCGCAGCAACTAGCCCGTGTAGCTCAGTTCATTTTGAGTTCATTTTTGAAAAAGCAGTTTTTCTCAGCTGTATACGTCGACATATGTGAAGCATTTGAATATGGCCTGATGGATTGCTCTTGAAACTATGCAAGCTTTTGTTAAATGCCCCAGAACAGCGTCCTTGGACCAATTCTTTACAGAATATACACATCCAATACGGCATTACCGCATCATGCAACTTCATATACAACTTTAACAACAATAGCAACAAGAACACCATCAGCGCCACTCCCAGAAAACCCATACAATTGTAGTATGCTGCTGTCAACGTTTACATTCAAAGCAAATCAGGTTTACCTTCGTATATTCGCCAATTGGGCCAACCGTTGGTGCATTAAAATTAATGATAGCAAATCAGCACATGTGGTGTATACATTACGATGACGGGTCTGGCTTCACGCCTCAATGGCCAGCTAATTGCCACCAAATCAAGGCAAATGTACCTGGGCGTCCATCTCGATCAAAAAATGCACGTGCGTCACCATATCACGTAACGACGCTGGCGACTTAGAGCGCTATATAAGAAATTAGAGTGGCTTATCGGAAACAAGCAACTAATATATACGACATGGAGATACGCCATGCCGATCAGGGGTGACATGATATCCGACACACAGTTGCAAAATTGACTTCACACAAAACTGGATCGTAAGAAAAATAGAAAAGGCCTTTAGGTGGATAAGGAACCGCGACACTTACGACATAGGCGCAGTGGATGAAATATTCAATATCACAAGTAAAAGATTTGCCAACTCACTTGCTATTCATTCAAACGCCAATGCTCGTAAATTCATCGCAAGTCCGAATGTGCCCATTCGTCTTGACCGGTAAAGATATAGTCTGCAATTACAACAACATGTTCGCCCTCTTCAACAATTAGTGCAGCAAACTCAAAACAGCAACAGCTGCCAACTATTCTACGCATTTAGCTAGAAGAAGATAAAGCAAAGAAGGCAACAACAACAGCCAGTCAGATTTGGCGAAATGAAGATTAACTCACTTAAACGGCACTACGGGGTGGGACGAATGTCGCTAAAGGACCAAAAGATTGCTATTAGGCCATTGCCAGCCACTGATAATACAGCTACTTATACGGCCTCGTGAGCTGGCTATACAAATATACCCGCAGCAACAACAACAGCGCACCAACACACAGTGGACGGTCCCATAGGCCAAAAATAAAAAATCAATGTTTGAATTTTAAGTTGAAATGTTCGGCATCTAGTTGTCCATAAAACTGTGCTTTAAAATTGATTATTTGTTTTGTTTTGCTTCACACATTCGCGAAGAAAATGACAGGTAGCAGCACATAGCACAAACCGTGCGGCCAATATTAAGCGTGTGCATCGTAGCTGCAAGCCCTGCAGAAATATATTAAACTATATAAAAGCTAAATTAAAGTGATCAAACTAAAATGAACATATATTTTGAAGGTATTTACATTGTGTTTTTGTAATTTTTATTTGAATTTCATTGTTTGTGTGTTTTTAACAAAACATGTGCGTAAACCCTAATTGTTCTTGTATAACCTCAAAAAAAATCAATTTTCAGATGGAGTAAAAATTGTTTTGCCAATGACGCCCTTCAACGAAACTTGTTTTAAAAAATTGTTCAATATTTAGTTATTTTAAGTTATAAAAATAAGCTGCTACAATTTGCTACACTTAATGTAATCATGCATTCAATACCTCCATCTCGCTCCAAATTTCTATGTTTTTGTGTCGTTTTTCGTGCGTTTCTTTCTGATTTTGCGTGTCTTTGTTTTGTGCGTGTCTTTCTGATTTTTCGTGACTTTGTTTTGTTCGTTTCTTTCTGATTGTTCGTGTCTTTGTTTTGTGCGTTGCTTATTATTGTCCGTGTTTGTTTTTCGTTTTGCATTTGTTTTAATATTTTATTTTTTTAATCTGGTACTTATCATTTGCTATAGGAACATCGTATCAGTGCCACATTTCGCGCAATTACATTTTTGGTGTTTGGTGCGCTAGCAAGGGTTCAAGCGCTGAGAAATTTCAAGAAATTTTCAATTTTCTACAATCTTACATCGAAAATCACGGCTATGCATTTGACCATGGTAAAGCAACAATTTTACTTAAATATGGTTTAAAAAGAATTTCTTCCCGGAATAAAAACTATATTAAACGAAAACACTCCGATTAGCTTTCCAAAACCGACAACATTTCATTAAGTTTGCAAGCAGCAGCACCATCTCAAAACCGTGGTCGGCCAAGAATTAACTATGCGGAATGTTCTCAAAGGACAAAACGTCGTCGTATTGCAGAAATTACAAAACAAAATGCGTCCGCAGGCGATGACTTACGTTACGCAAGCCAACAAGAGCTGCCATCAATATTACCAGCCAAAATTTCTGCTGTAATAGATTTTATAACAGATGCAAATTTAACGAAGCATCAGTATATGCTAATAAGAAATTTTATGAACATAACAATAAGCGCGGAGTTTTTACCATGTTATGACAGCATTGTAGACGAAAAAAATAAAAGTTATCCCGATAAAATAATTGTAACAGAATCTGCTGCTGAAGTAGAGCTCCAGAGCTTATTAAACCATACAGCCACAAGAATTCTAGAGCTGCAGACTAAAGTTATTGAGGCGTTTGATGGGGACTTAGTAAATGAGTTGACATTAATTGGAAAATGGGGATTCGACGGTAGCTCGGGACATAGCGAGTATAAGCAGCAAGTCGAAAATAATAATTTGGAATATGCAAATTTGTTTGTTACATCGTATGTCCCACTGCAACTTGTAACAAGCCCGGATCCGACCAACAACAAAATTATTTGGAAAAATCCTCGCCCATCATCCACACGATTCTGCCGCCCCATAAGATGTCAATGTATAAAAGAATCCGCTCAGATCTCAATGGACGAATATGAATATTTTAAAACTAAAATAGATAATCTATTACCCACCCAGTATAAACTAAAGAATACAGTTATAAATGTTACTCATTTGCTGCAGTTGACAATGGTTGATGGCAAAGTTTGTAACGCACTTTCCCAATCGCCGTCAGCCAAATTTTATATTTGTGATGCCAAACCAACCGAAATGAATAACATAAAAATCTGCTTAGAAAAAACAGTACATAAAGACCGTTATGATTTTGGGTTATCTCTGCTGCATGCTTATATTCGCATTTTTGAGTACTTCATACATATGGCTTACAGACTTCAAATAAAACAATGGCAAATAAGATCAGATGAAGGAAAAGCAACAGTGCGGGAGCGAAAAATTGTAATTCAGAAACAATTTCGACAAAAAATGGGACTCATCGTTGACAAACCAAAAGTTGGAGGATGCGGATCATCCAATGATGGAAACACAGCCCGGGAATTTTTCAAAAACAGTGTATGTCAGACGAAATAACAGGGTTAGATTGTCACTTGATAGATAGATGTGGCACAATATTGAGAGCTTTGTCATCAGGCTATCGAATTAATCCCGAAAAATATTTACAAGCAAAAAATCCATTTTAGACAAATCAGTTTACGATTTGCTTGAGTAATGATTCTGTGTTTGAGTTAACAGTTTTTTTTTATAACCTACTTATGGTATATTACATTAAACTATTGTTATTGTCGTTTAAATATATAATTCTTTTATTCTTTTGTTATTTAATGATGTATTATTATATTTTGAATATATAAAATTTTTATTTTTTGTATTGCATTATTAATTGTTTTTTAAAAGTGAAGCGTTTAGTAAATTCACGTTGGCAATAACTACAAAAATAATGTTGCATAACCTTTGGGGTCTGCTTTAATTTGATTTTTTAAATTGGCGCGAAAATAAAGCTTATATACGTGCCAATATTATAAATATAGCATTAATATGGAACTATTTAGCTGCAGAAAAAGTTTCAAGCTGATATCTCTATTGGAAGTATTTTTGGCCGCCTTCTCCATACTATCTATCCATCTAAAAATAGAATTTACTCTCAGCTTATGTTTGTCTGTATGTTACCATACATACATAACAGCATATTTGAATGTGCTATTATTCAGTGCACTGCTTTTGCAAGCGAAGTAATAAATGTTGTTAATTTTTTAGCGCTGACCATGATTTGTCCCAAATTTGTATTTACATATGAATGCATGTTGTGTGCTGAGGTTGGCTTGGTAGATAATCGGCATTATTAAGTCAAATGCCGATATTTAAATAATCTCATAAAAAAAATTATTAATTCAATTATAATTTTTAAGAAATAAAAAAAGACCAATAAAAGTGTAAATTTTTTGTTTCTATAAATACACTATTAATCTTTTATGTTTCAAATATTTTTCTCTCGAATTGAGTGCAAAGTCACTGGTTGAAGAAGCTACTGAAGTAATTAATAGCCTCTGTCCACTGGCTTATAATTATAATTTTTAAGAAATAAAAAAAGACCAATAAAAGTGTAAATTTTTTGTTTCTATAAATACACTATTAATCTTTTATGTTTCAAATATTTTTCTCTCGAATTGAGTGCAAAGTCACTGGTTGAAGAAGCTACTGAAGTAATTAATAGCCTCTGTCCACTGGCTTAAGAAATGTCACATTTTCAAATTTCACTTATTGGTGTTCTATAGGTTGTCGGTAATGTGAGTAGCAAAAATACATCCCCTTTAAATAAACAGCTGATCGAGTTTCTTTAATTTACATAAGCGCCGCAAAATATTTCTTCCAAAAATGAAATAATACAACTACGAAGTAAGGGCTCCATTTGACAAACTCTTTTGACATTTCGCCATGTTTAAATGCTAAAAACTGTTGAGTTCGTTGATATATCAGCTGTTTCTGGTGATGATACTTACTTTTTGCACAACATCGTAAGAAATCTCGATTAATCATTACAAAAAACCTGAAATGCTCAGGGCGAAAGTGTCACATTTTTGAAAAATGTGGGTAATGCATTTTCTTATGAGAATATTTTGGTACACTTTTATTACTTTATTAGGAAATAAAAATAGTGATGAAAAATTAATTATTTAATTTAAGACAATTATTAAAATAACTCACTACAAAACATGCATTTGTCGGATTACTATTATTTTCATCGTTCATTTCGTTAGCTCAGCGAGTTTCGGTCGCACTCGAGTTCTAACAACTACTAACTCGAGACGCACAATTCTTGTGCGCGTCTTCCACCGAACCACACTCGGCGACAGCGACAGAACGCTGTCGCCCCGCTAAAACGGTTCTTCTAAAACTTCAAAATGCCACCAACCAATCACAGCTCAATTAGAAGCTGATGCAATATTTCCATAATGATGAAATTACTATTACTGTGAAATACCCGAAAACACACATACACACTCTCAAACGTACGCACCGACACTGCCATCCTGACCATTACACGACCTCGTGTAGAGAAAACTACCATTTCAGATGATTTTTCTTAGTTTTATTATAAACAAAAGAACACAAAACGGTTTTAACTTCTGAATTCATATAACTCAATATGTTATCAATTTCATAAAACAATATCATGTTTCCTTAACCAATACTTTCACATTATTATTATTATTATTTTTTTTTTTAAAGAAATTTTTTTTTAAAATGATTATTTATTCTTCTGTATTCAGAGGTCACTCAATCAAATGCCCCACACGCCATGATCAAAACAGACATTAGTATGTTTTGCACTTGTGCTTGCTTTATGATCTGAGTACCCTGCCATTTTCTTTGGCCCACAGTACTACATATTTTTCTCACCCTTACTGGTGTATTTCGCTTTCTTCAGTGCCTTCAACATTTTCAATATTTTCATTTTCACTTTCTTCACCCACTGCAATGGTTTTATTACTCTCGACCTCATTATTATAATCATCACACACATTCAGCTCCATAGGCACTTGCCTTTGGTATTTTTTTTTAAATCTTCATGTGCATATTTGTACTTTCTATTACTGGTTAATGACCTTAACATGTATCTGTCGCCTTCTAGAACATTTATTATTTAAAAAGGTCCTTTGAATTTTGGACTCAACTTGGTTTGATGTCTTTCATAGTTTGTAAGTAAAACAAACTCTCCGACCTTGTGTCTAAGCACCTTTGCCTTGTTCTTATCCAATCGTACCTTGTCGTAAGCTGATGTAGCTAAAACATTTTTTTCTGCTTGTGCTCTTACGTTTGACAACTCAACATAATTTTCTACATTAGTAGGTGGAAGTAATCCTAATGGGCGTGCTACTTTTCCCAATAACATTTCAAGAGGACTTGCTTTAGTTACTCGATTAGTTGTACAGTTAATGGCTAACTGCACCTCTCCTTACACATCCTGCCAAGACTCAGTTCCAGTTTCAACCGCCGTTAACATGTTTTTCAACATGCTCATGGTTCGTTCCACTTGGCCGTTAGCTCGACTAGCACCGGTGGCAATCAAATACAAGTTTATTTTCTGATCTGAACAGAATTGGCTAAGCTTGTCACCCGTAAAACACCGTCCTTGATCATCTATTATTCTGTTTGGTCCTCCAAATAACGATACAGCGGATTGAACAGCATTTATGCAGCTTTCACTATCTAATTTAAGGGTGTGACTAAGGTAAACATATTCGGTAAATGCATCCACTTGAACGATTACATACTCTTTCTGATCACTTTTGCCACTTAATTTACCTGTTATGTCAATATGAATAGTGTGCCAAGGAATATTAACTTACGGAATTGGGTGCAATTCTGCTTGAATTTTTCCTGAGGTTGATTTGGACATTTTACACGTAATACAGTTGTCCACAAATTTTCTAACATATTTTGACATATGTTCAAACCAGTAAAAGTCGTAAACTTTATCTAACGTCTTTTCATAACCTAAATGCATTATCGACTCGTGAACTTGGTTTATGACAGACCTTCTGAAAGCACGTGGCACTACTGCTAAACAACGTGTTCTACCGTTTCTCTGTATTTTTCGGTAAAGAACTTCTGCCCTTAGTTCATAGGTTTTTGCAATATCTTCAGCAATAGAAAAATCTTTTAATTTTCGGCAAGTTTTTGTGTCTCGACTTTCGTCGGAAACCACGTCTGAGTCATTGGCTGCCTATATTGCTAGCAAATCTTCTGCTAGTGTGTCAATAACCAAATTTAATTTCTCCACCCCTCGTGAAATATCATCATTCAAAATAAATGTTTCACATGATATGTTCCCAATCATTTGTGATCCCAAATTTTGGCCTCCACACATGATTGTTCACGAGTTCAAGCCAAAAAGGCGAAACCAGCCTGTCACCCTTCCAGTCCCTTCAATACAGGGTACCATTTCTGCCCCAAAAAACTAATTTCAACTTCTGACCAAATCTGTATTCATTATCAGAATGTCAGAGGTCTTATTTCAAAGCTTAAAAATCTTTTCATGGCCAGTACTTCCTTCGACTCGGATATAATAGCCTTTTCAGAAACATGGTTAAATTCAACCATATCCGATTTTGAGATATTTTCGAATAGTTTTATTTTGCATAGAAATGATCGGCCTACTCGAGGTGGTGGGGTGTTAATTGCCGTTAAAGCCACTCTCCAGTCAGAACTTTTTTGTTTTAGTACGCCTACTGACGCTGAGATTGTATCAGTTAAGGTGTCTTTTCCTACACGGAATATCTATATTACATGCTCTTATGTCCCTCCTTCTTCTGATATTCAAGTTTATATGAAACATATTACTTGTATTAAAGAAGTTTCTTCACACGTGCGTGATAATGACCTATTTATGGTGTTGGGTGATTTTAATTTGCCGAACATCTCTTGGTCATTATTCACTGCCGAAAATTATCTAGTGCCCTCAGCACAGCATGATTTTATAGACTGCATGCTTGATCTTTCGTTGTTTCAAATCAATTCAATTTCTAATCATTTGAATAGAACACTTGACCTTGTATTTGCTAACGACTACCTTATTTCTAATGTGTCAAGGTCCGCCCCTTTATCTCTTCCTGAGGATGTATATCATCCTACTTTAGAGATTACAATGTTCAATTGTAATCGTCTCATTTCGTGCTCATCAGCCATAATTCGCCGCTGCTTTCGCAAAGGGAATTATTCATTGCTAAATCAGCTTATTTATGCAACCGATTGGTCTTTCTTATATGACTCGGTTGATATGAATACTGCTATTGCTTTTTTTTATAGCACCCTAAACTCCCTCTTAGATGTGAGTATTCCCAAGTCAATTCCTTCGACTACTCTTTCAAAACCACCCTGGTTTACTCCCAGATTGTCACAGCTTAAAAACTTAAAATCGAAATATTTTAAAAAGTTTAAAAAGTCTGGTTCGTGTACAGACTTGGCTAGATATTCCATAGTCAAGTCGAACTTCTTTCTTCTAAATTCTCAATGCTATGAGAATTATCTTACTCGTTGTAAAAGGCAATTTGCCCAAAATCCGAGACAGTTTTACAATTTTGTAAACTTGAAGCGTAAATCTTCAAGTTTGCCAACTTCTTTTTCTTTCGGGATGGATAAAGCTAGTAATGACTCTGATTCTGCTAACCTCTTTGCTAATTTTTTCCAATCAACTTACTCCTCTGTCTGTCCTAATAATAATTCTTACCCTTATACTATTTCTTCCTCTAGTTCTATACCTCCTCCTATTATTTCACACTCATCTCTCCTTTTAGCTATAAACTCTTTACAATCTTCTTACTCTCCTGGGCCTGACAATATTCCTAGTTGTCTACTTAAGGAGTGCAGTTCTTCCCTTCTGTATCCATTGCAAAAGCTTTTTAATCTATCTCTTGAATCTTCTGTCTTTCCATCTCTTTGGAAAGAATCTTATATCATTCCTCTCCACAAGAAAGGTGGAAAGTCTGATATACAAAATTACAGGGGCATTGCAAAACTGTCCGCTATTCCTAAATTATTTGAAAAAATAATCAGTTCGAATTTGCAGCATTTCTGCAAATCAGTTGTTTTCCCTGTTCAACATGGATTCGTAAAGAATCGGTCAACTACGACCAATCTGCTTGAGTTTACTTCCTCGGTAAATGATGCTTTTCTTTCGAAAATGCAAACTGATGTCATTTATACTGACTTCAGTAAGGCGTTTGACTCTGTGCACCATGACACTTTACTTTTTAAACTTGACCGAATAGGTTTCCCTCCGTCTCTTTTGCTTTGGATTAATTCTTATTTAAAAGGTAGGACCCAACGAGTAATGCTGAGGCTGACTACCTCTAAACAAGTTCACGTTACTTCTGGTGTTCCTCAAGGTAGTCATCTTGGACCTTTACTCTTTACTCTTTTTATAAATGATCTCCCCTCTGTTATATCACATGCCCGTGTACTCATGTATGCGGATGATGTAAAACTTATTCTATCATACACTAATCCCCTACACCATTCTCGTCTACAAGACGATTTGAACGCGATGCAACTTTGGTGTTCGACCAATCAACTGCATCTGAATTGTTCAAAGTGTATGTTTATGACATTTAATCGTACTACACCTTATCTTGTCAGTTATACAATCGACAATACCCCTTTGCAACGTATACTAACAGTTAAGGATCTAGGCGTTCTTTTTGATTCTAAACTCTGTTTCAATCTTCACATAGATACCATCGTTAATGAGGCAAAAGGTGTACTTGGATTCATTAAACGATGGTCTAAAGAGTTTAACGATCCTTTTATAGCTAAACTTCTGTACATCTCTCTTGTTCGCCCTATCCTTGAATACTGCTCTTGCATCTGGTCTCCGCAGTATAACAATAGCCAGGATCGTATTGAATCTGTTCAGAAGCAATTTCTGCTTTTTGCCTTACGAGGTTTAAATTGGGACCCTAATCTTCGGTTGCCATCCTACTCCAGCAGGCTGCTTCTTCTTAACCTTCCGTCGTTAACCAACCGTAGGACAATTCTCGGTGTTGTCCTTCTACATAAGTTGATTATTGGCGATATAGATTCTCCTTTTCTGCTAGGGCGTCTTCAATTCTCTGTTCCGTCTAGACCAACCAGAAATTACCGCCCCTTATTCCTGTCTACGTGCACAACAGACTACGCTATGCACAATCCTTTTCGCGTGCTATGTAAAAATTATAATAGTTTACATCACGTTTTCTCTACCGAACTTTCTCTACCCCTAATAAAATCGTTGCTTTCAGGATACTTTCGGGAAGTCACCGACCATTCCCAGCTATGAGCAGGGGCATAGCTTGCCGGACAGGCTGTAAATTTTCCCCCACGGTCGGTGATTTCCCATTACTTTTCTCTCTATCCTATCTACTTAACACTCTATATATCTATCTAGCTTACATGTCTTTACTTTATTAACAATCTTCTTACTTTCTTTTTTCCTATTTATTGTATTTTATTAATTAACATAGCAAACTAAGATTATTTTTAATTTTACTTAAGAACACTTTTTTCCTACTTACACCCTTCAGCTTAGATGTAGGCTCTTATAGCGTCACTGACAAATTTAGCTGTGAAAAGGGGCACAGCTGGCCGGGCTGCCAAATAAAACACCTCCATCGGTCGGTGATGCTATTTAGAGAACTGTGTTTTCTAACTAGGCTTTTAGCATATAAGTCCATTATCTGCTGTATGTATAATATACTGAATAATGAGGAAGACACTCGTTTTGTCGACCAATAATAAAATAAATAAAAATAAAAAAAAAAAACTCCATACATGGATCCAGCGAAGTGAAAAATAAATGTTCATTGAACATTTTTGGACAAACTGCCCCTTCATTATAGACTCAATACCATTGATGCCATCGTAGGCTTCGATCTGCTAAAGCGGGCAAGTGCTAAATTGAACATGAAAAATTATAACATAATATACAGCAATAAGTTCGAACCATTAAAATACCATTCATGCGACAACGTGAACTTAACACGTGTCGATGACATACCTGTCCCAGAGAACATTAGGGATGACTTCAGGCGAATGCTACTGAAAGAATAAGAGCATTTTTTACCTCTAACGAGGCATTGCCATATAATACTTCTGTAATCGACACGATACGTACCGAAGATAATGACGCTGTATACTCAAAACTATATCCGTACCCAATAGGGATATCGGATTTTGTCAATAACGAAATTGCACAGCTATTATATTATAGCGTCACTGACAAATTTAGCTGTGAAAAGGGGCACAGCTGGCCGGGCTGCCAAATAAAACACCTCCATCGGTCGGTGATGCTATTTAGAGAACTGTGTTTTCTAACTAGGCTTTTAGCATATAAGTCCATTATCTACTGTATGTATAATATGAATAATGAGGAAGACACTCGTTTTGTCGACCAATAATAAAATAAAAAATAAATAAAAAAAAAAAAAAAAAAAGTAGTTTTGCTATAGTATTCTACTACATGAGGTTTGCTGTTGATTTTGTGTAATAAAATTGCACCGTAGCCAATGCAACTTGCATCTGTATGCAATTCAATTTCATGATTTGGGTCAAAGATAACAAGGATAGGTTTATCAGTAAGTATAGAAATGACGCTCTTCCGTATTTGCTCATGTTATGTTTTCCAACAAAATTTATTTTTTTCTGAAATTAAGAAATATAAGGGTTTCATCAACTGTGAAAATCCCTTAATAAACTGTCTGAAATACGATGCTAACCCAATAAATTGTCTTAGTGTTGTAACTGACTGTGGAGGTGGAAGAGCAGTTAATGCTTCAATTTTCCTTGGGTTTGGACGAATTTTACCAGCACTAATATCGTAGCCTAAAAATTGGATAGATGACTTTAAAAAGGAACACTTTGTAATGTTAAATGAAAATCCAGCCTCCGTAAGAACATTTAGCACAATCTGTAATCTTTCTAGCGCTTCAATTTTTGTGGAAGCAGTTATCATTATGTCGTCCATATAAACAATGACATACCTGTATGCTAGGTCTCCTAAAGTCGTTGAAAGACAGAAGGTTCGTTTCGAAGTCCGAATGGCATAGATAAAAATTCGTACTGTCCATATGGTGTCACAAACGCTGTATACTCAATAGAATCTTCATGTAAGGGAATCTGATAGTATCCGCTAGCCATATCCAAACATGTAAAATAATAAACTCCTTGGAGTCTATTTATTTGATATTTTATAAGTGGCAACGGGTATCTGTTAGCCACAGTATTTGAGTTTAACTCTCTATAATCAACACAGAGTCATCCGAACCATTTTTATTTTTTACGAATAATATGGGGCTAGCATAAGGTGAGCAGCTGGGTCTAATTATGTTGCACTGCAGTAGTTCGTCAACTTTGTTTCGAACTAATTCTCGTTCACATGGACTCAGTCGATATGGTCTCCTTTGAACAGTTTTTTTTTAATCAATTAGTCTAATTTTCATTTCACCAATTTTAACTTTAGTACATGGAATACCTGTTATAAAAGAATCTGCGTAGTTTGTGAACAGTGACTGCAACTTTATTTTATCTGTCCCCTCAAGTTCAGTATCAATGTCGGCTGACTCATTGCCGGTACATAAATTAACTATTTTAGTTCTTACAATCTTAAATTGATCTGATGAAACGACAATATCAAAACCCTTATTTAGTATTTCTCGGCCAATAACAATTTTACTTTGCATTTGATCGTCTGCTATTACATGAAACATAATTTCCATACAGTTATCATCAATTCTTACGTTACTTAATATTTGTACAGAACTACATATTCCACTGTTGCCTATACCTGTTAACATAACAATATTCGTAAATCGTTTACCAGAGAATTTTTTACTTAGTGAGCACTCCGCACAAGTTCAATTAGATTTTTATTCTGCAATTCCATGATGGTACGCCATGGTCCATTTAATGTTGTAGGTGTAGGGCCAGATCCCACTTCTGATGTCGGATTACTATTATTTTCTTCGTTCATTTCGTTAGCTCAGCGAGTTTCGGTCGACTCGAAACAAAAGTTAAATATATTTTTCTATTATAGTTATTACGCAGAATGCGAAAAATTATATTATTCTTACGTTTTCCTGTAAATTGTTTCGTTGGCATTTCATAGATAAAACGAAGGTAATTTTCGTCGATCGTAAGTTAAAAACTTTTTCGCTCAATGTACTTCCAAAAGGAAGCTGACTGAGTTGCCCAAGTCAGCATCAGCAAGCCGTGACTTCGGCATTCGTTCGTCTGGTTTTTGGAGAAGGAACAGCCAGTTGGCCGGTATTTCGTGTAAAATGGGAAACGCCAGGCTAGAAATTTTGCGTCGCATTCAAATGTATGGACGTTACTCATCTCAGTGTTTATATTGTTTTTGAGCAAACTCGACATCGAAATAGTGCTAGCTACAGCATGGCAGCAACCAGAACAACAATTAGAACGGTCACTTTTGCACCCTCAGCAAGCCCTCTTACAATAGCAACGGCTGAGGACGAGCAGCAGCTTGAGCAGCGACTGGATCTACTCAGCGCTACAGATCCTATATAGGGCTATAAGGCAAAGAAGTTGTTCAATATGCTAAATTGAACCAAGAAGACGCTTATCTGCAGCCACCGAAAACCAGCAACAGCGGTAACTTGTCACCTCACTCGGCAAAAAGCACTTTGCGGGACTAACTCAAGATAACTGCTGGCCTCCAAAGCGAAAGAAGTTCGTGCAACAACGGAAAGCATCCCTGCGAAGAACACGGCTGGGCACATGGCAGCTGTAAATGCCCCACTGGCTGGGAGTGTGGCTTCTGCTTCTGCGTGACTGATCACTTAAATTATTTTATTAATAAATAAATAAAATAATTAAGACTACGAATATATATCGCTTCTTCTTTGAATTTGGTATATTAGTGATCAGTCACTTGACCTACATATGCAAGTGCAAGTGCTTGCCAAAAGTTGACCCTTTCGGCCAAACAGACTGCTGCAGGTAATAAGAGGTCAACATTCATTCATCAATGCAAGCCCGAAATCATAAAAAGAAGGGCGCGCGTCAAACGCGTGCCAATCTTGAAATTTTCTTTTGCGCCCATGATTTGCCCATTCACACACATTTGTGTGAGTGTGTCTGTGTGTAGAAGCCGAATATCAAAAATCCAAAAATCTTCACAAATTTGCGACAGGGACAGTCAGGCTGGCAACCAACAGGCACACATGCGCATAAATGCTTCTATTCATATACAAAATATGCAAGTGTGCGTGAATATGGCAAGTCCAACAAATTGTAAATGCACATATGCCAACGCTAAGGTACCCTTACCAACGATATCGAGCTAAAATGAAAGAATTTCGCATCGCCGTGGCAAACTCTTTTATTATTTCATATAACCCGTCCCTTCAAAAGGGAAGAAATGCCTCCGACATTTGAGAAATATAAAATTTGTGCGTATTTTTGCTTGTCGGGTACATACACACACAGACAGTTAAACGGTAAATAGACAATATGAAAGAGCACTGAGAGTAAGCCAAAACAGTTTCCTGTAGTGTGAGCGAATAAAGGGAATAAAAAAGAGCAGCTTTGCCGTTCCCTCACACAAGTCTTATGTATTTCGTACACACACTCTCTGTTAGAGCGTGGGGCCGCTCTCGCACCCGAACAAAAACAAAGGCGACTTTGGACCAGCCGCTTTTGCTACAACAGGCCACTTCAAAATGCTCAGTTGTCCTGTCTATATGTTGTATGGTTAGTGGTAGTACGAATGCAAATGTGGATGCCTTAGAGCGCCCTTACGAGTCTGTTAATGATAACAGATATCCAACTCATCATATGATCCGCAAATGTAAATAACTGCAGCATTATTGCGGTACGAACGCAAAAAGGGGGCTCGGTTAGAGCGCACTTATGAGTCTGTTAACGATAACCGACGCACTGTAAAATTCATCATATGGTTTGGAAATGTAAATAACAGCAGCTTTTTCGCACTATGAACGAGCGACGAACCACGTTTATCGTATACTCATCAAATAGTATTAAGGACCCCATAGATCGTTTTTTCTTCTTCTGGGCAATCATAGCGGCCCTCCTTTTAGCCTCTTCCTCATCCTCCTCTAGCTACAGCTGCATTGGCAGCCTCTTCTCAATCACCTGTCTTTGATGTGTCCACTGCTGCTGCTAGAGTGGCGCCATGCATTTATCCAATTGCTACGTACATGTACTTGGCCCCTGTTGGCGCACAGGTATTATTGACAACGTAGTGACTTTGCAAATCTACGACTAACCAACTGATATACTCCATCTACACTTTTTATCCCATACGTATCCCTCATTCATTAGCCAATTGGTATTCGCCTATACATTTGCCTTGCACTCAGTCAACACAAAAGCATTAGTTGCCGTTTGTATAAAAGTCCATTAAACCCGTATTGTCCGCTATTCATTCGGCGGTACAGTTTACTCTGCCCTTTCCTTTGTATCGATTCTGCTGCGGGTTTATATATCTCTCTATCGGCACGTGGTTGTATTTGTATTTAGCAATATGCATCGATTTAAGTACTCTTGAAACTTCTTTATATTCGCATTCATTGGCAACACTATTTTACGACTTCCTTTCATCATATTAACAATTAAATATTCAGCCATCTATGCCAATTTCTATATGAGCAGGCAAGCGGTCCGAATTTAGATATATCTAGAGCATATTATAAGGCCTACTCCCAAGTACGCTTTCCATAAACACCTTCCTGCGTTTGCATCCCAGTATATAACCCCACCAGGTATGCTTGGCATTTTAATCCCCACATAGCACAAAGCAAGGTGAGCCATTGCATTCACTATCAATATGTTTAAATAGCCTTTCTTTCTACGAAACTAAAAGTGCTTTAATGGGGACGGAAAACTTATAAGAATGTTGTTGACCCATTTAAAACTACACACACTGCATATTGAAGCTAATTGAAATGTACAAATCAATTTACCATTGGCTTTGCAGCTAACGGAACTTTGTCAAAAAGTACATTTGTATATTCATTAGGTTCTCATATTTTAGAGCTCCGAATCGTTTTTCCTGTCGCACATGCAATTCTCTTCATTTATTCATCGTATGATTTCAGCAGATTTTTATGTGAACTGCGCGAGTCTTGCATAAAAAATAAATTAAAATTACCTATTTGCAGAAGAGTTATAACTGATGTTACTTTTGCAATAATTGAGTCCATTGTTAAAGAATACATTGATCTTGCGACGTATAATGAAATTCTCTTATAGTTTTTGTATAATTTAACATTCCCACACATTCCCAAAAGTCTGTGTTCAATTTTGTACGAGCCACTACAGCAAAATTATGTGTCGCAACATAGATGAAGTAGTTGGTTTGGACAATACTGACCTCAGATCGTTTTTACGAAACACCTTCGGTTGTGCATATTCAATAAATAATATTGGAAAGTTAGAAAAATGGTCCAGAAAAATTGCATTCATTCTTCTTTCTCCATATGTAAATAATATTGTGGATGATGCCATTAATTATTTTGCTAAATATTGTGAAGAGCCATCCGCATTTTATTTTAGGACCGTATAAAATTTTCCATTTAAGCTGAAGTTTCAAGAAATACGTACAGAAGTAACAGAACTTGTATCACAATATAAGGCCAACTTCTATACGTCAAATATTTATTTAAGCCCAGATGCTGGACTTAATTTTAAATAAATTCATCGTTTACTCACCGTTTTGGACCAATATTATAGGTACTTTCATCGATAGATCCAAAAAAAGACCCAGTAATGGGCCCATCGAATCATTCTTTAAAACACCTTAATATAGCGTTATCAAGACTAATAACAGCGAGAAATAAGAGCTATCTTCGTCGTGCAGACCCAACCTTTCATAATGCTCATAATCCAATTCTAAGAAGCAAAGGGAAAATAGTTAATACCGAGTTTGGTCAAGATATCTTGATAAACACATTTCTGAAAATGTCACATTTTTGCAAAATGTGTAAAATGCGGCCTGTACGTTTTCCCATAAGAAAGCACATTTCACACATTATTCAAAAATGTGTAAATTCGCCCCGAACATTTCGTTTTTTTGTGGTGATTAATCGATATTTATATCAATGTTGTGAAAAATGTGAAAGTATCATAACACAACCATACAATGCATTGTATGGTTAGTGATCATAACTATAAACAGATGATATATCAACGAACGCAAGCGGCAACTTTAAATAAGAAATTTAAAATTGTACTAACCCACAGTAAGTGAGTATGTGAAATGGAGCCCTTACTTCGAGGTCGCATGATTTGAGTTTTGGAAGCAACTCGATCAGCTGTTTATTTAAAGAGACCGTACTCTTGCCACTCACATATTACCGAGAACCGATAGAACACCAATAAGTGAAACTTGAAAATGTGACACTTCTTTAGCCGGTGGACAGACGCTATAAAAATAATAAAAGCAAAGTTTGTTAAAGATATCTTGATAAACAAAAATGTTTTTTATTCAAGAACCTAGCTTTCGGCCTATGCCATCTATATGAAATAGTACTCCAATGTAAATAAAATTTGCAAAAATAACGGGAGCGCAGTGAAATCTCTAAATGCCGTGATTAATCAAAATATCTTGAATGACAAACAAGTTTTCAAAACAACAACTTAATTTTCCACTGATTGTTTCTATGGCAGCTATATGATAGTTGTCCAGCTGGTTCCGATATATATACTGCGTGCAACAGAAAGATGGACTTCTACAAAGTTTCATAAAGATAGCTTTAAACTTAAACAGACAAAACGGACATAGCTATATCGACTCGGCTGTTGATACTGATCAAGAATACATATACTTTATGGGGTCGGAGATGTCTCCTTCTGTGCTGAACACATTTCACGATAAAATTATAATACCCTCTACAAGGTTGTAAAAACCTTAAGACGCCAGGACGATTTATCCGTAAGCTGGATAAGTTGTCAAAATCCATTGCTTGACAACTTGGTCTTGCGATTGTTATGCAACCGTTTAATGAAATGGTTGTAAGGTCTACAAAGAAGAAATATAAATCGAAAACTGAAAAACGATTCGATCAAATGTCTAACAAGCGAAAACTTTCCAAGCACATGGAAAGTTGGATAAAATCGCTTAATAAAAGACTAAAAGTGGGTATATTTCAAAAAGTATTTTTTTTTTAAATATTGAAAATTCAAGAACAAGGTCATGCAGCATCCATATGCGATGACAATAATAGAAGACAAATGCGCTTTTAATATAATTAATAAAATATAAATGAAATTCGTCCATTTTATAACTACATAGTAAGTTAGACAATAATTCAGATCTGTACACTAAAAGTTGTGAATCATTGTTTAAATGTGTGCACGGCGATTCCAATTCAAGTCGTTTCATGCACGAAATTACTAGTAAGGATTTATTTTCGTTAAATGGCCAAAACTCGGTAACAAACTTCATTGTTAATGTTTGCTTAACAGCTATTTTATAGGAATATAGAGGGGAGTCTTTTATAGATTTGCATTAGCAACTAAATGATTATTGCTTTAACAATGAAGAGGATTTTAAAGATGGTTTAGTAAAAAATCCCACTTTAATAGTACCTCTTTGTTGCAAAAATCATTTTTATACCCTGAGCCCATTGAAGGTGGGTAAAGAGGGTATAATGTGTTTGTGCACAGTATGAAACAAGCAGAAGGAAGCATCTCCGACCCCATAAAGTATATACATACATATATTCTTGATCAGCATCAACAGCCGAGTCGATCTAGCCATAACCGTCTATCCATCATTCCGTCCGTCCGTTTGTATGTATGAACGCAAGGATCTTAGAACCTATAAAAACTAGAGCCTTGAAATTTTAGATGTAGGTGCTCCTAGTTCATGCGCAGATATGTTTCCGATAATCGGAAACTTACTCCGTTTCCAGGCAATCGATAATAATCGATGTCGAAATCCAGTTTTTTTTTAACAAATTGGGTATTTAATAACAGCTTGTATTGGCCACCAATTTAAACTACAATTTTAATGCAATTTAATTGTAAAATATTCTATGGTACAATAAGATATACTGTACAAAATTTCATTAAGATCGGTTAAGAAACACGTGTTTGCAGCTAACTCAGTTCGCAGAATTTCTGTATACATATATGTATACACAAATTCATTCGCGTCTGCTTTGAATTCTACCATCAGCGATTGTATTGTTTTCTGTGCTGCTTTTTTATTTAGTTTTTTTTTTCAACAGGACTTAATTAAGGTTGTGGCTGTCGAGTAGAGACGGTGGCAAGTGGTGTGTTATGTCGCGAGTTCGAGCCCTGTCGGAGAAAAAAATTTTTTTTTTTGCCTGATGAGGCTGTTAAGTAGAGACGGCGGCAAGTAGTGCGGTTAGTTGCAAGTCCGAACCCTGCCAAAGCCATTTTTTTTTTAAATTTATCTTTATTATTATAAACGAGCGCGTAGCTTCAGGGTATCCCCTAGTCGAGAGCTCCCTACTAGAACCTCTTACTTGTTTCTTCTTATTGTCTTAACCACTCTCTTTCATTTAACTTTCCCTTGTCTGTTTTTGTTCAATCTGTTTATTCATAATTAGCCGCACCCGTGGTCATAGCTTTCGTCAACGGTACTGACAAATTCCACTTTTCACCGCGCGCTCTGAATTCGTGATACTGTACAGCCGCTGTCGCGACGCCTTAACGGCCCTTCGACGCCAATTTCGACTTCGCCCGTCTGGCACGCGCGCGTGCTCTCCGCTTTGTGTGTTCGATTTTGCACACATATTTTTTGTTGCCTAAATCTTGCAGATGTTCACGTTGTCGCCAAGCACGGGGTATGAAAGGAAAACTTGCTAGGGTATGCTCGAAAACCTAATACCATAGATTTACATTTTACTTATATATAGGGTACATACACTCTAGGGTATTCCCGACTTAAAATACACTGTGTACACCACATGATCTTCTATTAATTTTTTTTAAAACAGTTATTCGGGCATACTTGCGGGGCATTAATTCGCAAATATGCCACGCCTCCTAGGTCCCTGCTCGGGCGCCACTTGTGAGGAAGCTACTGGCCGGGCTACAACTCTCAGTCTCACCAGGACCAGCAAATCACAAGATACTTGCTGGGATAGGGGGAGGAAGTACTTCAAACAACCCTGCCCTGCGCCAGGGATCCGAACAGTGCGGCAGGGCCTTAGTTTAGGGAAACAAAAAAAAAAACGGAATATAAGTTGATGAGGTGTATACAGGGTATTTTTAGTCGGGAATACCCTAGCATACCCTATGTACCCTAGCAGAGGATAAGGGAAAATAATATATCATGTATAAGTAAAATGAAAATCTAGGGTATTAGGTATTCGAGCATACCCCAGCAAATGCATTTCATACCCCCGCAAGACTTAGGCAACAAAAACATGTGTGCAAAATCGAACACACAAAGCGGAGGGCAGAAAGATAACGATTGGTCGAAATGTACAGCGTGCGCGTGCCAGACGGGCGAAGTTGAAATGGGCGTCGATTGTATTTTTTTTGTTTCGTCTTTTTTTGTGGAGTGGTTAAGAAAAATAAGAGAAAAAAAAGAAAAGTAAAAATAAAAATAAAGACAAAAAAGTGTAAAAGAAAGGTCAACAAAAAATACTTGTTACAATATTTTTCTTATAATGCCGACAAGCCGGAGTACTGACAGTGAAAACAACTAAAGGGCAACTGTGGAGTGAATACGAGTGACCTGCGAAACTGCTTCAGCGGTAGGGCTTCATTTTTGGTTTATTTATTTTATGTGTTTGTTGGTGGAGTAAAAAAGACAAAAAGACGCTGGCTACATAGAAAGGCAGAAGCAAGTAAAAATGGACCGAGCTGGGTGCCAAAATTAGGGAGAATGCGTGCGGTGGATCCACCTGTGGCTCAAAACGTTAGAGTCGCCATCCTGGGGCGTCCAAACCGACAATGGCGGACGGCCGCTTTAGAAATTGGAGCCCTACCTGAGGACCCCTATGGGATAAGGCCAAGCCTGCAAGTAAAAAGATAAGTGGCCAAAAATTTTGCTCTGGATCTCTGGCAATTCCACTCACTGCTGAGCTTTTCAAAGTATTGGCTAAAATTAAAAAGCTTGATTTCCCTGATTCAAAGAAACAAAACTATTTATTTCAAGGATCCGAGTACGGCCGAGAGAGTTAAATCTGCTCTTGCAAAACTTTTAATTTCTTCCTTTAAGGAGAGCCATATTGAACCCAACTCTGAAGAAGTTTCATATAGTCTCTTTAGCGCAATTTCACAGGCGCCCAGTCCAAAAAAAGTTACCACTTTCAAGAGCGGTTATTGAAATTGATCGCTATTTGAAAGAGGATTCCTTGAGCCCCGAGAAGGACCCCATGGAATGGTGGAAACATAATGGTTACCAATTCCCCAACCTTATGTCTGTCGCATGACAAAAGCTTTGCTGCTTAGGTTCGTCAGTGCCATGTGAGGGCCTCTTTTCTCAAACTGACTTTTTATTGTCTGATCGCAGAACTCGATTAAGTGATGATCCAGGTCCAGATGCTGTTGATCCTAAATGCCTTTTTATTATAATAATATTTTATTACTAATAATAATAATATTTGAATTTAACATAATAAAAAAATAAATTGTTATAGAGCATAATATTTAATTTTTGGTTCATTTATGTATATTTAATAAAAACGGCAGGCATAAAAGTCAAGTAACAGTCGCTGTTATCTGTCATTGGTACTTTTATGTAACTGTCACAGTTGTCAGATTGACACAGAAATAACACAATCGATCATCCCTATCGAGTTGTGCTCGAGCCACTGAATAATTTAAATTTGGCTTCAAAGATCAAGAATATAATTGTATTCTTTATGGGGTCAGAGATGCTTCCTTCTACCTGTTACGTACAATTTCACAAATACATTATACCCTTTTTACCCATTTTCAACGGGTTCAGGGTATAGAAATATTTTCCTTCTATTTTAAAATCACATTTGTCTGATTGTGTAGAAATGGTGTATGGATGTTGGATGGTTTTAGAAATATTTTAATGTTAAATACATTCCTACTTTTAGTCTTTTATTAATTTTAATTTTTTTGTATCCTTTTAACCTTGTACTTTGCAAGTTTTCGATTTATATTTCTTCATTGTAGGCCTTTAAAAATAGTTCATTAAACGGTTCTAGAATACTCGGTTTCACAAATTCAACTTGTCTATCAATGGGCTTTGACAACTCATCCAGCATACGGATATATCGTCCTTGCTTTAAGCCGCATTTATTATTTGTCTTCATAACGCTATATTTAAATGTTTTATAGTGATTCTAAGGGCCCATTACTGGGTCTTTTATTGGATCTATCTTATTATTTATTTAAAACTAAGTCCAGCGTTTCTGGACTTCAATAAATATTTGACATACAGAAGTTGCCCGTATATTGTGATACAAGCTCTGCTCTTTCTGTACTTATTTCTTGACACGCAAAGTCGTTACTTTCTGACAACTTTATACTGTCTGATCAATAAAATGTGGATGGGTTTTCACAATTTTTAGCGAAATAATTAATGGCATCATCCACAATATTATTAACATATGGAGAAAGAAGAATGATTGCAATGTTTCTGAACAACTTTTCTAATTCTCTAATATTATTTATTGAATATGCACAACCCAAGGCGTTTCTTAGAAACAATCTAAGGCCAGTATTGTCCAAACCAACTCCTTCATCTATGTCGCGACACATAATTTTGCTGTAGTGACTCATACAAAGTCAAACACAGACTCTTGGGAATGTATTTATTATTGAATTATATAAAAAATTAGGACAAATTTAATTATATATCGCAAGATCTTTGTTGTTGTTATATTTCTTTAAATGGCTCCAATTATTGCAAAACTTACATCAGTTATAATTCATTTTAATTTATTTGTTATGCAAAACTCGAGCAGTTCACATAGAAATCTGCCTATATCTGACGATGTATGATTGGAGAGAATTGCATATGCGACAGGAAAAACGATTCGAAGCTCTGGAATATGAGCAACCAATGAATATAAATTTATTTTTTATTTCACATAGTTCATTGGCTGCACAACATTCCCAGACCCGTCAATATGCAGGGTCTGTAGTTTTCAATGGGTAAACAACATACGTATATGTTGTCTGTCTCAAAAAAACACTTCTTGCTTCGCAAAAAGTAACTAAATGAAGTTAGCATACCCATTAGAAATCATGTCGAGTGTGTCTTTAAATGGATCTTTGTCAAAATTAAATTTTCTATTTTCCTCCGAAATTAAGTTTCTATAAAAGGGTAGTTTCTCGTTAGAAATTTTATCATTACTAACTATAGCTCGAGACATATTGATTTTCTGAATTTTGTTTGACGCAGTAAAGTTTATAATGGAAGCATTTTCTATAAATCGATTTATTTTAAGGCCAATATTATGGGAGATATGTATGGGAGATATGTGTATACACTTAGAACACCGTCAAATTTCCCATGGAACAAAAAGTAGTTGCATAATGGATCTTTGCAGTAACCATATGCAGCTAAACCATTGCTGTTAAGTCTAATTGACTTAAAATACAAAACACATGCATTGTTATGAGAAATATATGCTTCTCGAATAATGTGTTCAATGCTTTTTCGCACACAATTGATTTAACGTGGCCATAAATTCTTGGACACTCATTTCAGTATCCCATTTGTTGTAACCTGAAAATGCAGCGCGGCATCCTTTCAAATTACTTACTAACTGAACTTCTCTATTTAAGCTATCATGAAAATTGTGGAATTTTCCGAAAGCATTTTAATGTCGCTTCGGCAAAGCTTGCGTCATTATTAAACTCAGAGGTACAATTTTATGCTCATTAACGATATAATTAGAATTATTTTTATCTATGCTTGACATATTACTAATAATATTGCTTATTTCTAGTTTACTGCTTAAATGATTACTACCATTAGATACGTCCTGGCGTTATTTTGAGTAGGCAGCCTGAAATTGGTAAATCAACACATAAATTAGGTTTATAATAAATATTAAAGCTTTATGACTACTTACACGTTTGAAACTTTTCATAATATTCTTTCGATTCTTAACATTATCTGCCAGTTGAAAATCTGTCGAATTTCGCTCTTTAAACTTTTTGTTAACAATAAGTAATATAGATTGAAAATCAGTTGTACTTAAATTTCCAACTGGAGATATGTTTCTGACAATGGCTTCTTGCAAGGCATCACAAAATCCAAGAATGATATTCCTTAAACATTTTTATATATTCATGGTAAAATTAAATCGAGTTAGTTAAACAAAAATTTTATTTTCTATTTTTTAGTTTTAAAAACTCAATTCAAAAAATTTAAGAAATTTACTAACGAGTAAGTTATGTCAAAATTAAAAGATTACTTAATTAGGTAAACACAAGTAAGAATGATCTAGTTATGAGTGGGCGGCTAGGGGATTCCTACCAACAACAAACGCCGCTTGCACTAGGGGCGATAGGGGCTATAAAATGAAAGATACCTGATCTGATTTAAGCTACTTGCGGGCAATAGGAGCTACTACGTTCAAAATTTTAAATGTATAGTTCTCATAGGTTTTGAATTCGACGCTTGCAAGTAATGAAGTGTCGTCCTCGGCAGAAGTAAAGGTGCGTCGTCCTCGTTAGAAGATCTATGTTATGTTGGAGGAAAACTATTCCCCTTTATTACTGGCTTTCTGGCCCCGCAATATTGAATAATAAGTCAATTATTTAACGACTTTGACCGGAACAAATATATTTGCAGTCAAGGCTGCTTGAGATAAATACAAAAACTGAATTCTGACAAACTACGACTAAGTACTGGCACTAACCATACAACATGTAGACTGTACAACTGAGCCTTTAGATGGTGTTTTCTTAGCGGCTGGTCCAAAGTCGCCTTCGTTTTTGTTCGGGTTCCAGAGCGTCCGCACTCTCTAACAGAGAGCGTGTGTATGAAATACATAAGACTTGCGTGAGGAAACGGCAAAGCTGCTCTTTTTTATTCCCTTTATTCGCTCACACTGTAGTGTGTAAACTGCTTTGGCTTACTCTCAGTGCTCTTTCATATTTTCTATTTACAGTTTAACTGTCTGTAAGTGTACATGTCCGACAAGCAAAAATACGCACAAATTTAAGATTTCTCAAATGTCGGAGGCATTTCTTCTCTTTCAAAGGGGCGGGTAATATGAAATCATGAAAGGGTTTGCCACATCGATCCGAAATTCTTGCATTTTAGCTCGATATAGTTGGTAAGGGTACCTTCAAGATCGTGGCCGTCCTCGGATACGTTAACTTGAGCGATGGCTCTTTTTAGTTTTAAAGATGCACGTCTTCGGTACCAGAGTTAGTGTAGTACGACCGATCCACAGAAAACCAGGCTGACAGCGACTCCAATCACGAACCCGCCTGATGTGATCTCATTTCTGAGTTACTGAATAAAATTGATGTTTTGCCTATTCATCCTATGTACTGATGAAAGGCTTAAGACTTGGTCACAGCCGGTAATGTTGAATAAGGATGAGGCAGCGATGCTAGAAACATTGCTTATGAATGAATTGCGGTTCAGGTATTTGGTTTTGTTAATAACCGCAATTCTTTCAAAGGTGATAAGGTGAGTTCCATCTAACGACACCGTGGGACCATCGTCGACGCTGATTTTTCCCTCGTCGAATAGTGAGATTCGTAATAGATGGCTGGGTTGAGTACAGCAATTAGCGTTACCTTCGGTATGAACCGCTCTAGCGCAACGGTCGTATGTCGACATCTTGAAAAATGTCTCGTAATTGGTAGATTCAACTATAGGATATTCGATTAGTATATGAATTACGCTATCGGATTGTAAAATCTTATATTAAGACACCTCCATTAAATTAATTATAGGGCCTTCTGAGAGCGGCTTAGACTTTGCTGTTAGACTTTGCAAGTGTTATTGTCAATATTAAATTTTGAATTTCCATTATAATCATTCTATTTCTTGTGTTTCGAATAAATGCGTGGTGTCAATTAGTCCTCCCTTCTTTGCCTGGATTATTTTGATCACTGCGCCTGAGAGATTGTTTCTGTGTTAATGAGTACTTTCCTATTATTCGATTCTATCAGTTTAGCTTCTGTTATCTTAATTTTTTCTAAGACTGCAGCGTCATTGGTCCCTGCAACTATTTTCAATGCCGTGCCCGGGAAATCTAAGCTTCTAGCTATTCTATGATGGACTGTTAAAGGGTCAAAGAGGTTTCGATGTGTTCCACATCAATTTCTAGTAACTTTCGCATATACGAATGTGGGAATGATTTAGACAATTTTTTAGCATCATCTACAATGTAGAAAAAGTTAGTGAGGTTACCATCGAGTATGGGAATGCATTTGAGAAGTCGGTGATCCGAGCTCGTGCTGTAGTCATGAGGGCGAAAAGTATCCCAATAAACATGTAGAGAGCCAAAATTATAGATTTTTTATTATTTTGTTTGGATTTGAAGCTCTCCTGACTACCTAAGGCTGTCTTTATGGACAACCCTCCCCTTAATGGGGAGGTAGTTCCTAGATCCGCTTGAACTTTTTCTTCGTAACATAAGGGCGATAGTTTGTTTTCTAATCTTTTATTGTTTTTTATGTAAACTGTCTCGTCTACTTCAAATATTCTGTTTTGTCTGTCCGGGCTGGATCTGCGGCTCAGGTCTTGTTGCGCCTTTAATATTTTATCTCTGATTGTTCCGCTGTCCGGTTACTGAATGTAATGTTTTCTTGTATTCAATGGCAGCTCTGAGAATGGCTAGGGTCGTGTCATTGATTATTTTTTGTCGATTTTGAGGCACCTAGCGATCTCTATCAGAGTGCTGTGGAAGCGTTCCACTTGCCCGTTGGAGCAGCTGTGGAGCGGAGGTGCATTAACGAAGTCAATGTCAAATTGGCTTTTTAGCAATGAGGTGATTGTCTCTGAGTTGAATGCTGCTTCATTATCACAGTAGATAGTTTTTAGATTCGGAAAAAAGTTAACCAACTGAAGGATGGGGGTGATCAGATCTGATATTGCTCTGGACACCAATGGTTGTACGATAGCAAATTTTGAAAATTTGTCAACACAGGAACAATTTCTTGTCTGTATAGAAAATATCGATGTGTAATCTTTCACCGGTGTGGAATGGAATGGGTGTTTCGCCAAGTTCCTGCCTCTTTGGGTGCCTATCGTATTTCCCATATTGCATACTTTGCAATTTATCACTACTTCATTGGCTATTTTCGTCATATTAGGAAAATAATAATCCCCAAGGATTTGCTTAATATTTTCCTGTGCTGCAATATTTTCCTTAGATCAAGAGTTGTGAAAAATTTAGCCTTACCCAGATTCGCTAGAATCATTGGGATACTTGGCATTGGCTAACGGTCGGCAACAGTACGCTCATCTTCCTCATCTTCCTGAAGTCAATGACAATTCGTTTATTATACCCTTGCAGAGGGTATTATAATTTTGTCGTGAAATGTGTAACGCATAGAAGGAGACATCTGCGACCCCATAAAGTATATATATTCTTGATCAGCATCAACAGTCGAGTCGATATAGCCATGTCCGTCTGTCCGTCTGTCCGTCTGTCCGTCTGTCCGGCTGTCTGTTTCTATGCGAACTAGTCTCTCAGTTTTAAAGCTATCTTAATGAAACTTTGCAGAAGTCCCTTTTTCTGTTGCACGCAGCACATATGTCAAAACCAGCTGGATCTGACTACTATATCATATAGCTGCCATAGGAAAGATCGGTCGAAAATTAAGATTTTGTATGAAAAAACATTTTTTTTTTCAAGATATCTTGACCAAACTTGGCATTTATTAGTTTTGCTAAGCTCCTCACATATATGCTAGATCCTATTAAGATCGGACCACTATATCATATAGCTGCTATAGGAAGGATCGGTTGAAAATTAAGTTTTTGTATGAAAAAACATTTTGTTTTTTAAGATATCTTCACCAACCTCGGCATTTATTAGTTTTACTAAGCTCCTCATATATATGCAAGATCCTATTAAGATCGGACCACTATATCATATAGCTGCCATAGGAACGATCGGTTGAAAATTAAGTTTTTGTATGAAAAAACATTTTTTTTTTCAAGATATCTTCACCAAACTCGGCATTTATAAGTTTTACTAAGCTCCTCATATATATGCAAAAGCCTTTTAAGATCGGACCACTATATCATATAGCTGCTATAGGAACGATCGGTTCAAAATTAAGTTTTTGTATGAAAAAACATTTTGTTTTTCAAGATATCTTCACCAACCTCGGCATTTATTAGTTTTACTAAGCTCCTCACATATATGCAAAATCCTATTAAGATCGGACCACTATATCATATAGCTGCCATAGGAACAATCGGTCGAAAATTAAGATTTTGTATGAAAAAACATTTAGTGTTTCAAGATATCTTGACCAAACTCGACATTTATTAGTTTTACTAAGCTCCTCATATATATGCAAAATCCTATTAAGATCGGACCACTATATCATATAGCTGCCATAGGAACAATCGGTCGAAAATTAAGATTTTGTATGAAAAAACATTTTGTTTTTCAAGATATCTTGACCAAACTCGGCATTTATAAGTTTTACTAAGCTCCTCATATATATGCAAAAGCCTTTTAAGATCGGACCACTATATCATATAGCTGCCATAGGAACGATCGGTCGAAAACTAGGTTTTTGATTAAAAGCTTTTTTAAACCCTTGCATAGGGTATTATAATTTTGTCGTGAAATGTGTAACTCATAGAAGGAGACATCTCCGACCCCATAAAGTATATATATTCTTGATCAGCATCAACAGTCGTGTCGATATAGCCATGTCCGTCTGTCCGGCTGTCTGTTTCTATGCGAACTAGTCTCTCAGTTTTAAAGCTATCTTAATGAAACTTTTCAGAAGTCCCTTTTTCTGTTGCACGCAGCACATATGTCAAAACCAGCTGGATCTGACTACTATATCATATATCTGCCATAGGAAAGATCGGTCGAAAATTAAGTTTATGTATGGACAAACATTTTGTGGTTCAAGATATCTTGACCAAACTCGGCATTTATTAGTTTTACTAAGCTCCTCATATATATGCAAAATCCTATTAAGATCGGACCACTATATCATATAGCTGCCATGGGAACGATCGTTCGAAAATTAAGATTTTGTATGAAAAAACATTTTGTTTTTCAAGATATCTTGACCAAACTCGGCATTTATTTGTTTTACTAAGCTCCTCACATATATGCTAGATCCTATTAAGATCGGACCACTATATCATATAGCTGCTATAGGAACGATCGGTTGAAAATTAAGTTTTTGTACGAAAAAACATTTTGTTTTTCAAGATATCTTCACCAACCTCGGCATTTATTAGTTTTACTAAGCTCCTCATATATATGCAAAATCCTATTAAGATCGGACCACTATATCATATAGCTGCCATAGGAACGATAGGTCGAAAATTAAGATTTTGTATGAAAAAACATTTTGTTTTTCAAGATATCTTGACCAAACTCGGCATTTATTAGTTTTAGTAAGCTCCTCATATATATGAAAAATCCTATTAAGATCGGACCACTATATCATATAGCTGCCATAGGAACGATCGGTCAAAAATTAAGATTTTGTATGAAAAAACATTTTGTTTTTCAAGATATCTTGACCAAACTCGGCATTTATAAGTTTTACTAAGCTCCTCATATATATGCAAAATCCTATTAAGATCGGACCACTATATCATATAGCTGCCATAGGAACGATCGGTCGAAAATTAAGATTTTGTATGAAAAAACATTTTGTTTTTCAAGATATCTTGACCAAACTCGGCATTTATAAGTTTTACTAAGCTCCTCATATATATGCAAAATCCTTTTAAGATCGGACCACTATATCATATAGCTGCCATAGGAACGATCAATGGAAAACTAGGTTTTTGATTAAAAGCCTTTTTATACCCTTGCAGAGGGTATTATAATTTTGTCGTGAAATGTGTAACGCATAGAAGGAGACATCTTCGACCCCATAAAGTATATATATTCTTGATCAGCATCAACAGTCGAGTCGATATAGCCATGTCCGTCTGTCCGTCTGTCCGGCTGTCTGTTTCTATGCGAACTAGTCTCTCAGTTTTAAAGCTATCTTAATGAAACTTTGCAGAAGTCCCTTTTTCTGTTGCACGCAGCATATATGTCAAAACCAGCTGGATCTGACTACTATATCATATAGCTGCCATAGGAAAGATCGGTCGAAAATTAAGATTTTGTATGAAAAAACATTTTTTTTTTCAAGATATCTTGACCAAACTTGGCATTTATTAGTTTTGCTAAGCTCCTCACATATATGCTAGATCCTATTAAGATCGGACCACTATATCATATAGCTGCTATAGGAACGATCGGTTGAAAATTAAGTTTTTGTATGAAAAAACATTTTGTTTTTCAAGATATCTTTACCAACCTCGGCATTTATTAGTTTTACTAAGCTCCTCATATATATGCAAAATCCTATTAAGATCGGACCACTATATCATATAGCTGCCATAGGAACGATCGGTTGAAAATTAAGTTTTTGTACGAAAAAACATTTTGTTTTTCAAGATATCTTGACCAAACTCGGCATTTATAAGTTTTACTAAGCTCCTCATATATATGCAAAAGCCTTTTAAGATCGGACCACTATATCATATAGCTGCTATAGGAACGATCGGTTGAAAATTAAGTTTTTGTATGAAAAAACATTTTGTTTTTCAAGATATCTTCACCAACCTCGGCATTTATTAGTTTTACTAAGCTGCTCATATATATGCAAAATCCTATTAAGATCGGACCACTATATCATATAGCTGCCATAGGAACGATCGGTCGAAAATTAAGATTTTGTATGAAAAAACATTTTTTTTTTCAAGATATCTTGACCAAACTTGGCATTTATTAGTTTTGCTAAGCTCCTCACATATATGCTAGATCCTATTAAGATCGGACCACTATATCATATAGCTGCTATAGGAACGATCGGTTGAAAATTAAGTTTTTGTATGAAAAAACATTTTGTTTTTCAAGATATCTTCACCAACCTCGGCATTTATTCGTTTTACTAAGCTCCTCATATATATGCAAAATCCTATTAAGATCGGACCACTATATCATATAGCTGCCATAGGAACGATCGGTCGAAAATTAAGATTTTGTATGAAAAAACATTTTGTTTTTCAAGATATCTTGACCAAACTCGGCATTTATAAGTTTTACTAAGCTCCTCATATATATGCAAAAGCCTTTTAAGATCGGACCACTATATCATATAGCTGCCATAGGAACGATCGGTCGAAAACTAGGTTTTTGATTAAAAGCCTTTTTAAACCCTTGCATAGGGTATTATAATTTTGTCGTGAAATGTGTAACGCATAGAAGGAGACATCTCTGACCCCATAAAGTATATATATTCTTGATCAGCATCAACAGTCGTGTCGATATAGCCATGTCCGTCTGTCCGGCTGTCTGTTTCTATGCGAACTAGTCTCTCAGTTTTAAAGCTATCTTAATGAAACTTTTCAGAAGTCCCTTTTTCTGTTGCACGCAGCACATATGTCAAAACCAGCTGGATCTGACTACTATATCATATATCTGCCATAGGAAAGATCGGTCGAAAATTAAGTTTTTGTATGGACAAACATTTTGTGGTTCAAGATATCTTGACCAAACTCGGCATTTATTAGTTTTACTAAGCTCCTCATATATATGCAAAATCCTATTAAGATCGGACCACTATATCATATAGCTGCCATGGGAACGATCGTTCGAAAATTAAGATTTTGTTTGAAAAAACATTTTGTTTTTCAAGATATCTTGACCAAACTCGGCATTTATTTGTTTTACTAAGCTCCTCACATATATGCTAGATCCTATTAAGATCGGACCACTATATCATATAGCTGCCGTAGGAACGATCGGTTGAAAATTAAGTTTTTGTACGAAAAAACATTTTGTTTTTCAAGATATCTTCAATAACCTCGGCATTTATTAGTTTTACTAAGCTCCTCATATATATGCAAAATCCTATTAAGATCGGACCACTATATCATATAGCTGCCATAGGAACGATCGGTCGAAAATTAAGATTTTGTATGAAAAAACATTTTGTTTTTCAAGATATCTTGTCAAACTCGGCATTTATAAGTTTTACTAAGCTCCTCATATATATGCAAAATCCTATTAAGATCGGACCACTATATCATATAGCTGCCATAGGAACGATCGGTCGAAAATTAAGATTTTGTATGAAAAAACATTTTGTTTTTCAAGATATCTTGTCAAACTCGGCATTTATACGTTTTACTAAGCTCCTCATATATATGCAAAATCCTATTAAGATCGGACTACTATATCATATAGCTGCCATAGGAACGATCGGTCGAAAATTAAGATTTTGTATGAAAAAACATTTTGTTTTTCAAGATATCTTGACCAAACTCGGCATTTATAAGTTTTACTAAGCTCCTCATATATATGCAAAATCCTTTTAAGATCGGACCACTATATCATATAGCTGCCATGGAACGATCGGTGGAAAACTAGGTTTTTGATTAAAAGCCTTTTTTGTTTATCAAGATACCTTCACCAAGCTCGGCATTAACCATTTTCTCGGCATTAAAAGGTTGCAAGGGTATTAGATCTTCGGCGTGCCGAAGATAGCCTTTCTTCCTCGTTTTTATTGCCATTGGCGTCTAAACCTTTTTTACCAACAACCCACGCAGGACAGTTGTATACTGACCTCGATGGCCTTATGATGCCGCTATTCAATAGCTGTGCAATTTCGTTATTGACAAAATCCGATATCCCTATTGGGTACGGATATAGTTTTGAGTATACAGCGTCATTATCTTCGGTACGTATCGTGTCGATTACAGAAGTATTATATGGCAATGCCTCGTTAGAGGTAAAAAATGTTCTTATTCTTTCAGTAGCATTCGCCTGAAGTCATCCCTAATGTTCTCTGGGACAGGTATGTCATCGACACGTGTTAAGTTCACGTTGTCGCATGAATGGTATTTTAATGGTTCGAACTTATTGCTGTATATTATGTTATAATTTTTCATGTTCAATTTAGCACTTGCCCGCTTTAGCAGATCGAAGCCTACGATGGCATCAATGGTATTGAGTCTATAATGAAGGGGCAGTTTGTCCAAAAATGTTCAATGAACATTTATTTTTCACTTCGCTGGATCCATGTATGGAGTTTTTTTTTTTATTTTTATTTATTTTATTATTGGTCGACAAAACGAGTGTCTTCCTCATTATTCAGTATATTATACATACAGCAGATAATGGACTTATATGCTAAAAGCCTAGTTAGAAAACACAGTTCTCTAAATAGCATCACCGACCGATGGAGGTGTTTTATTTGGCAGCCCGGCCAGCTGTGCCCCTTTTCACAGCTAAATTTGTCAGTGACGCTATAAGAGCCTACATCTAAGCTGAAGGGTGTAAGTAGGAAAAAAGTGTTCTTAAGTAAAATTAAAAATAATCTTAGTTTGCTATGTTAATTAATAAAATACAATAAATAGGAAAAAAGAAAGTAAGAAGATTGTTAATAAAGTAAAGACATGTAAGCTAGATAGATATATAGAGTGTTAAGTAGATAGGATAGAGAGAAAAGTAATGGGAAATCACCGACCCGGTGGGGGAAAATTTACAGCCTGTCCGGCAAGCTATGCCCCTGCTCATAGCTGGGAATGGTCGGTGACTTCCCGAAAGTATCCTGAAAGCAACGATTTTATTAGGGGTAGAGAAAGTTCGGTAGAGAAAACGTGATGTAAACTATTATAATTTTTACATAGCACGCGAAAAGGATTGTACATAGCGTAGTCTGTTGTGCACGTAGACAGGAATAAGGGGCGGTAATTTCTGGTTGGTCTAGACGGAACAGAGAATTGAAGACGCCCTAGCAGAAAAGGAGAATCTATATCGCCAATAATCAACTTATGTAGAAGGACAACACCGAGAATTGTCCTACGGTTGGTTAACGACGGAAGGTTAAGAAGAAGCAGCCTGCTGGAGTAGGATGGCAACCGAAGATTAGGGTCCCAATTTAAACCTCGTAAGGCAAAAAGCAGAAATTGCTTCTGAACAGATTCAATACGATCCTGGCTATTGTTATACTGCGGAGACCAGATGCAAGAGCAGTATTCAAGGATAGGGCGAACAAGAGAGATGTACAGAAGTTTAGCTATAAAAGGATCGTTAAACTCTTTAGACCATCGTTTAATGAATCCAAGTACACCTTTTGCCTCATTAACGATGGTATCTATGTGAAGATTGAAACAGAGTTTAGAATCAAAAAGAACGCCTAGATCCTTAACTGTTAGTATACGTTGCAAAGGGGTATTGTCGATTGTATAACTGACAAGATAAGGTGTAGTACGATTAAATGTCATAAACATACACTTTGAACAATTCAGATGCAGTTGATTGGTCGAACACCAAAGTTGCATCGCGTTCAAATCGTCTTGTAGACGAGAATGGTGTAGGGGATTAGTGTATGATAGAATAAGTTTTACATCATCCGCATACATGAGTACACGGGCATGTGATATAACAGAGGAGAGATCATTTATAAAAAGAGTAAAGAGTAAAGGTCCAAGATGACTACCTTGAGGAACACCAGAAGTAACGTGAACTTGTTTAGAGGTAGTCAGCCTCAGCATTACTCGTTGGGTCCTACCTTTTAAATAAGAATTAATCCAAAGCAAAAGAGACGGAGGGAAACCTATTCGGTCAAGTTTAAAAAGTAAAGTGTCATGGTGCACAGAGTCAAACGCCTTACTGAAGTCAGTATAAATGACATCAGTTTGCATTTTCGAAAGAAAAGCATCATTTACCGAGGAAGTAAACTCAAGCAGATTGGTCGTAGTTGACCGATTCTTTACGAATCCATGTTGAACAGGGAAAACAACTTATTTGCAGAAATGCTGCAAATTCGAACTGATTATTTTTTCAAATAATTTAGGAATAGCGGACAGTTTTGCAATGCCCCTGTAATTTTGTATATCAGACTTTCCACCTTTCTTGTGGAGAGGAATGATATAAGATTCTTTCCAAAGAGATGGAAAGACAGAAGATTCAAGAGATAGATTAAAAAGCTTTTGCAATGGATACAGAAGGGAAGAACTGCACTCCTTAAGTAGACAACTAGGAATATTGTCAGGCCCAGGAGAGTAAGAAGATTGTAAAGAGTTTATAGCTAAAAGGAGAGATGAGTGTGAAATAATAGGAGGAGGTATAGAACTAGAGGAAGAAATAGTATAAGGGTAAGAATTATTATTAGGACAGACAGAGGAGTAAGTTGATTGGAAAAAATTAGCAAAGATGTAAGCAGAATCAGAGTCATTACTAGCTTTATCCATCCCGAAAGAAAAAGAAGTTGGCAAACTTGAAGATTTACGCTTCAAGCGTACAAAATTGTAAAACTGTCTCGGATTTTGGGCAAATTGCCTTTTACAACGAGTAAGATAATTCTCATAGCATTGAGAATTCAGAAGAAAGAAGTTCGACTTGACTATGGAATATCTAGCCAAGTCTGTACACGAACCAGACTTTTTAAACTTTTTAAAATATTTCGATTTTAAGTTTTTAAGCTGTGACAATCTGGGAGTAAACCAGGGTGGTTTTGAAAGAGTAGTCGAAGGAATTGACTTGGGAATACTCACATCTAAGAGGGAGTTTAGGGTGCTATAAAAAAAAGCAATAGCAGTATTCATATCAACCGAGTCATATAAAAAAGACCAATCGGATGCATAAATAAGCTGATTTAGCAATGAATAATTCCCTTTGCGAAAGCTGCGGCGGGGTTTATTGGCTGATGAGCACGAAATGAGACGATTACAATTGAACATTGTAATCTCTAAAGTAGGATGATATACATCCTCAGGAAGAGATAAAGGGGCGGACCTAGACACATTAGAAATAAGGTAGTCGTTAGCAAATACAAGGTCAAGTGTTCTATTCAAATGATTAGAAATTGAATTGATTTGAAACAACGAAAGATCAAGCATGCAGTCTATAAAATCATGCTGTGCTGAGGGCACTAGATAATTTTCGGCAGTGAATAATGACCAAGAGACGTTCGCAAATTAAAGAAACTTCTTTAATACAAGTAATATGTTTCATATAAACTTGAATATCAGAAGAAGGAGGGACATAAGAGCATGTAATATAGATATTCCATGTAGGAAAAGACACCTTAACTGATACAATCTCAGCGTCAGTAGGCGTACTAAAACAAAAAAGTTCTGACTGGAGAGTGGCTTTAATGGCAATTAACACCCCACCACCTCGAGTAGGCCGATCATTTCTATGCAAAATAAAACTATTCGAAAATATCTCAAAATCGGATATGGTTGAATTTAACCATGTTTCTGAAAAGGCTATTATATCCGAGTCAGAATTATACATTCTGGAGAAATCAATTTGCTTGTCGATGCAATCTGGGCACGACCAACGCAAGCCACCGCAGCCCTTCTTGGCAACTGCAGTGATCTTGTCGCAATCACGCCCAGTGAGACCTGCACATTTAGCATGCATCATACTCTCACACAGACAGCAATTAACAAATTGCGGCTGTGCAGAATCATCAGCCTGCTTGAACGTGCAAGGTTTCTTACAGCACGACATAATTTCTATCAACGTTAAAAGAATAAGCAGAGGTTGCGAGAGCGCGAGCAAAACGAAAACGGTGTACAAAAATAGAGCAAGTAATCACTCAAAAAACAATTATCTTACACAAACAAAGTGTTTGGAAAGAAAAGCAATAGCAAAAATTTGCGAGAGAGCGATACACAAGCAGAAATATGCAGCAGCGAACACACGCACTTACAAGTGTATGAACAGGGGAGCACCAAAGCAAAAGAATCAAAAACAGGCAATAACAACAACACGGAACTGACGCCGCGTTTTATAAATGCAATAATTAACAGACTTACGTTGCACAACAGATAGCACTTTGCACAATTTATAAGAGCTTTTTAAATAATGCACCATAATAGCAAAATTTAGAAATAAAAAGCAGGTTTGAAGCGCAAAAATATATAAAAATCTTGGAGCACAAGTAAAACACGTCAATCACTCTCAACTGAGAACATTCTCTTTTGGAGTTCACAGCGAATGGGGTGATAACTGCTCCTTTACGGGTCTTACGTAATTTTTCGCCGCAGTGTCAATGAGAATTTTTAATTTTTTACCAGCCAACTGCCGTTCATCGAACGAGTCCAAGAGCTAAACCTGGTTTTGCTTGGTTTCTTTTTCGATACTCTTGGTGCTTTGCTCGCTTTGTAGCGGCTTAACCTGGCTTTGTTTTCCTATATATTGCGGATTTCTTTCACTTCCCTTTCCCTGCCTATCTTGTTGGCGGCTTACTAGCTTGTTGCTTTCGCCGAACAGCGCTTTATCTTCGATAGTTTTAGCATAGGAGGCAGCGAGCATGCTCCTTTCGATGCTATTCTCGGCATCGCGAGCTCGCGCTAATGCCGAGGGCAAATCTTTGGGTTGTGCTGGAAGGACGAACGCTTTCAAGGATCTCTTAAGACCCGCCATGAATGCGTAATGCGTAATCTTTGACGTTTTCGTTTAAAATGGAGGCGGGTTGCTCATCATGAGACATTACGACTTTATGGGTGACAAGAGTTAATTACTTTTAGACCTCATCGTAATTATCTATCAGGCTTAAATCGCCCTGTCTAGCCATTTCTTGTTGTTGTCTGAGTGCATGTAGGGACGTTTTGTCCACATATGTACGTACCTTGCAATTATTGCGTAAATATTTAGCACAGAGTTGTGCAAAGTTGGGATTGCTCTTGCGGCCCCGCACACTTTATTTCTCAAGATAGCTACAGCTTCGTAGTGTTTTCCGCTACCATCGTTGCGTCTACAAATTTCATACGCATCTAGGCAGCTTGCCTCCATGACACGTATTCACTTTGCACTCCTCGAAATTTGGCACTGACTTTACTATATTGTGTGTTGTGTATTATGCTGCTTGCTCACAACGATCAGAACAAATTAAAATTTATTTTACTGATTTTACTATTTAGAGCATAAATATTATTAATTTACTACGAATGACATGAAGCACTTAATGTAGAGTAATTTGACAACGCCTAGCAAAGTATTTTTTTTTTTATATTTTGATTTTGTTTTGCAAATTGTATTTTTATACCCTTGCAGAGGGTATTATAATTTTGTCGTGAAATGTGTAACGCATAGAAGGAGACATCTCCGATCCCATAAAGTATATATATTCTTGATCAGCATCAACAGTCGAGTCGATATAGCCATGTCCGTCTGTCCGTCTGTCCGGCTGTCTGTTTCTATGCGAACTAGTCTCTCAGTTTTAAAGCTATCTTAATGAAACTTTGCAGAAGTCCCTTTTTCTGTTGCACGCAGCACATATGTCAAAACCAGCTGGATCTGACTACTATATCATATAGCTGCCATAGGAAAGATCGGTCGAAAATTAAGCTTTTGTATGAAAAAACATTTTGTGTTTCAAGATATCTTGACCAAACTCGACATTTATTAGTTTTAATAAGCTCCTCACATATATGCTAGATCCTATTAAGATCGGACCACTATATCATATAGCTGCCATAGGAACGATCGTTCGAAAATTAAGATTTTGTATGAAAAAACATTTTGTTTTTCCAGATATCTTGACCAAACTCGGCATTTATTAGTTTTACTTAGCTCCTCATATATATGCAAAATCCTATTAAGATCGGACCACTATATCATACAGCTGCCATAGGAACGATCGGTCGAAAATTAAGATTTTGTATGAAAAAACATTTTGTTTTTTAAGATATCTTGACCAAACTCGGCATTTATAAGTTTTACTAAGCTCCTCATATATATGCAAAATCCTTTTAAGATCGGACCACTATATCATATAGCTGCCATAGGAACGATCGGTCGAAAACTAGGATTTTGATTAAAAGCCTTTTTATACCCTTGCAGAGGGTATTATAATTTTGTCGTGAAATGTGTAACGCATAGAAGGAGACATCTCCGACCCCATAAAGTATTTATATTCTTGATCAGCATCAACAGTCGTGTCGATATAGGCATGTCCGTCTGCCCGTCTGTCCGGCTGTCTGTTTCTATGCGAACTAGCCTCTCAGTTTTAAAGCTATCTTAATGAAACTTTGCAGAAGTCCCTTTTTCTATTGCACGCAGCACATATGTCAAAACCAGCTGGATCTGACTACTATATCATATATCTGCCATAGGAAAGATCGGTCGAAAATTAAGTTTTTGTATGGAAAAACATTTTGTTTTTCAAGATATCTTGACCAAACTCGGCATTTATTAGTTTTACTAAGCTCCTCATATATATGCAAAATCCTTTTAAGATCGGACCACTATATCATATAGCTGCCATAGGAACGATCGGTCGAAAACTAGGTTTTTGATTAAAAGCCTTTTTTGTTTATCAAGATACCTTCACCAAACTCGGCATTAACCATTTTCTCGGCATTAAAAGGTTGCAAGGGTATTAGATCTTCGGCGTGCCGAAGATAGCCTTTCTTCCTCGTTTACTTTGTATTAGTTTTGTCTTTCTTGAAGTCAATAATTTGATCACTTACATGCTTAGTACTTTTTTGGTCGTCTGAATTCTTATATTATTCGTTATAAATATAAATATTTATATTATTATTAATATAAATATTTTTTTTAGCAAGTGCATTTCATACGCGTGTTTGGCGACAACGTGAACACCTGCAAGATTTAGGCAACAAAAAACATGTGTGCGAAATCGAACACACAAAGAGGAGAGCAGAAAGATAACGGTCGGTCGAAATGTACAGCGCGCGCGAGCCAGACGGGCAACGTCGAAATCACGCTTGCATACTTGTGTACAAACGAGACAGCGGCTGCACAGTGGGACGAATTCGGCTCAGGCGCGGTGAAAAGAGGAATTTGTCAGTACAGTTGGCGACAGCTATGACAAGGCGTGCGGTTAATTATGAATAAACGTAGTGATAAGAACAGACAAGGAAAAGTTAAATGAAAGACTGCTGAAAATTAAGAGAACGTCGATTGTAAAAATCGGTATCGAAATCCGGTTTTTAGAAAACTGGGTAAATAATAAGAACTGGAGTATCCAAAACTGATATGCTACTCTAGAATAGTGCGTATATCAAGTATCTTTCATTTTATACTTATCGCCACCTCACCGCTACCACCACAGAACAAATCAAGTTAATAACCCAACTTGTATTGCCTACCAATTTACGCCACAACTTAAATGCAATTGACTTTTTAAGAACACACGAGTATTCTATGGTAATCAATAAGGTATACTGTAGAAAATTTCATTATGATCGGCTTTTGTTTTGATTTACGGTATTTTGCGCACGGGTTTGCGACGCAATTTTTAAGAATTTTTATATACATGTACAGTGTACATTGTACCAATAACTGAACAACATATAGACTGCACAAGCAGAGTATGTTACTGGGGCCTGTTGTCACAAATGCGGCTGGTCCAAAGTCGCCTTCGTTTTTGTTCGGGATCGAGAGCGGCCACACGCTCAAACAGAGAGCGTGTGTAAGAAATACTTGTGACTTGTGTGATAGAAGGGCAAAGCTGCTCTTTATTATTCGCTTTATTCGCTCACACTACAGGAAACAGCTTGGGCTTACTCTCAGTGCTCTTTAAAGTTGTCTATTTACCGTTTTACTGTCTGTGTGTGTATGTGCCCGTCAAGAAAGAATGCGCAAACATTCAATATTTCTCAAATGTCGGAGGCATTTTGGAGATTTGATTTTCGGCCTCTACACACAGACCCACACACACAAATGTGTGTGAAAGGGCAGATCATGGGCGCAAAAGAAAATTTCATGATTTTAATTATGATTCTGGGTTTGAATTCATGAATGAATGCCATAGTGTCGCGGCTGCAATATGAACAGTAATTGATTCTGGTGGCTTTCCCAGCCACGGCCACATATATTGGAAAAGTTAACAGGCTTTTCGATTACCTTATCAGTTACTTTTTTTTTATAGAAATCCATATAGGTCTGCCTTACGAAAGATAATGTTAACCATGATACCTCTAAGAAATGATATTTTATTTTAAGGAGCTGAAATACACACAGAAAGTGTATTGCATTAATGGGATAATTATAACAATATCATCCGGAATTGCTTTAGCGGAAAGTCTTTGGAAGGAAAACCCAAATATTTATTTTGTTGCTACTTTCAAACTAAACCAAGACCCCCCAGAAAATGTATTTTATTTAATAAGGTCCATGCTTTAATTTAATATAATAATATAATATAATAATGTTAAAAATGCTATTAATGAAAATATTGACATCAGCTTCAGTATCTGAGAATTGTGTACCGGATGAAGATATTATGTTCACCAATGTCATAAAGGACTGTGAAGCAGACCTATCGAAATCTAATTCCCATTTAATCGCAAATTCTTATATCGAGGAGGATACGATCTTTTCAGACAAGGAGTCCGAAGTGGAATCGTCTTTGGAAGTAACAATTTCCAACATGCGGAATGCTTTTAAGAATATGCATGGCGATATTTTGCTGGTTATCTTTTGTACAGGCTATTGCAAAAGTAAGACTGCGAAATATGTGCTAATCTTTTAAAGGAAAGCAAGGAAATTTTGGTTTTGTTAACCAGAGTCGTAAGCTTAAAGCTCCTTCTGATCATTTTTTTTCAATCATCAAAATTCACTTCGTCGTTTTTAAGCGAATTTTTGATAAAAGCCCTCAAATATCTAAGTTAAAAAAAAAATAGTTGAATCTTGCATCTCTGCTACAAATGCAAGTTTATATGCGGACTGGTTTTCTGCCGCTCACCCATGTTTTGAGCACAGGAAAAACATGTTCAGTCAGTTTTTTTTTTGATTATAATAAAAAAGAATTGCAAATGTTTAACTTATAAGATTATTGGTAAATCAAATTCAAATATGATAAAGCTAAATATTACAAGACAATAAAATTATTAAAACTATGAATATATATCGCTCCTTCTTTATATTTGTGATCAGTCATTTGACCCAAATATACAGGTGCAGGAGCTTGCCAAAAGTTGACCATTTCGGCCTAACAGGCTGCTGCGGGTAATAAGGAGTCAACATTCATTCATCAATTCAATCCCGAAATTATAAAAAAGAAAAAATGAATTTTTTTCGCCCATGATCTGCATTTGTATGTGTGTGTCTGCGTGTAGAGGCCAAAAATCAGAAATCCAGAAATCTTGTAAAATTTGCATCTGAGACAGGCAGGCAGGCAATCTACACACAGGTACACAAGCGCATAAATGCTTCCATTCATGTTCGAAATATGGAAGTGTGCGAGAGTATGGCAAGTCCAACAAATGTTAATGCACACATGCCTTACCCTTACCAACGATGTCGAGCTAAAATGCAAGAATTTCGCATCGACGTGGCAAACCCTTTCATTATTTCATATTACTCGTCCCTTCAAAAGCGAAGAAATGCCTCCAACATTTGAGAAACATTGAATGTTTGCGCATTTTTGCTTGTCGGACACATACACACACAGACAGTAAAACGGTAAATAGACAACTTAAAAGAGTACTGAGAGTAAGCCCAAGCTGTTTCCTGTAGTGTGAGCGGTTAAAGCGAATAATAAAGAGCAGCTTTGCCGTTCTATCACACAAGTTACAAGTATTTCATATGATCCGCAAATGTAAATAACTGCAGCATTATTGCGGTACGAACGCAAAAAGGGGGCTCGGTTATTAACGATAACCGCGGCACTGTAAAATTCATCATATGGTTTGGAAATGTAAATAACAGCAGCTTTTTTGCACTATGAACGAGCGACGAACCACGTTTATCGTATACTCATCAAATAGTATTAAGGACCCCATAGATCGTTTTTTCTTCTTCTGGGCAATCATAGCGGCCCTCCTTTTAGCCTCTTCCTCATCCTCCTCTAGCTACAGCTGCATTGGCAGCCTCTTCTCAACCACCTGTCTTTGATGTGTCCACTGCTGCTGCTAGAGTGGCGCCATGCATTTATCCAATTGCTACGTACATGTACTTGGCCCCTGTTGGCGCACAGGTATTATTGACAACGTAGTGACTTTACAAATCTACGACTAACCAACTGATATACTCCATCTACACTTTTTATCCCATACGTATCCCTCATTCATTAACCAATTGGTATTCGCCTATACATTTGCCATGCATTCAGTCAACACAAAAGCATTAGTTGCCGTTTGTATAAAAGTCCATTAAACTCGTATTGTCCGCTATTCATTCGGCGGTACAGTTTACTCTGCCCTTTCCGTTGTTGTATTGATTCTGCTGCGGGTTTATAAGTACTCATATTCGATATATCAACAGCGTTCTCTCTATCGGCACGTGGTTGTATTTGTATTTAGCAATATGCATCGATTTAAGTAGTCTTCAAACTTCTTTATATTCGCATTCATTGGCAACACTATTTTACGACTTCCTTTCATCATATTAACAATTAAATATTCAGCCATCTATGCCAATTTCTATATGAGCAGGCAAGCAGTCCGAATCTAGATCTATCTAGAGCATATTATAAGGCCTACTCCCAAGTACGCTTTCCATAAACACCTTCCTGCGTTTGCATCCCAGTATATAACCCCACCAGGTATGCTTGGCATTTAAATCCCCACATAGCGCAAAGCAAGGTGAGCCATTGCATTCACTATCAATATGTTTAAATAGCCTTTCTTTCTACGAAACTAAAAGTGCTTTAATGGGGACGGAAAACTTATAAGAATGTTGTTGACCCGTTTAAAACTACACACACTGCATATTGAAGCTAATTGAAATGTACAAATCAATTTACCATTGGCTTTGCAGCTAACGGAACTTTGTCAAAAAAGTATATTTGTATATTCATTAGGTTCTCATATTTTAGAGCTCCGAATCGCTTTTCCTGTTGCACATGCCATTCTCTTCATTCATTCATCGTATGATTTAAGCAGATTTTTATGTGAACTGCGCGAGTGTTGCATAAAAAATAAATTAAAATTACCTATTTGCTGAAGAGTTATAACTGATGTTACTTTTGCAATAATTGAGACCATTGTTAAAGAATACATTGATTTTGCGACGTATAATGAAATTCTCTTATAGTTTTTGTATAATTTAAATCGCACATTCCCAAAAGTCTGTGTTCAATTTTGTACGAGCCACTACAGCAAAATTATGTGTCGCAACATAGATGGAGTAGTTGGTTTGGACAATACTGACCTCAGATCGTTTTTACGAAACACCTTCGGTTGTGCATATTCAATAAATAATATTGGAAAGTTAGAAAAATGGTCCAGAAAAATTGCATTCATTCTTCTTTCTCCATATGTAAATAATATTGTGGATGATGCCATTAATTATTTTGCTAAATATTGTGAAGAGCCATCCGCATTTTATTTTAGGACCGTATAAAATTTTCCATTTAAGCTGAAGTTTCAAGAAATACGTACAGAAGTAACAGAACTTGTATCACAATATAAGGCCAACTGCTATACGTCAAATATTTATTTAAGCCCAGATGCTGGACATAATTTTAAATAAATTCATCGTTTACTCACCGTTTTGGACCAATATTATAGGTACTTTCATCGATAGATCCAAAAAAAGACCCAGTAATGGGCCCATCGAATCATTCTTTAAAACACCTTAATATAGCGTTATCAAGACTAATAACAGCGAGAAATAAGAGCTATCTTCGTCGTGCAGACCCAACCTTTCATAATGCTCATAATCCAATTCTAAGAAGCAAAGGGAAAATAGTTAATACCGAGTTTGGTCAAGATATCTTGATAAACACATTTCTGAAAATGTCACATTTTTGCAAAATGTGTAAAATGCGGCCTGTACGTTTTCCCATAAGAAAACACATTTCACACATTATTCAAAAATGTGTAAATTCGCCCCGAACATTTCGTTTTTTTGTGGTGATTAATCGATATTTATATCAATGTTGTGAAAAATGTGAAAGTATCATAACACAACCATACCATGCATTGTATGGTTAGTGATCATAACTATAAACAGATGATATATCAACGAACGCAAGCGGCAACTTTAAATAAGAAATTTAAAATTGTACTAACCCACAGTAAGTGAGTATGTGAAATGGAGCCCTTACTTCGAGGTCGCATGATTTGAGTTTTGGAAGCAACTCGATCAGCTGTTTATTTAAAGAGACCGTACTCTTGCCACTCACATATTACCGACAACCGATAGAACACCAATAAGTGAAACTTGAAAATGTGACATTTCTTTAGCCGGTGGACAGACGCTATAAAAATAATAAAAGCAAAGTTTGTTAAAGATATCTTGATAAACAAAAATGTTTTTTATTCAAGAACCTAGCTTTCGGTCTATGCCAGCTATATGAAATAGTACTCCAATGTAAATAAAATTTGCAAAAATAACGGGAGCGCAGTGAAATCTCTAAATGCCGTGATTAATCAAAATATCTTGAATGACAAACAAGTTTTCAAAACAACAACTTAATTTTCCACTGATTGTTTCTATGGCAGCTATATGATAGTTGTCCAGCTGGTTCCGATATATATACTGCGTGCAACAGAAAGATGGACTTCTACAAAGTTTCATAAAGATAGCTTTAAACTTAAACAGACAAAACGGACATAGCTATATCGACTCGGCTGTTGATACTGATCAAGAATAAATATACTTTATGGGGTCGGAGATGTCTCCTTCTGTGCTGAACACATTTCACGATAAAATTATAATACCCTCTACAAGGTTGTAAAAACCTTAAGACGCAAGGACGATTTATCCGTAAGCTGGATAAGTTGTCAAAATCCATTGCTTGACAACTTGGTCGTGCGATTATTATACAACCGTTTAATGAAATGGTTGTAAGGTCTACAAAGAAGAAATATAAATCGAAAACTGAAAAACGATTCGATCAAATGTCTAACAAGCGAAAACTTTCCAAGCACAAGGAAAGTTGGATAAAATCGCTTAATAAAAGACTAAAAGTGGGTATGTTTTAAAAAGTATTTTTTATACCCTTGCAGAGGGTATTATAATTTTGTCGTGAAATGTGTAACGCATAGAAGGAGACATCTCCGACCCCATAAAGTATATATATTCTTGATCAGCATCAACAGTCGAGTCGATATAGCCATGTCCGTCTGTCCGTCTGTCCGGCTGTCTGTTTCTATGCGAACTAGTCTCTCAGTTTTAAAGCTATCTTACTGAAACTTTGCAGAAGTCCCTTTTTCTGTTGCACGCAGCACATATGTCAAAACCAGCTGGATCTGACTACTATATCATATAGCTGCCATATGAAAGATCGGTCGAAATTAAGTTTTTGTATGAAAAAACATGTTGTGTTTCAAGATATCTTGACCAAACTCTGCATTTATTAGTGTTACTAAGCTCCTCACATATATGCTAGATTCTATTAACATCGGACCACTATATCATATAGCTGCCATAGGAACGATCGGTTGAAAATTAAGATTTTGTATGAAAAAACATTTGGTTTTTCAAGATATCTTGACCAAACTCGGCATTTATAAGTTTTACTAAGCTCCTCATATATATGCATAATCCTTTTAAGATCGGACCACTATATCATATAGCTGCCATAGGAACGATCGGTCGAAAACTAGGTTTTTGATTAAAAGCCTTTTTATACCCTTGCAGAGGGTATTAGAATTTTGTCGTGAAATGTGTAACGCATAGAAGGAGACATCTCCGACCCCATAAAGTATATATATTCTTGATCAGCATCAACAGTCGAGTCGATATAGCCATGTCCGTCTGTCCGGCTGTCTGTTTCTATGCGAACTAGTCTCTTAGTTTTAAAGCTATCTTACTGAAACTTTGCAGAAGTCCCTTTTTCTGTTGCACGCAGCACATATGTCAAAACCAGCTGGATCTGACTACTATATCATACAGCTGCCATAGGAAAGATCGGTCGAAAATTAAGTTTTTGTATGAAAAAACATTTAGTGTTTCAAGATATCTTGACCAAACTCGACATTTATTAGTTTTAATAAGCTCCTCATATATATGCAAAATCCTATTAAGATCGGACCACTATATCATATAGCTGCCATAGGAACGATCGGTCGAAAATTAAGATTTTGTATGAAAAAACATTTTGTTTTTCAAGATATCTTGACCAAACTTGGCATTTATTAGTTTTACTAAGCTCCTCACATATATGCTAGATCCTATTAAGATCGGACCACTATATCATATAGCTGCCATAGGAACGATCGGTCGAAAACTAGGTTTTTGATTAAAAGCCTTTTTATACCCTTGCAGAGGGTATTATAATTTTGTCCTGAAATGTGTAACGCATAGAAGGAGACATCTCCGACCCCATAAAGTATATATATTCTTGATCAGCATCAACAGTCGTGTCGATATAGCCATGTCCGTCTGTCCGGCTGTCTGTTTCTATGCGAACTAGTCTCTTAGTTTTAAAGCTATCTTAATGAAACTTTGTAGAAGTCCCTTTTTCTGTTGCACGCAGCACATATGTCGAAACCAGCTGGATCTGACTACTATATCATATATCTGCCATAGGAAAGATCGGTCTAAAATTAAGTTTTTGTATGGAAAAACATTTTGTGGTTCAAGATATCTTGACCAAACTCGGCAATTTTTAGTTTTACTAAGCTCCTCACATATATGCTAGATCCTATTAAGATCGGACCACTATATCATATAGCTGCAATAGGAACGATCGGTTGAGAATTAAGTTTTTGTACGAAAAAACATTTTGTTTTTCAAGATATCTTCACCAACCTCGGCATTTATTAGTTTTACTAAGCTCCTCATATATATGCAAAATCCTATTAAGATCGGACCACTATATCATATAGCTGCCATAGGAACGATCGGTCGAAAATTAAGATTTTGTATGAAAAAACATTTTGTTTTTCAAGATATCTTGACCAAACTCGGCATTTATTAGTTTTACTAAGCTCCTCATATATATGCAAAATCCTATTAAGATCGGACCACTATATCATATAGCTGCCATAGGAACGATCGGTCGAAAATTAAGATTTTGTATGAAAAAATATTTTGTTTTTCAAGATATCTTGACCAAACTCGGCATTTATAAGTTTTACTAAGCTCCTCATATATATGCAAAATCCTTTCAAGATCGGACCACTATATCATATAGCTGCCATAGGAACGATCGGTCGAAAATTAAGTTTTTGTATGAAAAAACATATTGTTTTTCAAGATATCTTCACCAACCTCGGCATTTATTAGTTTTACTAAGCTCCTAATATATGTGCAAAATAATAGTAAGATCGGACCACTATATCATATAGCTGCCATAGGAACGATCGGTCGAAAATTAAGTTTTTGTATGAAAAAACATTTTGTTTTTCAAGATATCTTGACCAAACTTGGCATTTATTAGTTTTACTAAGCTCCTCACATATATGCTAGATCCTATTAAGATCGGACCACTATATCATATAGCTGCCATAGGAACGATCGGTTGAAAATTAAGTTTTTGTATGAAAAAACATATTGTTTTTCAAGATATCTTCACCAACCTCGGCATTTATTAGTTTTACTAAGCTCCTCATATATATGCAAAATCCTATTAAGATCGGACCACTATATCATATAGCTGCCATAGGAACGATCGGTCGAAAATTAAGATTTTGTATGAAAAAACATTTTGTTTTTCAAGATATCTTGACCAAACTCGGCATTTATTAGTTTTACTAAGCTCCTCATATATATGCAAAATCCTTTTAAGATCGGACCACTATATCATGTAGCTGCCATAGGAACGATCGGTCGAAAACTAGGTTTTTGATTAAAAGCCTTTTTATACCCTTGCAGAGGGTATTATAATTTTGTCGTGAAATGTGTAACGCATAGAAGGAGACATCTCCGACCCCATAAAGTATATATATTCTTGATCAGCATCAACAGTCGTGTCGATATAGCCATGTCCGTCTGTCCGGCTGTAACGCATAGAAGGAGACATCTCCGACCCCATAAAGTATATATATGCTTGATCAGCATCAACAGTCGTGTCGATATAGCCATGTCCGTCTGTCCGGCTGTCTGTTTCTATGCGAACTAGTCTCTCAGTTTTAAAGCTATCTTAATGAAACTTTGTAGAAGTCCCTTTTTCTGTTGCACGCAGCACATATGTCAAAACCAGCTGGATCTGACTACTATATCATATATCTGCCATGGGAAAGATCGGTCGAAAATTAAGATTTTGTATGGAAAAACATTTTGTGGTTCAAGATATCTTGACCAAACTCGGCAATTATTAGTTTTACTAAGCTCCTCACATATTGAAAAACAAAATGTTTTTTCATACAAAAACTTAATTTTCGACCGATCTTTCCTATGGCAGCTATATGATATAGTAGTCAGATCCAGCTGGTTTTGACATATGTGCTGCGTGCAACAGAAAAAGAGACTTCTGCAAAGTTTCATTAAGATAGCTTTGAAACTGAGAGACTAGTTCGCATAGAAACAGACAGCCGGACAGACGGACATGGCTATGTCGACTCGACTGTTGATGCTGATCAATAATATATATACTTTATGGGGTCGGAGATGTCTCCTTCTATGCGTTACACATATCACGACAAAATTATAATACCCTCTGCAAGGGTATAAAAAGGCTTTTAATCAAAAACCTAGTTTTCGACCGATCGTTCCTATGGCAGGCATTATGATATAGTGGTCCGATCTTAAAAGGATTTTGCATATATATGAGGAGCTTAGTAAAACTTATAAATGCCGAGTTTGGTCAAGATATCTTGAAAAACAAAATGTTTTTTCATACAAAATCTTAATTTTCGACCGATCGTTCCTATGGCAGCTATATGATATAGTGGTCCGATCTTAATAGGATTTTGCATATATATGAGGAGCTTAGTAAAACTAATAAATGCCGAGTTTGGTCAAGATATCTTGAAAAACAAAATGTTTTTTCATACAAAATCTTAATTTTCGACCGATCGTTCCTATGGCAGCTATATGATATAGTGGTCCGATCTTAATAGGATTTTGCATATTTTGATTAAAAGCCTTTTTATACCCTTGCAGAGGGTATTATAATTTAGTCGTGAAATGTGTAACGCATAGAAGGAGACATCTCCGACCCCATAAAGTATATATATTCTTGATCAGCATCAACAGTCGAGTCGACGTAGCCATGTCCGTCTGTCCGGCTGTCTGTTTCTATGCGAACTAGTCTCTCAGTTTTAAAGCTATCTAAATGAAACTTTGCAGAAGTCCCTTTTTCTGTTGCACGCAGCACATATGTCAAAACCAGCTGGATCTGACTACTATATCATACAGCTGCCATAGGAAAGATCGGTCGAAAATTAAGTTTTTGTATGAAAAAACATTTAGTGTTTCAAGATATCTTGACCAAACTCGACATTTATTAGTTTTAATAAGCTCCTCATATATATGCAAAATCCTATTAAGATCGGACCACTATATCATATAGCTGCCATAGGAACGATCGGTCGAAAATTAAGATTTTGTATGAAAAAACATTTTGTTTTTCAAGATATCTTAACCAAACTCGGCACTTATTAGTTTTACTAAGCTCCTCATATATATGCAAAATCCTATTAAGATCGGACCACTATATCATATAGCTGCCATAGGAACGATCGGTCGAAAATTAAGATTTTGTATGAAAAAACATTTTGTTTTTCAAGATATCTTGACCAAACTCGGCATTTATTAGTTTTACTAAGCTCCTCATATATATGCAAAATCCTTTTAAGATCGGACCACTATATCATATAGCTGCCATAGGAACGATCGGTCGAAAACTAGGTTTTTGATTAAAAGCCTTTTTATACCCTTGCAGAGGGTATTATAATTTTGTCGTGAAATGTGTAACGCATAGAAGGAGACATCTCCGACCCCATAAAGTATATATATTCTTGATCAGCATCAACAGTCGTGTCGATATAGCCATGTCCGTCTGTCCGGCTGTCTGTTTCTATGCGAACTAGTCTCTCAGTTTTAAAGCTATCTTAATGAAACTTTGTAGAAGTCCCTTTTTCTGTTGCACGCAGCACATATGTCAAAACCAGCTGGATCTGACTACTATATCATATATCTGCCATAGGAAAGATCGGTCGAAAATTAAGTTTTTGTATGGAAAAACATTTTGTGGTTCAAGATATCTTGACCAAACTCGGCATTTATTAGTTTTACTAAGCTCCTCACATATATGCTAGATCCTATTAAGATCGGACCACTATATCATATAGCTGCAATAGGAACGATCGGTTGAAAATTAAGTTTTTGTACGAAAAAACATTTTGTTTTTCAAGATATCTTCACCAACCTCGGCATTTATTAGTTTTACTAAGCTCCTCATATATATGCAAAATCCTATTATGATCGGACCACTATATCATATAGCTGACATAGGAACAATCGGTCGAAAATTAAGATTTTGTATGAAAAAACATTTTGTTTTTCAAGATATCTTGACCAAACTCGGCATTTATTAGTTTTACTAAGCTCCTCATATATATGCAAAATCCTATTAAGATCGGACCACTATATCATATAGCTGCCATAGGAACGATCGGTCGAAAACTAGGTTTTTGATTAAAAGCCTTTTTTGTTTATCAAGATACCTTCACCAAGCTCGGCATTAACCATTTTCTCGGCATAAAAAGTTTGCAAGTGTATTAGATCTTCGGCGTGCCGAAGATAGCCTTTCTTCCTCGTTTTTTTAAATATTGAAAATTCAAGAACAAAGTCATGCAGCATCCATATGCGATGACAATAATAGAAGACAAATGCGCTTTTAATATAATTAATAAAATATAAATGAAATTCGTCCATTTTATAACTACATATTAAGTTAGACAATAATTCAGATCTGTACACTAAAAGTTGTGAATCATTGCTTAAATGTGTGCACGGCGATTCCAATTCAAGTCGTTTCATGCACGAAACTACTAGTAAGGATTTATTTTCGTTAAATGGCCAAAACTGGGTAACAAACTTCATTGTTAATGTTTGCTTAACAGCTATTTTATAGGAATATAGAGGGGAGTCTTTTATAGATTTGCCTTAGCAACTAAATGATTATTGCTTTAACAATGAAGAGGATTTTAAAGATGGTTTAGTAAAAAATCCCACTTTAATAGTACCTCTTTGTTGCAAAAATCATTTTTATACCCTGAGCCCATTGAAGGTGGGTAAAGAGGGTATAATGTATTTGTGCACAGTATGAAACAAGCAGAAGGAAGCATCTCCGACCCCATAAAGTATATACATACATATATTCTTGATCAGCATCAACAGCCGAGTCGATCTAGCCATAACCGTCTATCCATCATTCCGTCCGTCCGTTTGTATGTATGAACGCAAGGATCTTAGAACCTATAAAAACTAGAGCCTTGAAATTTTAGATGTAGGTGCTCCTAGTTCATGCGCAGATTTGTTTCCGATAATCGGAAACTTACTCCGTTTCCAGGCAATCGATAATAATCGATGTCGAAATCCAGTTTTTTTTTTAACAAATTGGGTATTTAATAACAGCTTGTATTGGCCACCAATTTAAGCTACAATTTTAATGCAATTTAATTGTAAAATATTCTATGGTACAATAAGATATACTGTACAAAATTTCATTAAGATCGGTTAAGAAACACGTGTTTGCAGCTAACGCAGTTCGCAGAATTTCTGCATACATGTATGTATACACAAATTCATTCGCGTCTGCTTTGAATTCTATCATCAGCGATTGTATTGTTTTCTGTGCTGCTGTGGCTGTCGAGTAGAGACGGTGGCAAGTGGTGTGTTACGTCGCGAGTTCGAGCCCTGTCGGAGAAACAATTTTTTTTTTTGCCTGATGGGGCTGTTAAGTAGAGACGGCGGCAAGTAGTGCGGTTAGTTGCAAGTCCGAACCCTGCCAAAGGAACTTTTTAAATTTATCTTTATTATTATAAACGAGCGCGTAGCTTCAGGGTATCCCCTAGTCGAGAGCTCCCTACTAGAACCTCTTACTTGTTTCTTCTTATTGTCTTAACCACTCTCTTTCATTTAACTTTCCCTTGTCTGTTCTTGTTCAATCTGTTTATTCATAATTAGCCGCACCCGTGGTCATAGCTTTCGTCAACGGTACTGACAAATTCCACTTTTCACCGCGCGCTCTGAATTCGTGATACTGTACAGCCGCTGTCGCGACGCCTTAACGGCCCTTCGACGCCAATTTCGACTTCGCCCGTCTGGCACGCGCGCGTGCTCTCCGCTTTGTGTGTTCGATTTTGCACACATCTTTTTTGTTGCCTAAATCTTGCAGATGTTCACGTTGTCGCCAAGCACGGGGTATGAAATGAAAACTTGCTAGGGTATGCTCGAAAACCTAATACCATAGATTTACATTTTACTTATATATAGGGTACATACACTCTAGGGTATTCCCGACTTAAAATACCCTGTGTACACCACATGATCTTCTATTAATTTTTTTTAAAACAGTTATTCGGGCATACTTGCGGGGCATTAATTCGCAAATATGCCACGCCTCCTAGATCCCTGCTCGGGCGCCACTTGTGAGGAAGCTACTGGCCGGGCTACAACTCTCAGTCTCACCAGGACTAGCAAATCACAAGATACTTGCTGGGATAGGGGGAGGAAGTACTTCAAACAACCCTGCCCTGCGCCAGGGCTCCGAACAGTGCGGCAGGGCCTTAGCTTAGGGAAACCGTGTAGGGTAGCGGTTAGTAGGTGAATTTGAATAAAATGAAGTTAGTAAGCAAAAATGATTAGTTCTTTTCATTACTTCCTATTAATCCTTACCTCGCGTACCGAAATAAGCCGGTGTTCAGCATAACCTCTTTCCGTAGCCTTATGGGCTGTAGTAGCTTCCATACAAGTGCCGCCCGAGCAATATAATAAATATTAAAGCTTTATGACTACTTACACGTTTGAAACTTTTCATAATATTCTTTCGATTCTTAACATTATCTGCCAGTTGAAAATCTGTCGAATTTCGCTCTATAAACTTTTTGTTAACAATAAGTAATATAGATTAAAAATCAGTTGGACTTAAATTTCCAACTGGAGATATTATGTTTCTGACAATGGCTTCTTGCAAGGCATCACGAAATCCAAGAAAGATATTCCTTAAACTTTTTTATATATTCATGGTAAAATTAAATCGAATTAGTTAAACAAAAATTTTATTTTCTATTTTTTAGTTTTAAAAACTCAATTCAAAAAATTTAAGAAATTTACTAACGAGTAAGTTATGTCAAAATTAAAAGATTACTAAATTAGGTAAACACAAGTAAGAATGATCTAGTTATGAGTGGGCGGCTAGGGGATTCCTACCAACAACAAACGCCGCTTGCACTAGGGGCGATAGGGGCTATAAAATGAAAGATACCTGATCTGATTTAAGCTACTTGCGGGCAATAGGAGCTACTACGTTCAAAATTTTAAATGTATAGTTCTCATAGGTTTTGAATTCGACGCTTGCAAGTAATGAAGTGTCGTCCTCGGCAGAAGTAAAGGTGCGTCGTCCTCTTTAGAAGATCTATGTTATGTTGGAGGAAAACTATTCCCCTTTATTACTGGCCTTCTGGCCCCGCAATATTGAATAATAAGTCAATTATTTAACGGCTTTGACCGGTCAAATATATTTGCAGTCAAGGCTGCTTGAGATAAATACAAAAACTGAATTCTGACAAACTACGACTAAGTACTGGCACTAACCATACAACATGTAGACTGGACAACTGAGCCTTTAGATGGTGTTTTCTTAGCGGCTGGTCCAAAGTCGCCTTCGTTTTTGTTCGGGTTCGAGAGCGTCCGCACGCTCTAACAGAGAGCGTGTGTATGAAATACATAAGACTTGCGTGAGGGAACGGCAAAGCTGCTCTTTTTTATTCCCTTTATTCGCTCACACTACAGTAAACTGCTTTGGCTTACTCTCAATGCTCTTTCATATTGTCTATTTACCGTTTAACTGTCTGTAAGTGTATGTGTCCGACAAGCAAAAATATGCACAAATTTAAGATTTCTCAAATGTCGGAGGCATTTCTTCTCTTTCAAAGGGGCGGGTAATATGAAATCATGAAAGGGTAAGGGTACCTTAGCGTTGGCATGTGTGCATTTACAATTTGTTGGACTTGCCATATTCACGCACACTTGCATATTTTGTATATGAATAGAAGCATTTATGCGCATGTGTGCCTGTTGGTTGCCAGCCTGACTGTCCCTGTCGCAAATTTGTCAAGATAAGAAAACAACAGGCACCATCTAAAAGCTCAGTTATCCAGTCTATATGGGTTGGTGGTACTGGCCATTTGCTCCACCTACAAAGTTGCTGCTGCTTAGTCAGTAAATACGTTATAAGGCGGTGATCACTGCATTGCGACATATGAGACGTTTACTTGAAGCGAGGGCCGCTCCGCAAGTTGATAACTTCGTTCACGTCGTTGGTGGTTTCTGTGGAATTCGAGGGACCCTCCTTAACTATTCCCCCTTCAAGATCGTGGCCGTCCTCGGATACGTTAACTTTAGCGATGGCTCTTTTTAGTTTTAAAGATGCACGTCTTCGGTACCAGAGTTAGTGTAGTACGACCGATCCACAGAAAACCAGGCTGACAGCGACTCCAATCACGAACCCGCCTGATGTGATCTAATTTCTGAGTTACTGAATAAAATGGATGTTTTGCCTATTCATCCTATGTACTGATGAAAGGCTTAAGACTTGGTCACAGCCGGTAATGTTGAATAAGGATGAGGCAGCGATGCTAGAAACATTGCTTATGAATGAATTGCGGTTCAGGTATTTGGTTTTGTTAATAACCGCAATTCTTTCAAAGGCGATAAGGTGAGTTCCATCTAACGACACCGTGGGACCATCGTCGACGCTGATTTTTGCAAATTGTTCGTTGATAACAATTATTCCCTCGTCGAATAGTGAGATTCGTAATAGATGGCTGGGTTGAGTACAGCAATTAGCGTTACCTTCGGTATGAACCGCTCTAGCGCAACGGTCGTATGTCGACATCTTGAAAAATGTCTCGTAATTGGTAGATTCGCACTCGGCGACTGCCAATATTCCTTTGTCACATTCTACCACGATGTTATGTCATTTGCTGGATGGTGTTGTTGTGCGCTTCTGTTAAGATTATTGTTTTCTTGCAAATTTGCTCAACTAAAGGATATTCGATTAGTATATGAATTACGCTATCGGATTGTAAAATCTTATATTAAGACATTGACATTATTGAGCGGCTCAACAAAAATTGTCGGTATCGAAAATGGTGGGACTTATAATGTTAGACTTTGCAAGTGTTATTGTCAATATTAAATTTTGAATTTCCATTATAATCATTCTATTTCTTGTGTTTCGAATAAATTCATTAGTGTTTCGAATAAATGCGTGGTGTCAATTAGTCCTCCCTTCTTTGCCTGGATTATTTTGATCACTGCGCCTGAGATATTGTTTCTGTGTTAATGAGTACTTTCCTATTATTCGATTCTATCAGTTTAGCTTCTGTTATCTTAATTTTTTCTAAGACTGCAGCGTCATTGGTCCCTACAACTATTTTCAATGCCGTGCCCGGGAAATCTAAGCTTCTAGCTATTCTATGATGGACTGTTAAAGGGTCAAAGAGGTTTCGATGTGTTCCACATCAATTTCTAGTAACTTTCGCATATACGAATGTGGGAATGATTTAGACAATTTTTTAGCATCATCTACAATGTAGAAAAAGTTAGTGAGGTTACCATCGAGTATGGGAATGCATTTGAGAAGTCGGTGATCCGAGCTCGTGCTGTAGTCATGAGGGCGAAAAGTATCCCAATAAACATGTAGAGAGCCAAAATTATAGATTTTTTATTATTTTGTTTGGATTTGAAGCTCTCCTGACTACCTAAGGCTGTCTTTATGGACAACCCTCCCCTTAATGGGGAGGTAGTTCCTAGATCCGCTTGAACTTTTTCTTCGTAACATAAGGGCGATAGTTTGTTTTCTAATCTTTTATTGTTTTTTATGTAAACTGTCTCGTCTACTTCAAATATTCTGTTTTGTCTGTCCGGGCTGGATCTGCGGATCAGGTCTTGTTGCGCCTTTGATATTTTATCTCTGATTGTTTGACCTCAGATAAGATGAGGATACGTGAAAAACGTCTAGCGGCCGCTGTCCGGTTACTGAATGTAATGTTTTCTTGTATTCAATGGCAGCTCTGAGAATGGCTAGGGTCGTGTCATTGATTATTTTTCATTATATTTCGATCTCTATCAAAGTGCTGTGGAAGCGTTCCACTTGCCCGTTGGAGCAGCTGTGGAGCGGAGGTGCATTAACGATGTCAATGTCAAATTGGCTTTTTAGCAATGAGGTGATTGTCTCTGAGTTGAATGCTGCTTCATTATCACAGTAGATAGTTTTTAGATTCGGAAAAAAGTTAACCAACTGAAGGATGGGGGTGATCAGATCTGATATTGCTCTGGACACCAATGGTTGTACGATAGCAAATTTTGAAAATTTGTCAACACAGGAACAATTTCTTGTCTGTATAGAAAATATCGATGTGTAATCTTTCACCGGTGTGGAATGGAATGGGTGTTTCGCCAAGTTCCTGCCTCTTTGGGTGCCTATCGTATTTCCCATATTGCATACTTTGCAATTTATCACTACTTCATTGGCTATTTTCGTCATATTAGGAAAATAATAATCCCCAAGGATTTGCTTAATATTTTCCTGTGCTGCAATATTTTCCTTAGATCAAGAGTTGTGAAAAATTTAGCCTTACCCAGATTCGCTAGAATCATTGGGATACTTGGCATTGGCTAACGGTCGGCAACAGTACGCTCATCTTCCTCATCTTCCTGAAGTCAATGACAATTCGTTTATTTTTATTGCCATTGGCGTCTAAACCTTTTTTACCAACAACCCACGCAGGACAGTTGTATACTGACCTCGATGGCCTTATGATGCCGCTATTCAATACCTGTGCAATTTCGTTATTGACAAAATCCGATATCCCTATTGGGTACGGATATAGTTTTGAGTATACAGCGTCATTATCTTCGGTACGTATCGTGTCGATTACAGAAGTATTATATGGCAATGCCTCGTTAGAGGTAAAAAATGCTCTTATTCTTTCAGTAGCATTCGCCTGAAGTCATCCCTAATGTTCTCTGGGACAGGTATGTCATCGACACGTGTTAAGTTCACGTTGTCGCATGAATGGTATTTTAATGGTTCGAACTTATTGCTGTATGTTATAATTTTTCATGTTCAATTTAGCACTTGCCCGCTTTAGCAGATCGAAGCCTACGATGGCATCAATGGTATTGAGTCTAGAATGAAGGGGCAGTTTGTCCAAAAATGTTCAATGAACATTTATTTTTCATTTCGCTGGATCCATGTATGGAGTTCACAGCGAATGGGGTGATAACTGCTCCTTTACGGGTCTTACGTAATTTTTCGCCGCAGTGTCAATGAGAATTTTTAATTTTTTACCAGCCAACTGCCGTTCATCGAACGAGTCCAAGAGCTAAACCTGGTTTTGCTTGGTTTCTTTTTCGATACTCTTGGTGCTTTGCTCGCTTTGTAGCGGCTTAACCTGGCTTTGTTTTCCTATATATTGCGGATTTCTTTCACTTCCCTTTCCCTGCCTATCTTGTTGGCGGCTTACTAGCTTGTTGCTTTCGCCGAACAGCGCTTTATCTTCGATAGTTTTAGCATATGAGGCAGCGAGCATGCTCCTTTCGATGCTATTCTCGGCATCGCGAGCTCGCGCTAATGCCGAGGGCAAATCTTTGGGTTGTGCTGGAAGGACGAACGCTTTCAAGGATCTCTTAAGACCCGCCATGAATGCGTGTAATGCGTAATAAAATATCCAAAATGCCTCCGACATTTGAGAAACATTGAATGTTTGCGCATTTTTGCTTCTCGGACACATACACACACAGACAGGAAAACGGTAAATAGACAACTTAAAAGAGTACGGAGAGTAAGCCCAAGCTGTTTCCTGTAGTGTGAGCGGTTAAAGCGAATAATAAAGAGCAGTTTTGCCGTTCTATCACACAAGTTACAAGTATTTCTTACACACGCTCTCTGTTTGAGCGTGTGGCCGCTCTCGATCCCGAACAAAAACGAAGGCGACTTTGGACCAGCCGCATTTGTGACAACAGGCCCCAGTAACATACTCTGCTTGTGCAGTCTATATGTTGTTCGGTTATTGGTACAATGTACACTGTACATGTATATAGAAATTCTTAAAAATTGCGTCGCGAACCCGTGCGCAAAATACCGAAAATTAAAACAAAAGCCGATCATAATGAAATTTTCTACAGTATACCTTATTGATTACCATAGAATACTTGTGTGTTATAAAAAAGTCAATTGCATTTAAGTAGTGGCCTAAATTGGTAGGCAATACAAGTTGGGTTATTAACTTTATTTGCTCTGCGGTGGTAGCGGAGAGGTGGCGATAGGTATAAAATGAAAGATACTTGATATATACGCACTATTCTAGAGAAGCATATCAGTTTTGGATACTCTAGTTCTTATTATTTACCCAGTTTTCTAAAAAAACCGGATTTCGATACCGATTTTATCGATTTCTTGGAAACGGAGGAAGTTATCGATTATCGGAATCGACCTTCGCATGGAATAGGACTTACAGCTAAAATTTCAAGTCTCTATCTCTTATAGTTTATAAGATTCTCAGACGGACATGGTTAGAACGACTCGGCTATTGATGCTGATTAAGAATTAATGTATATAGTTTATGGGATCGGAGATGCTTCCTTATGCCTGTAACATACATTTGCGCAATACATTATACCCTTTTTACCCATTTCAATGGATTCAGGGTATAAAAACAAAAAAATACAAACGACGTTTTTTTAATTTTCAGCAGTCTTTCAGTTAACTTTTCCTTATCTGTTCTTATTGTTCACTATGTTTATTGATAATTAACCGCACGCGTTGTCATAGCTGTCGCCAACTGTACTGACAATTTCCTCTTTTCACCGCTGCCCGTCTGGCTCGCGCGCGCTGTACATTTCGACCGACCGTTATCTTTCTGCTCTCCTCTTTGTGTGTTCGATTTCGCACACATGTTTTTTGTTGCCTAAATCTTGCAGGTGTTCACGTTGTCGCCAAACACGGGTATGAAATCCACTTGCTATGGAATGCTCGAATCCCTAATTCCCTAGATTTGCATTTTACTTATATATGATGTATTATTTTCCCTTATCCTCTGCTAGGGCATGCCCGACTAAAAATGTTCTGTATACACCTCATCAACTTATATTTCCTGTTTTTTTTTTTATTTTTTAAAAGCCCTTATTCGGGCAAAGCCCCACAAGGTTTAATCCGCAAACATGCCCCTACACGCCTCATAGGTACCTGCTCAGGCGCCATTTGTAAGAAAGCTACTGGCCGGGGTACAACTCTCAGTCTTACCAGGACCGACAAGTAATAAGATTTTTGTTGCTTTGCTGGGATGGCGGGCTTAGAGGGGAGAGAAAGTTCTTATAACAATCCTGCATCCTACTACTTTCATAGGATGGGAGTGAAGTGCATAGTGGAAGCTGAGGCTCGAATCACGCATGCATGGCAGGGATTGCTCACGCGGTCGGCAGACCAAGCCCGATTCACACACACACGGTTCCTAAAGCTATGGAAAGAGGTTATGCCGAACACCGGCTAACTTCGATACTCGAAGTAAGGAATAATAGATAAATAATAATAATAGAAATAATGAAAAGAACTAATCGACTTTCTTTACTTACTTCATTTTATTCACATTCACTTACCAAGCGCTACACTAAACGGTTTCGCTTGAATTGTTGTTCCAGGTGAGATGCAAAGACCTCAGGTTTTTCGTCGCTTTTCGTTGTTCAGTTATTGTTTCTGCTGTCATTCACATCAATTTTATCGAATTATGTGCGCAGAGTTGGCTAAGCGCAGAGGTTACGAGCATGGTGTTCTCAGGATCTTAAATTGCCGTTTGCATATTTGATTAAGCCGAGTTATTATTTTTTATTTTCTTTTCTTTTGCTATTTGGTGCATAGTGGCTAATTGGCTAGAGTTTGTGTGACCATGCAGGTAATTTTGTTGCTGTGGTCGATGAGATGAAGGTACCACTGATACTTAGTGTTCAGTCTATGTCTATGTCAGTCAATGAGACTATCGAAGTGTTTAAATAGCATCTTAAAGTGATTTGTGGACCAGGTATGTTGTGGAGGGCAATAGATTATTGCACTTATGATTTCTGTATTTTCTGTTGCATTCTTCTGTAGTGCGGCAATTGGAGGGCATTGTAAGAATGAGGCTGTTATTGGCTGAAGAGCTACATGCTTGATGCCCTGTTTGATTAATTTTGCGACTTTACAAGTTCTGTGGCTTTGTGGGTGCGAGGAAGCGTATGTGTTGTATTCATGCGCTTGTTATACCCTTGCAGAGGGTATTATAATTTTGTCGTGAAATGTGTAACGCATAGAAGGAGACATCTCCGACCCCATAAAGTATATATATATATTCTTGATCAGCATCAACAGTCGAGTCGATATAGCCATGTCCGTCTGTCCGGCTGTCTGTTTGTATGCGAACTAGTCTCTCAGTTTTAAAGCTATCTTAATGAAACTTTGCAGAAGTCCCTTTTTCTGTTGCACGCAGCACATATGTCAAAACCAGCTGGATCTGACTACTATATCATATAGCTGCCATAGGAAAGATCGGTCGAAAATTAAGTTTTTGTATGAAAAAACATGTTGTGTTTCAAGATATCTTGACCAAACTCGACATTTATTAGTTTTAATAAGCTCCTCACATATATGCTAGATCCTATTAAGATCGGACCACTGTATCATATAGCTGCCATAGGAACGATCGGTTGAAAATTAAGTTTTTGTATGAAAAAACATTTTGTTTTTTAAGATATCTTCACCAACCTCGGCATTTATTAGTTTTACTAAGCTCCTCATATATATGCAAAATCCTATTAAGATCGGACCACTATATCATATAGCTGCCATAGGAACGATCGGTCGAAAATTAAGATTTTGTATGAAAAAACATTTTGTTTTTCAAGATATCTTGACCAAACTCGGCATTTATAAGTTTTACTAAGCTCCTCATATATATGCAAAATCCTTTTAAGATCGGACCACTATATCATATAGCTGCCATAGGAACGATCGGTCGAAAACTAGGTTTTTGATTAAAAGCCTTTTTATACCCTTACAGAGGGTATTAGAATTTTGTCGTGAAATGTGTAACGCATAGAAGGAGACATCTCCGACCCCATAAAGTATATATATTCTTGATCAGCATCAACAGTCGAGTCGATATAGCCATGTCCGTCTGTCCGGCTGTCTGTTTCTATGCGAACTAGTCTCTCAGTTTTAAAGCTATCTTAATGAAACTTTGCAGAAGTCCCTTTTTCTGTTGCACGCAGCACATATGTCGAAACCAGCTGGATCTGACTACTATATCATATATCTGCCATAGGAAAGATCGGTCGAAAATTAATTTTTTGTATGGAAAAACATTTTTTGGTTCAAGATATCTTGACCAAACTCGACATTTATTAGTTTTAATAAGCTCCTCACATATATGCTAGATCCTATTAAGATCGGACCACTGTATCATATAGCTGCCATAGGAACGATCGGTTGAAAATTAAGTTTTTGTACGAAAAAACATTTTGTTTTTCAAGATATCTTCACCAACCTCGGCATTTATTAGTTTTACTAAGCTCCTCATATATATGCAAAATCCTATTAAGATCGGACCACTATATCATATAGCTGCCATAGGAACGATCGGTCGAATATTAAGATTTTGTATGAAAAAACATTTTGTTTTTCAAGATATCTTGACCAAACTCGGCATTTATAAGTTTTACTAAGCTCCTCATATATATGCAAAATCCTATTAAGATCGGACCACTATATCATATAGCTGCCATAGGAACGATCGGTCGAAAATTAAGATTTTGTATGAAAAAACATTTTGTTTTTCAAGATATCTTGACCAAACTCGGCATTTATAAGTTTTACTAAGCTCCTCATATATATGCAAAATCCTTTTAAGATCGGACCACTATATCATATAGCTGCCCTAGGAACGATCGGTCGAAAACTAGGTTTTTGATTAAAAGCCTTTTTATACCCTTGCAGAGGGTATTATAATTTTGACGTGAAATGTGTAACGCATAGAAGGAGACATCTCCGACCCCATAAAGTATATATATTCTTGATCAGCATCAACAGTCGAGTCGATATAGCCATGTCCGTCTGTCCGGCTGTCTATTTCTATGCGAACTAGTCTCTCAGTTTTAAAGCTATCTTAATGAAACTTTGCAGAAGTCCCTTTTTCTGTTGCACGCAGCACATATGTCAAAACCAGCTGGAACTGACTACTATATCATATAGCTGCCATAGGAAAGATCGGTCGAAAATTAAGTTTTTGTATGAAAAAACATGTTGTGTTTCAAGATATCTTGACCAAACTCGACATTTATTAGTTTTAATAAGCTCCTCACATATATGCTAGATCCTATTAAGATCGGACCACTGTATCATATAGCTGCCATAGGAACGATCGGTTGAAAATTAAGTTTTTGTATGAAAAAACATTTTGTTTTTTAAGATATCTTCACCAACCTCGGCATTTATTAGTTTTACTAAGCTCCTCATATATATGCAAAATCCTATTAAGATCGGACCACAATATCATATAGCTGCCATAGGAACGATCGGTGGAAAACTAGGTTTTTGATTAGAAGCCTTTTTATACCCTTGCAGAGGGTATTAGAATTTTTTCGTGAAATGTGTAACGCATAGAAGGAGACATCTCCGACCCTATAAAGTATATATATTCTTGATCAGCATCAACAGTCGAGTCGATATAGCCATGTCCGTCTGTCCGGCTGTCTGTTTCTATGCGAACTAGTCTCTCAGTTTTAAAGCTATCTTAATGAAACTTTGCAGAAGTCCCTTTTTCTGTTGCACGCAGCACATATGTCAAAACCAGCTGGATCTGACTACTATATCATATAGCTGCCATAGGAACGATCGGTCGAAAATTAAGATTTTGTATGAAAAAACATTTTGTTTTTCAAGATATCTTGACCAAACTTGGCATTTATTAGTTTTACTAAGCTCCTCATATATATGCTAGATCCTATTAAGATCGGACCACTATAGCATATAGCTGCCATAGGAACGATCGGTTGAAAATTAAGTTTTTTTATGAAAAAACATATTGTTTTTCAAGATATCTTCACCAACCTCGGCATTTATTAGTTTTACTAAGCTCCTCATATATATGCAAAATCCTATTAAGATCGGACCACTATATCATATAGCTGCCATAGGAACGATCGGTCGAAAATTAAGATTTTGTATGAAAAAACATTTTGTTTTTCAAGATATCTTGACAAAACTCGGCATTTATTAGTTTTACTAAGCTCCTCATATATATGCAAAATCCTATTAAGATCGGACCACTATATCATATAGCTGCCATAGGAACGATCGGTCGAAAATTAAGATTTTGTATGAAAAAACATTTTGTTTTTCAAGATATCTTGACAAAACTCGGCATTTATTAGTTTTACTAAGCTCCTCATATATATGCAAAATCCTTTTAAGATCGGACCACTATATCATATAGCTGCCCTAGGAACGATCGGTCGAAAACTAGGTTTTTGATTAAAAGCCTTTTTATACCCTTGCAGAGGGTATTATAATTTTGACGTGAAATGTGTAACGCATAGAAGGAGACATCTCCGACCCCATAAAGTATATATATTCTTGATCAGCATCAACAGTCGAGTCGATATAGCCATGTCCGTCTGTCCGGCTGTCTATTTCTATGCGAACTAGTCTCTCAGTTTTAAAGCTATCTTAATGAAACTTTGCAGAAGTCCCTTTTTCTGTTGCACGCAGCACATATGTCAAAACCAGCTGGAACTGACTACTATATCATATAGCTGCCATAGGAAAGATCGGTCGAAAATTAAGTTTTTGTATGAAAAAACATGTTGTGTTTCAAGATATCTTGACCAAACTCGACATTTATTAGTTTTAATAAGCTCCTCACATATATGCTAGATCCTATTAAGATCGGACCACTGTATCATATAGCTGCCATAGGAACGATCGGTTGAAAATTAAGTTTTTGTATGAAAAAACATTTTGTTTTTTAAGATATCTTCACCAACCTCGGCATTTATTAGTTTTACTAAGCTCCTCATATATATGCAAAATCCTATTAAGATCGGACCACTATATCATATAGCTGCCATAGGAACGATCGGTCGAAAACTAGGTTTTTGATTAAAAGCCTTTTTATACCCTTGCAGAGGGTATTATAATTTTGTCGTGAAATGTGTAACGCATAGAAGGAGACATCTCCGACCCCATAAAGTATATATATTCTTGATCAGCATCAACAGTCGAGTCGATATAGCCATGTCCGTCTGTCTGTTTCTATGCGAACTAGTCTCTCAGTTTTAAAGCTATCTTACTGAAACTTTGCAGAAGTCCCTTTTTCTGTTGCACGCAGCACATATGTCAAAACCAGCTGGATCTGACTACTATATCATACAGCTGCCATAGGAAAGATCGGTCGAAAATTAAGTTTTTGTATGAAAAAACATTTAGTGTTTCAAGATATCTTGACCAAACTCGACATTTATTAGTTTTAATAAGCTCCTCATATATATGCAAAATCCTATTAAGATCGGACCACTATATCATATAGCTGCCATAGGAACGATCGGTCGAAAATTAAGATTTTGTATGAAAAAACATTTTGTTTTTCAAGATATCTTGACCAAACTTGGCATTTATTAGTTTTACTAAGCTCCTCGCATATATGCTAGATCCTATTAAGATCGGACCACTATATCATATAGCTGCCATAGGAACGATCGGTTGAAAATTAAGTTTTTGTATGAAAAAACATATTGTTTTTCAAGATATCTTCACCAACCTCGGCATTTATTAGTTTTACTAAGCTCCTCATATATATGCAAAATCCTATTAAGATCGGACCACTATATCATATAGCTGCCATAGGAACGATCGGTCGAAAATTAAAATTTTGTATGAAAAAACATTTTGTTTTTCAAGATATCTTGACCAAACTCGGCATTTATAAGTTTTACTAAGCTCATCATATATATGCAAAATCCTTTTAAGATCGGACCACTATATCATATAGCTGTCATAGGAACGATCGGTGGAAAACTAGGTTTTTGATTAGAAGCCTTTTTATACCCTTGCAGAGGGTATTAGAATTTTTTCGTGAAATGTGTAACGCATAGAAGGAGACATCTCCGACCCTATAAAGTATATATATTCTTGATCAGCATCAACAGTCGAGTCGATATAGCCATGTCCGTCTGTCCGGCTGTCTGTTTCTATGCGAACTAGTCTCTCAGTTTTAAAGCTATCTTAATGAAACTTTGCAGAAGTCCCTTTTTCTGTTGCACGCAGCACATATGTCAAAACCAGCTGGATCTGACTACTATATCATATAGCTGCCATAGGAACGATCGGTCGAAAATTAAGATTTTGTATGAAAAAACATTTTGTTTTTCAAGATATCTTGACCAAACTTGGCATTTATTAGTTTTACTAAGCTCCTCATATATATGCTAGATCCTATTAAGATCGGACCACTATAGCATATAGCTGCCATAGGAACGATCGGTTGAAAATTAAGTTTTTTTATGAAAAAACATATTGTTTTTCAAGATATCTTCACCAACCTCGGCATTTATTAGTTTTACTAAGCTCCTCATATATATGCAAAATCCTTTTAAGATCGGACCACTATATCATATAGCTGCCATAGGAACGATCGGTCGAAAATTAAGATTTTGTATGAAAAAACATTTTGTTTTTCAAGATATCTTGACCAAACTCGGCATTTATTAGTTTTACTAAGCTCCTCATATATATGCAAAATCCTATTAAGATCGGACCACTATATCATATAGCTGCCATAGGAACGATCGGTCGAAAATTAAGATTTTGTATGAAAAAACATTTTGTTTTTCAAGATATCTTGACCAAACTCGGCATTTATTAGTTTTACTAAGCTCCTCATATATATGCAAAATCCTTTTAAGATCGGACCACTATATCATATAGCTGCCATAGGAACGATCGGTCGAAAACTAGGTTTTTGATTAAAAGCCTTTTTATACCCTTGCAGAGGGTATTATAATTTAGTCGTGAAATGTGTAACGCATAGAAGGAGACATCTCCGACCCCATAAAGTATATATATTCTTGATCAGCATCAACAGTCGAGTCGACATAGCCATGTCCGTCTGTCCGGCTGTCTGTTTCTATGCGAACTAGTCTCTCAGTTTTAAAGCTATCTTAATGAAACTTTGCAGAAGTCCCTTTTTCTGTTGCACGCAGCACATATGTCAAAACCAGCTGGATCTGACTACTATATCATACAGCTGCCATAGGAAAGATCGGTCGAAAATTAAGTTTTTGTATGAAAAAGCATTTTGTGTTTCAAGATATCTTGACCAAACTCGGCATTTATTAGTTTTACTAAGCTCCTCATATATATGCAAAATCCTATTAAGATCGGACCACTATATCATATAGCTGCCATAGGAACGATCGGTCGAAAATTAAGATTTTGTATGAAAAAACATTTTGTTTTTCAAGATATCTTGACCAAACTCGGCATTTATTAGTTTTACTAAGCTCCTCATATATATGCAAAATCCTATTAAGATCGAACCACTATATCATATAGCTGCCATAGGAACGATCGGTCGAAAATTAAGATTTTGTATGAAAAAACATTTTGTTTTTCAAGATATCTTGACCAAACTCGGCATTTATTAGTTTTACTAAGCTCCTCATATATATGCAAAATCCTTTTAAGATCGGACCACTATATCATATAGCTGCCATAGGAACGATCGGTCGAAAACTAGGTTTTTGATTAAAAGCCTTTTTATACCCTTGCAGAGGGCATTATAATTTAGTCGTGAAATGTGTAACGCATAGAAGGAGGCATCTCCGACCCCATAAAGTATATATATTCTTGATCAGCATCAACAGTCGAGTCGACATAGCCATGTCCGTCTGTCCGGCTGTCTGTTTCTATGCGAACTAGTCTCTCAGTTTTAAAGCTATCTTAATGAAACTTTGCAGAAGTCCCTTTTTCTGTTGCACGCAGCACATATGTCAAAACCAGCTGGATCTGACTACAATATCATACAGCTGCCATAGGAACGATCGGTCGAAAATTAAGTTTTTGTATGAAAAAGCATTTTGTGTTTCAAGATATCTTGACCAAACTCGACATTTATTAGTTTTACTAAGCTCCTCATATATATGCAAAATCCTATTAAGATCGGACCACTATATCATATAGCTGCCATAGGAACGATCGGTCGAAAACTAGGTTTTTGATTAAAAGCCTTTTTATACCCTTGCAGAGGGTATTAGAATTTTGTCGTGAAATGTGTAACGCATAGAAGGAGACATCTCCGACCCCATAAAGTATATATATTCTTGATCAACATCAACAGTCGAGTCGATATAGCCATGTCCGTCTGTCTGTTTCTATGCGAACTAGTCTCTCAGTTTTAAAGCTATCTTACTGAAACTTTGCAGAAGTCCCTTTTTCTGTTGCACGCAGCACATATGTCAAAACCAGCTGGATCTGACTACTATATCATACAGCTGCCATAGGAAAGATCGGTCGAAAATTAAGTTTTTGTATGAAAAAACATTTAGTGTTTCAAGATATCTTGACCAAACTCGACATTTATTAGTTTTAATAAGCTCCTCATATATATGCAAAATCCTATTAAGATCGGACCACTATATCATATAGCTGCCATAGGAACGATCGGTCGAAAATTAAGATTTTGTATGAAAAAACATTTTGTTTTTCAAGATATCTTGACCAAACTTGGCATTTATTAGTTTTACTAAGCTCCTCGCATATATGCTAGATCCTATTAAGATCGGACCACTATATCGTATAGCTGCCATAGGAACGATCGGTTGAAAATTAAGTTTTTGTATGAAAAAACATATTGTTTTTCAAGATATCTTCACCAACCTCGGCATTTATTAGTTTTACTAAGCTCCTCATATATATGCAAAATCCTATTAAGATCGGACCACTATATCATATAGCTGCCATAGGAACGATCGGTCGAAAATTAAAATTTTGTATGAAAAAACATTTTGTTTTCTCATGATATCTTGACCAAACTCGGCATTTATAAGTTTTACTAAGCTCATCATATATATGCAAAATCCTTTTAAGATCGGACCACTATATCATATAGCTGTCATAGGAACGATCGGTCGAAAACTAGGTTTTTGATTAAAAGCCTTTTTATACCCTTGCAGAGGGTATTAGAATTTTTTCGTGAAATGTGTAACGCATAGAATGAGACATCTCCGACCCCATAAAGTATATATATTCTTGATCAGCATCAACAGTCGAGTCGATATAGCCATGTCCGTCTGTCCGGCTGTCTGTTTCTATGCGAACTAGTCTCTCAGTTTTAAAGCTATCTTAATGAAACTTTGCAGAAGTCCCTTTTTCTGTTGCACGCAGCACATATGTCAAAACCAGCTGGATCTGACTACTATATCATATAGCTGCCATAGGAACGATCGGTCGAAAATTAAGATTTTGTATGAAAAAACATTTTGTTTTTCAAGATATCTTGACCAAACTTGGCATTTATTAGTTTTACTAAGCTCCTCATATATATGCTAGATCCTATTAAGATCGGACCACTATAGCATATAGCTGCCATAGGAACGATCGGTTGAAAATTAAGTTTTTTTATGAAAAAACATATTGTTTTTCAAGATATCTTCACCAACCTCGGCATTTATTAGTTCTACTAAGCTCCTCATATATATGCAAAATCCTTTTAAGATCGGACCACTATATCATATAGCTGCCATAGGAACGATCGGTCGAAAATTAAGATTTTGTATGAAAAAACATTTTGTTTTTCAAGATATCTTGACAAAACTCGGCATTTATTAGTTTTACTAAGCTCCTCATATATATGCAAAATCCTTTTAAGATCGGACCACTATATCATATAGCTGCCATAGGAACGATCGGTCGAAAATTAAGATTTTGTATGAAAAAACATTTTGTTTTTCAAGATATCTTGACCAAACTCGGCATTTATTAGTTTTACTAAGCTCCTCATCTATACGCAAAATCCTATTAAGATCGGACCACTATATCATATAGCTGCCATAGGAACGATCGGTCGAAAATTAAGATTTTGTATGAAAAAACATTTTGTTTTTCAAGATATCTTGACCAAACTCGGCATTTATTAGTTTTACTAAGCTCCTCATATATATGCAAAATCCTTTTAAGATCGGACCACTATATCATATAGCTGCCATAGGAACGATCGGTCGAAAACTAGGTTTTTGATTAAAAGCCTTTTTATACCCTTGCAGAGGGTATTATAATTTAGTCGTGAAATGTGTAACGCATAGAAGGAGACATCTCCGACCCCATAAAGTATATATATTCTTGATCAGCATCAACAGTCGAGTCGACATAGCCATGTCCGTCTGTCCGGCTGTCTGTTTCTATGCGAACTAGTCTCTCAGTTTTAAAGCTATCTTAATGAAACTTTGCAGAAGTCCCTTTTTCTGTTGCACGCAGCACATATGTCAAAACCAGCTGGATCTGACTACTATATCATACAGCTGCCATAGGAAAGATCGGTCGAAAATTAAGTTTTTGTATGAAAAAGCATTTTGTGTTTCAAGATATCTTGACCAAACTCGGCATTTATTAGTTTTACTAAGCTCCTCATATATATGCAAAATCCTATTAAGATCGGACCACTATATCATATAGCTGCCATAGGAACGATTGGTCGAAAATTAAGATTTTGTATGAAAAAACATTTTGTTTTTCAAGATATCTTGACCAAACTCGGCATTTATTAGTTTTACTAAGCTCCTCATATATATGCAAAATCCTTTTAAGATCGGACCACTATATCATATAGCTGCCATAGGAACGATCGGTCGAAAACTAGGTTTTTGATTAAAAGCCTTTTTATACCCTTGCAGAGGGCATTATAATTTAGTCGTGAAATGTGTAACGCATAGAAGGAGACATCTCCGACCCCATAAAGTATATATATTCTTGATCAGCATCAACAGTCGAGTCGACATAGCCATGTCCGTCTGTCTGTTTCTATGCGAACTAGTCTCTCAGTTTTACAGCTATCTTAATGAAACTTTGCAGAAGTCCCTTTTTCTGTTGCACGCAGCACATATGTCAAAACCAGCTGGATCTGACTACTATATCATACAGCTGCCATAGGAAAGATCGGTCGAAAATTAAGTTTTTGTATGAAAAAGCATTTTGTGTTTCAAGATATCTTGACCAAACTCGACATTTATTAGTTTTACTAAGCTCCTCATATATATGCAAAATCCTATTAAGATCGGACCACTATATCATATAGCTGCCATAGGAACGATCGGTCGAAAATTAAGATTTGTATGAAAAAGCATTTTGTGTTTCAAGACATCTTGACCAAACTCGGCATTTATTAGTTTTACTTAGCTCCTCACATATATGCTAGATCCTATTAAGATCGGACCACTATATCATATAGCTGCCATAGGAACGATCGGTTGAAAATTAAGTTTTTGTATGAAAAAACACTTTGTTTTTCAAGATATCTTCACCATCCTCGGCATTTATTAGTTTTACTAAGCTCCTCATATATATGCAAAATCCTATTAAGATCGGACCACTATATCATATAGCTGCCATAGGAAAGATCGGTCGAAAATTAAGATTTTGTATGAAAAAACATTTTTTTTTTCAAGATATCTTGACCAAACTCGGCATTTATAAGTTTTACTAAGCTCCTCATATATATGCAAAATCCTTTTAAGATCGGACCACTATATCATATAGCTGCCATAGGAACGATCGGTCGAAAACAAGGTTTTTGATTAAAAGCCTTTTTTGTTTATCAAGATACCTTCACCAAGCTCGGCATTAACCATTTTCTCGGCATAAAAATATTGCAAGGGTATTAGATCTTCGGCGTGCCGAAGATAGCCTTTCTTCCTCGTTTTTGGGTTACGTTTGATAGGGATGAGAATTGCAATTACCAATGTATGTTGTATTTGCATTGTTTGAATGTTGTATTTGCACTAGAAACCAATTATATTCATCATTATCAATGGCGATATCATTAAATATATATATATTGTTGTTGTTATTGGCGTTCATTCATGTATATTGTTAGTGATGCTGCCGCATAGCAGTTGGGCATGCTGCATTTGTAACTCATTTATATTCTGCTCCACTGCGCATTTGTCTGCGAGCCGCTGTTTTATTTCAATTTGAATATCATTCCTTGCAGCATAAAGCGCATCGTCCATCTCTTGCCCCAATGCCTGCTCCAACATATCAAGGCTGCGCTCTAGCTTCAATTCATCGGAATTAATAGCCGATTGTATTATTCCCTCGGATTCCGTACGTATTAGTTTCTGCTGCTGCAGCTCATGTTTAATTAGCCATTGTATTTAAATTGGCTGATTATTAGTTAGAGGCTCTAAAATTTCGCGTGTTGCAAAGCCCTTCTTAAGTCTGTGACGAAACATGTTCATCGTATACTCATCAAATAGTCACTGTTGTTACAACTGCTGTGGAGTGGCGCCAAGCTTCTATTCAATTGCTGCGTATATTTGGCCTATGTTGCCGCACAGGTAAAAATGGCTCCGGCAACAATTTTCGAGTTTCAATGCTCGGATGACAATTCGGTGACTTTGCAAATCAACTGATATGTACATTTTTTATCCCATACGTATCCCTCAACTTTAGGTTCCTAGCATACCAACTGGCATTCATACATGTCCCCAATATATTATTTTGCATTGTTCCTACCCTCCCCACACAGGAAGCGTATATTGCCAAATACAATCTATCAAGAATGAGTTACACATTGGCTTAAAAATGCAACATATTAAGCTAAGAACAATAAAACTGAACTATTTACTTCAGTATATTGCTTTTTTTTTTCATTATATTATCCTATTTACTTAAATATGTACCAAAAAATTTAAAATGTAGTAGAAAATTCGATGAAAAACAAACAAAAAATAGGTAACTACATTTTTTAGCTGTCGAGAAACTCTTTACACAAATAATAAAAAGAGACCTTATACTTATATATTAAGAAACTGATAATTGAAATTAATATTTGATATTTCCTATGTCCACCCTTAGCAATTATGACACATTTCTTCTCATTTTGCCTAACTGGACGAAGAAATACATGATAAAGCATTTGAATGTGTGTACCTTTTGCTACAACAGGCAAAAAGGGCACACAATTGAAGGAAAACCTCTGGCTCGCGACAAACGCCCTGATCTACTTACATATGTGCACATCAATACAACACAAACATATGTAAGTATGTGTGTGTAGATCTCGGGGTTTTGTGAGAAACAATGCAGGGAGAAAGAGATGCACACAAGTGCGTAAAGCAATGAGTGAGAGCGAGGCACATGCGTATACACATACATATGTATTTGGGCTGTAGGATTTAAAACTAATATATGTACATATATTAAGAAAATGCATCAGCCGCAGCGACGTCGTGCGTTGAGCGAGATGCGGCTTCATACTGAACGTTCGGCTGCCACTCTCAGCAGTCTTACTCTATCTGGGCACACTAAAATGGTCTCAGGCACCCTATGTGCGTCTAATGAGCGGCGATGACTTAGCGTCGATTTTTGGTACTTGGTATCGGAAAAGGAATCGGTCACTTTTACATGCATTTATTTATGTTTTTAAGCAGGAAACCAAATAAATTTAAATACAGAATTGTAAAAAATAAAATTTTTATACCCTTGCAGAGGGTATTATAATTTTGTCGTGAAATGTGTAACGCATAGAAGGAGACATCTCCGACCCCATAAAGTATATATATTCTTGATCAGCATCAACAGTCGAGTCGACATAGCCATGTCCGTCTGTCCGGCTGTCTGTTTCTATGCGAACTAGTCTCTCAGTTTTAAAGCTATCTTAATGAAACTTTGCAGAAGTCCCTTTTTCTGTTGCACGCAGCACATATGTCAAAACCAGCTGGATCTGACTACTATATCATACAGCTGCCATAGGAAAGATCGGTCGAAAATTAAGTTTTTGTATGAAAAAGCATTTTGTGTTTCAAGATATCTTGACCAAACTCGGCATTTATTAGTTTTACTAAGCTCCTCATATATATGCAAAATCCTATTAAGATCGGACCACTATATCATATAGCTGCCATAGGAACGATCGGTCGAAAATTAAGATTTTGTATGAAAAAACATTTTGTTTTTCAAGATATCTTGACCAAAACTCGGCATTTATTAGTTTTACTAAGCTCCTCATATATATGCAAAATCCTTTTAAGTTCGGACCACTATATCATATAGCTGCCATAGGAACGATCGGTCGAAAACTAGGTTTTTGATTAAAAGCCTTTTTATACCCTTGCAGAGGGCATTATAATTTAGTCGTGAAATGTGTAACGCATAGAAGGAGACATCTCCGACCCCATAAAGTATATATATTCTTGATCAGCATCAACAGTCGAGTCGACATAGCCATGTCCGTCTGTCCGGCTGTCTGTTTCTATGCGAACTAGTCTCTCAGTTTTAAAGCTATCTTAATGAAACTTTGCAGAAGTCCCTTTTTCTGTTGCACGCAGCACATATGTCAAAACCAGCTGGATCTGACTACTATATCATACAGCTGCCATAGGAAAGATCGGTCGAAAATTAAGTTTTTGTATGAAAAAGCATTTTGTGTTTCAAGATATCTTGACCAAACTCGACATTTATTAGTTTTACTAAGCTCCTCATATATATGCAAAATCCTATTAAGATCGGACCACTATATCATATAGCTGCCATAGGAACGATCGGTCGAAAATTAAGATTTGTATGAAAAAACATTTTGTTTTTTCAAGATATCTTGACCAAACTCGGCATTTATTAGTTTTACTTAGCTCCTCACATATATGCTAGATCCTATTAAGATCGGACCACTATATCATATAGCTGCCATAGGAACGATCGGTTGAAAATTAAGTTTTTGTATGAAAAAACACTTTGTTTTTCAAGATATCTTCACCATCCTCGGCATTTATTAGTTTTACTAAGCTCCTCATATATATGCAAAATCCTATTAAGATCGGACCACTATATCATATAGCTGCCATAGGAACGATCGGTCGAAAATTAAGATTTTGTATGAAAAAACATTTTTTTTTTTCAAGATATCTTGACCAAGCTCGGCATTTATAAGTTTTACTAAGCTCCTCATGTATATGCAAAATCCTTTTAAGATCGGACCACTATATCATATAGCTGCCATAGGAACGATCGGTCGAAAACAAGGTTTTTGATTAAAAGCCTTTTTTGTTTATCAAGATACCTTCACCAAGCTCGGCATTAACCATTTTCTCGGCATAAAAATATTGCAAGGGTATTAGATCTTCGGCGTGCCGAAGATAGCCTTTCTTCCTCGTTTTTGGGTTACGTTTGATAGGGATGAGAATTGCAATTACCAATGTATGTTGTATTTGCATTGTTTGAATGTTGTATTTGCACTAGAAACCAATTATATTCATCATTATCAATGGCGATATCATTAAATATATATATATTGTTGTTGTTATTGGCGTTCATTCATGTATATTGTTAGTGATGCTGCCGCATAGCAGTTGGGCATGCTGCATTTGTAACTCATTTATATTCTGCTCCACTGCGCATTTGTCTGCGAGCCGCTGTTTTATTTCAATTTGAATACCATTCCTTGCAGCATAAAGCGCATCGTCCATCTCTTGCCCCAATGCCTGCTCCAACATATCAAGGCTGCGCTCTAGCTTCAATTCATCGGAATTAATAGCCGATTGTATTATTCCCTCGGATTCCGTACGTATTAGTTTCTGCTGCTGCAGCTCATGTTTAATTAGCCATTGTATTTAAATTGGCTGATTATTAGTTAGAGGCTCTAAAATTTCGCGTGTTGCAAAGCCCTTCTTAAGTCTGTGACGAAACATGTTCATCGTATACTCATCAAATAGTCACTGTTGTTACAACTGCTGTGGAGTGGCGCCAAGCTTCTATTCAATTGCTGCGTATATTTGGCCTATGTTGCCGCACAGGTAAAAATGGCTCCGGCAACAATTTTCGAGTTTCAATGCTCGGATGACAATTCGGTGACTTTGCAAATCAACTGATATGTACATTTTTTATCCCATACGTATCCCTCAACTTTAGGTTCCTAGCATACCAACTGGCATTCATACATGTCCCCAATATATTATTTTGAATTGTTCCTACCCTCCCCACACAGGAAGCGTATATTGCCAAATACAATCTATCAAGAATGAGTTACACATTGGCTTAAAAATGCAACATATTAAGCTAAGAACAATAAAACTGAACTATTTACTTCAGTATATTGCTTTGTTTTTTCATTATATTATCCTATTTACTTAAATATGTACCAAAAAATTTAAAATGTAGTAGAAAATTCGATGAAAAACAAACAAAAAATAGGTAACTACATTTTTTAGCTGTCGAGAAACTCTTTACACAAATAATAAAAAGAGACCTTATACTTATATATTAAGAAACTGATAATTGAAATTAATATTTGATATTTCCTATGTCCACCCTTAGCAATTATGACACATTTCTTCTCATTTTGCCTAACTGGACGAAGAAATACATGATAAAGCATTTGAATGTGTGTACCTTTTGCTACAACAGGCAAAAAGGGCACACAATTGAAGGAAAACCTCTGGCTCGCGACAAACGCCCTGATCTACTTACATATGTGCACATCAATACAACACAAACATATGTAAGTATGTGTGTGTAGATCTCGGGGTTTTGTGAGAAACAATGCAGGGAGAAAGAGATGCACACAAGTGCGTAAAGCAATGAGTGAGAGCGAGGCACATGCGTATACACATACATATGTATTTGGGCTGTAGGATTTAAAACTAATATATGTACATATATTAAGAAAATGCATCAGCCGCAGCGACGTCGTGCGTTGAGCGAGATGCGGCTTCATACTGAACGTTCGGCTGCCACTCTCAGCAGTCTTACTCTATCTGGGCACACTAAAATGGTCTCAGGCACCCTATGTGCGTCTAATGAGCGGCGATGACTTAGCGTCGATTTTTGGTACTTGGTATCGGAAAAGGAATCGGTCACTTTTACATGCATTTATTTATGTTTTTAAGCAGGAAACCAAATAAATTTAAATACAGAATTGTAAAAAATAAAATTGTTATACCCTTGCAGAGGGTATTATAATTTTGTCGTGAAATGTGTAACGCATAGAAGGAGACATCTCCGACCCCATAAAGTATATATATTCTTGATCAGCATCAACAGTCGAGTCGACATAGCCATGTCCGTCTGTCCGGCTGTCTGTTTCTATGCGAACTAGTCTCTCAGTTTTAAAGCTATCTTAATGAAACTTTGCAGAAGTCCCTTTTTCTGTTGCACGCAGCACATATGTCAAAACCAGCTGGATCTGACTACTATATCATACAGCTGCCATAGGAAAGATCGGTCGAAAATTAAGTTTTTGTATGAAAAAGCATTTTGTGTTTCAAGATATCTTGACCAAACTCGGCATTTATTAGTTTTACTAAGCTCCTCATATATATGCAAAATCCTATTAAGATCGGACCACTATATCATATAGCTGCCATAGGAACGATCGGTCGAAAATTAAGTTTTTGTATGAAAAAGCATTTTGTGTTTCAAGATATCTTGACCAAACTCGGCATTTATTAGTTTTACTAAGCTCCTCATATATATGCAAAATCCTATTAAGATCGGACCACTATATCATACAGCTGCCATAGGAAAGATCGGTCGAAAATTAAGTTTTTGTATGAAAAAGCATTTTGTGTTTCAAGATATCTTGACCAAACTCGACATTTATTAGTTTTACTAAGCTCCTCATATATATGCAAAATCCTATTAAGATCGGACCACTATATCATATAGCTGCCATAGGAACGATCGGTCGAAAATTAAGATTTGTATGAAAAAACATTTTGTTTTTTCAAGATATCTTGACCAAACTCGGCATTTATTAGTTTTACTTAGCTCCTCACATATATGCTAGATCCTATTAAGATCGGACCACTATATCATATAGCTGCCATAGGAACGATCGGTTGAAAATTAAGTTTTTGTATGAAAAAACACTTTGTTTTTCAAGATATCTTCACCATCCTCGGCATTTATTAGTTTTACTAAGCTCCTCATATATATGCAAAATCCTATTAAGATCGGACCACTATATCATATAGCTGCCATAGGAACGATCGGTCGAAAATTAAGATTTTGTATGAAAAAACATTTTTTTTTTCAAGATATCTTGACCAAACTCGGCATTTATAAGTTTTACTAAGCTCCTCATATATATGCAAAATCCTTTTAAGATCGGACCACTATATCATATAGCTGCCATAGGAACGATCGGTCGAAAACAAGGTTTTTGATTAAAAGCCTTTTTTGTTTATCAAGATACCTTCACCAAGCTCGGCATTAACCATTTTCTCGGCATAAAAAGTTTGCAAGGGTATAGATCTTCGGCGTGCCGAAGATAGCCTTTCTTCCTCGTTTTTGGGTTACGTTTGATAGGGATGAGAATTGCAATTACCTTGTATGTTGTATTTGCATTGTTTGAATGTTGTATTTGCACTAGAAACCAATTATATTCATCATTATCAATGGCGATATCATTAAATATATATATATTGTTGTTGTTATTGGCGTTCATTCATGTATATTGTTAGTGATGCTGCCGCATAGCAGTTGGGCATGCTGCATTTGTAACTCATTTATATTCTGCTCCACTGCGCATTTGTCTGCGAGCCGCTGTTTTATTTCAATTTGAATACCATTCCTTGCAGCATAAAGCGCATCGTCCATCTCTTGCCCCAATGCCTGCTCCAACATATCAAGGCTGCGCTCTAGCTTCAATTCATCGGAATTAATAGCCGATTGTATTATTCCCTCGGATTCCGTACGTATTAGTTTCTGCTGCTGCAGCTCATGTTTAATTAGCCATTGTATTTAAATTGGCTGATTATTAGTTAGAGGCTCTAAAATTTCGCGTGTTGCAAAGCCCTTCTTAAGTCTGTGACGAAACATGTTCATCGTATACTCATCAAATAGTCACTGTTGTTACAACTGCTGTGGAGTGGCGCCAAGCTTCTATTCAATTGCTGCGTATATTTGGCCTATGTTGCCGCACAGGTAAAAATGGCTCCGGCAACAATTTTCGAGTTTCAATGCTCGGATGACAATTCGGTGACTTTGCAAATCAACTGATATGTACATTTTTTATCCCATACGTATCCCTCAACTTTAGGTTCCTAGCATACCAACTGGCATTCATACATGTCCCCAATATATTATTTTGAATTGTTCCTACCCTCCCCACACAGGAAGCGTATATTGCCAAATACAATCTATCAAGAATGAGTTACACATTGGCTTAAAAATGCAACATATTAAGCTAAGAACAATAAAACTGAACTATTTACTTCAGTATATTGCTTTTTTTTTTCATTATATTATCCTATTTACTTAAATATGTACCAAAAAATTTAAAATGTAGTAGAAAATTCGATGAAAAACAAACAAAAAATAGGTAACTACATTTTTTAGCTGTCGAGAAACTCTTTACACAAATAATAAAAAGAGACCTTATACTTATATATTAAGAAACTGATAATTGAAATTAATATTTGATATTTCCTATGTCCACCCTTAGCAATTATGACACATTTCTTCTCATTTTGCCTAACTGGACGAAGAAATACATGATAAAGCATTTGAATGTGTGTACCTTTTGCTACAACAGGCAAAAAGGGCACACAATTGAAGGAAAACCTCTGGCTCGCGACAAACGCCCTGATCTACTTACATATGTGCACATCAATACAACACAAACATATGTAAGTATGTGTGTGTAGATCTCGGGGTTTTGTGAGAAACAATGCAGGGAGAAAGAGATGCACACAAGTGCGTAAAGCAATGAGTGAGAGCGAGGCACATGCGTATACACATACATATGTATTTGGGCTGTAGGATTTAAAACTAATATATGTACATATATTAAGAAAATGCATCAGCCGCAGCGACGTCGTGCGTTGAGCGAGATGCGGCTTCATACTGAACGTTCGGCTGCCACTCTCAGCAGTCTTACTCTATCTGGGCACACTAAAATGGTCTCAGGCACCCTATGTGCGTCTAATGAGCGGCGATGACTTAGCGTCGATTTTTGGTACTTGGTATCGGAAAAGGAATCGGTCACTTTTACATGCATTTATTTATGTTTTTAAGCAGGAAACCAAATAAATTTAAATACAGAATTGTAAAAAATAAAATTTTTATACCCTTGCAGAGGGTATTATAATTTTGTCGTGAAATGTGTAACGCATAGAAGGAGACATCTCCGACCCCATAAAGTATATATATTCTTGATCAGCATCAACAGTCGAGTCGACATAGCCATGTCCGTCTGTCCGGCTGTCTGTTTCTATGCGAACTAGTCTCTCAGTTTTAAAGCTATCTTAATGAAACTTTGCAGAAGTCCCTTTTTCTGTTGCACGCAGCACATATGTCAAAACCAGCTGGATCTGACTACTATATCATACAGCTGCCATAGGAAAGATCGGTCGAAAATTAAGTTTTTGTATGAAAAAGCATTTTGTGTTTCAAGATATCTTGACCAAACTCGGCATTTATTAGTTTTACTAAGCTCCTCATATATATGCAAAATCCTATTAAGATCGGACCACTATATCATATAGCTGCCATAGGAACGATCGGTCGAAAATTAAGATTTTGTATGAAAAAACATTTTGTTTTTCAAGATATCTTGACCAAACTCGGCATTTATTAGTTTTACTAAGCTCTTCATATATATGCAAAATCCTATTAAGATCGGACCACTATATCATATAGCTGCCATAGGAACGATCGGTCGAAAATTAAGATTTTGTATGAAAAAACATTTTGTTTTTCAAGATATCTTGACCAAACTCGGCATTTATTAGTTTTACTAAGCTCCTCATATATATGCAAAATCCTTTTAAGATCGGACCACTATATCATATAGCTGCCATAGGAACGATCGGTCGAAAACTAGGTTTTTGATTAAAAGCCTTTTTATACCCTTGCAGAGGGCATTATAATTTAGTCGTGAAATGTGTAACGCATAGAAGGAGACATCTCCGACCCCATAAAGTATATATATTCTTGATCAGCATCAACAGTCGAGTCGACATAGCCATGTCCGTCTGTCCGGCTGTCTGTTTCTATGCGAACTAGTCTCTCAGTTTTAAAGCTATCTTAATGAAACTTTGCAGAAGTCCCTTTTTCTGTTGCACGCAGCACATATGTCAAAACCAGCTGGATCTGACTACTATATCATACAGCTGCCATAGGAAAGATCGGTCGAAAATTAAGTTTTTGTATGAAAAAGCATTTTGTGTTTCAAGATATCTTGACCAAACTCGACATTTATTAGTTTTACTAAGCTCCTCATATATATGCAAAATCCTATTAAGATCGGACCACTATATCATATAGCTGCCATAGGAACGATCGGTCGAAAATTAAGATTTGTATGAAAAAACATTTTGTTTTTTCAAGATATCTTGACCAAACTCGGCATTTATTAGTTTTACTTAGCTCCTCACATATATGCTAGATCCTATTAAGATCGGACCACTATATCATATAGCTGCCATAGGAACGATCGGTTGAAAATTAAGTTTTTGTATGAAAAAACACTTTGTTTTTCAAGATATCTTCACCATCCTCGGCATTTATTAGTTTTACTAAGCTCCTCATATATATGCAAAATCCTATTAAGATCGGACCACTATATCATATAGCTGCCATAGGAACGATCGGTCGAAAATTAAGATTTTGTATGAAAAAACATTTTTTTTTTTCAAGATATCTTGACCAAACTCGGCATTTATAAGTTTTACTAAGCTCCTCATATATATGCAAAATCCTTTTAAGATCGGACCACTATATCATATAGCTGCCATAGGAACGATCGGTCGAAAACAAGGTTTTTGATTAAAAGCCTTTTTGTTTATCAAGATACCTTCACCAAGCTCGGCATTAACCATTTTCTCGGCATAAAAAGTTTGCAAGGGTATTAGATCTTCGGCGTGCCGAAGATAGCCTTTCTTCCTCGTTTTTGGGTTACGTTTGATAGGGATGAGAATTGCAATTACCTTGTATGTTGTATTTGCATTGTTTGAATGTTGTATTTGCACTAGAAACCAATTATATTCATCATTATCAATGGCGATATCATTAAATATATATATATTGTTGTTGTTATTGGCGTTCATTCATGTATATTGTTAGTGATGCTGCCGCATAGCAGTTGGGCATGCTGCATTTGTAACTCATTTATATTCTGCTCCACTGCGCATTTGTCTGCGAGCCGCTGTTTTATTTCAATTTGAATACCATTCCTTGCAGCATAAAGCGCATCGTCCATCTCTTGCCCCAATGTCTGCTCCAACATATCAAGGCTGCGCTCTAGCTTCAATTCATCGGAATTTATAGCCGATTGTATTATTCCCTCGGATTCCATACGTATTAGTTTCTGCTGCTGCAGCTCATGTTTAATTAGCCATTGTATTTAAATTGGCTGATTATTAGTTAGAGGCTCTAAAATTTCGCGTGTTGCAAAGCCCTTCTTAAGTCTGTGACGAAACATGTTCATCGTATACTCATCAAATAGTCACTGTTGTTACAACTGCTGTGGAGTGGCGCCAAGCTTCTATTCAATTGCTGCGTATATTTGGCCTATGTTGCCGCACAGGTAAAAATGGCTCCGGCAACAATTTTCGAGTTTCAATGCTCGGATGACAATTCGGTGACTTTGCAAATCAACTGATATGTACATTTTTTATCCCATACGTATCCCTCAACTTTAGGTTCCTAGCATACCAACTGGCATTCATACATGTCCCCAATATATTATTTTGAATTGTTCCTACCCTCCCCACACAGGAAGCGTATATTGCCAAATACAATCTATCAAGAATGAGTTACACATTGGCTTAAAAATGCAACATATTAAGCTAAGAACAATAAAACTGAACTATTTACTTCAGTATATTGCTTTTTTTTTTCATTATATTATCCTATTTACTTAAATATGTACCAAAAAATTTAAAATGTAGTAGAAAATTCGATGAAAAACAAACAAAAAATAGGTAACTACATTTTTTAGCTGTCGAGAAACTCTTTACACAAATAATAAAAAGAGACCTTATACTTATATATTAAGAAACTGATAATTGAAATTAATATTTGATATTTCCTATGTCCACCCTTAGCAATTATGACACATTTCTTCTCATTTTGCCTAACTGGACGAAGAAATACATGATAAAGCATTTGAATGTGTGTACCTTTTGCTACAACAGGCAAAAAGGGCACACAATTGAAGGAAAACCTCTGGCTCGCGACAAACGCCCTGATCTACTTACATATGTGCACATCAATACAACACAAACATATGTAAGTATGTGTGTGTAGATCTCGGGGTTTTGTGAGAAACAATGCAGGGAGAAAGAGATGCACACAAGTGCGTAAAGCAATGAGTGAGAGCGAGGCACATGCGTATACACATACATATGTATTTGGGCTGTAGGATTTAAAACTAATATATGTACATATATTAAGAAAATGCATCAGCCGCAGCGACGTCGTGCGTTGAGCGAGATGCGGCTTCATACTGAACGTTCGGCTGCCACTCTCAGCAGTCTTACTCTATCTGGGCACACTAAAATGGTCTCAGGCACCCTATGTGCGTCTAATGAGCGGCGATGACTTAGCGTCGATTTTTGGTACTTGGTATCGGAAAAGGAATCGGTCACTTTTACATGCATTTATTTATGTTTTTAAGCAGGAAACCAAATAAATTTAAATACAGAATTGTAAAAAATAAAATTTTTATACCCTTGCAGAGGGTATTATAATTTTGTCGTGAAATGTGTAACGCATAGAAGGAGACATCTCCGACCCCATAAAGTATATATATTCTTGATCAGCATCAACAATCGAGTCGACATAGCCATGTCCGTCTGTCCGGCTGTCTGTTTCTATGCGAACTAGTCTCTCAGTTTTAAAGCTATCTTAATGAAACTTTGCAGAAGTCCCTTTTTCTGTTGCACGCAGCACATATGTCAAAACCAGCTGGATCTGACTACTATATCATACAGCTGCCATAGGAAAGATCGGTCGAAAATTAAGTTTTTGTATGAAAAAGCATTTTGTGTTTCAAGATATCTTGACCAAACTCGGCATTTATTAGTTTTACTAAGCTCCTCATATATATGCAAAATCCTATTAAGATCGGACCACTATATCATATAGCTGCCATAGGAACGATCGGTCGAAAATTAAGATTTTGTATGAAAAAACATTTTGTTTTTCAAGATATCTTGACCAAACTCGGCATTTATTAGTTTTACTAAGCTCTTCATATATATGCAAAATCCTATTAAGATCGGACCACTATATCATATAGCTGCCATAGGAACGATCGGTCGAAAATTAAGATTTTGTATGAAAAAACATTTTGTTTTTCAAGATATCTTGACCAAACTCGGCATTTATTAGTTTTACTAAGCTCCTCATATATATGCAAAATCCTTTTAAGATCGGACCACTATATCATATAGCTGCCATAGGAACGATCGGTCGAAAACTAGGTTTTTGATTAAAAGCCTTTTTATACCCTTGCAGAGGGCATTATAATTTAGTCGTGAAATGTGTAACGCATAGAAGGAGACATCTCCGACCCCATAAAGTATATAAATTAATGTGTCTATGCCTGCAACTTTGGGTTTTGAAGTTACATGCAAAGATGCATATAAAAATTGAGTTAACTAATGGGAGACTACAAGGGACGGTACGTCGCGCTTTTATTGTTTCCAAACTTAGACTAAAAAATACAATCTTAATCAATCTAAGCAATGCCTGCAGAGACGCCGTCGCTGCTCCAGAGCCGCCGTCGCTGCCGCAGAACCGCTGCCGCCGCTCTTGCAAAAGTGCAGCGTTCGCGCCTCGTGTGCGGTGTCGGATGACCGTCGCGGCCGGCGACATTGTTGCGACATATCCGTCGCCACATGACTCTGGTCATTGGCTTCCCCAAAACGCTGGGTCAGCACATACCAATAGTCAGTGGTTAACTACTCCCCCTCTCGAAGATCGACCGTCCTCGGTCGCGTTTAAGTTTTCCAATATCTTTGAGATCTTCCGGGAGTTTCGACGCTTGATTGTCAATCTATGGAGCCAGTAGACTCCAGCCCCCACAACACAGGTCAACAGCATTATGCCGAAGTAAATCGCCAACGTATTTCCGACTGCAATACTGTCTCTGACCTCTTTGATGTAGTTAAGGTTGTTTTCACTCAGGCGGTGAATGTAGGGAAGGCTGAGTATCGAGTCATGGCCGCTGATGTTAAGCAAAGGTGATGCCGCTACCACCGGGAACCGATTTTGCACGCTCTTGCGATTGAAGTATCGCGTGCCATTTACGGTGGCATAGGACGAGAAGGTGACGAGGTTTGTCCCATCTATCTTCATCGCAGTGCAATCGTCGTAGGTGAGTATCGCGCTTCGATCGTTAATGATGATGATGCCGTCGTCCACTATGGTGACAGGGGTAAGATGACTCGGCTGCGTTTGGCAATGGGCTGTACCCCCTGCATGGAGGCCTTGTGCGCAACTGATGCTCTTGGAACGCTTGCAGAATGTGGCAGTCGCAGTTTGTGAACAATTGGCTACGGCCAACATCTGTCCGTCGCAATCGGCCACAAGATTGTCGTGGAGTTGGAGCACAGAACCGTTGTGGGCGACTGGGAAAATTGTTATCTTCCTGCATTGCTTACTTATTATAGGGAACTCGATTATCAAACTTATTACATTATCCTTATGTTCTACCTTAATATTAGATACTTTCAAAATGTCAGTGATAGGGGTCCCTGTGATTTGGTCAGTGAGAATATTCATAAGATCAGAATGATCTATTATTGTTGGATTTATTATGTTTATTTTTTCTAGGGTTAAAGTAAGCATAAGGTTCCCTATTTCTGTTATCATCATTCTATTGCGTGTGCTTAAGGTTTCAAAGAGGTGGCCAGTGTCGGCCTGCTTTTCTTTTGAGGACTTAATAATTCTGTTAACGGTGTCGGTCAGTTGATTGATCTTTTCCTGCATCCTAGAATTTATAGAAATTTGTCTATTGCTTGCAGTGACCAGCTGCATCTGAGTCAGTTCTGTTTTCCTGAAGTCGTTTGCGTCCGGGGTGCCCGCTACAACCTTAAGGGCTGTTCCCAAGAAGTCAAGGCTTCTTACCTTGCGATGGTGCACATCTAGAGCGGACAACATGTCTAGTACATGTCCGGTGTCAATTTCCAGCAATTTCCTCATATGGGATTGTGGAAACATTCCCGCCAGCTTCATGGTCTCCTCAGTCATTGTCCTATAGTCCGTGAGATTGGTAGTGTGACGTAAGTATCCGTAACTATCCCAAAGTAGAATGTCCCCGTCCATAATCGGTATGTAGTCCGCGTGCGAGTAGTCTGTCACCCGTGCCGTTGTCATGGACATGATTGAAAGTATGGTGAACGTAATCCTAAAATGTTGAAACTACTATTATCGGAGTGGTAATGAAAAAACTGTGCTTTAAACTCAACGGAGGTTGTCCTTGTGGACCACTCTCCCCTCAATGAGGACCGTTGTCCCCAAGTCCGCTTCAACCTTCTTTTCGATGCACAAAGGCGATAGCTTGTTGCCTAGTCTGCGGTTCGTCTTTACCAGGACCTTTTCTCCTACCTCGAAGACTCTGTTCCGACGCATTTTATTAACCCTAGCGTTCTGCTGGATTTGGGCCCTTTCTATCCTGCCTCTAACCTCGCGGGTGGATTCCGGCAGTGAGTCCAGCAGGATGTCCTTAGGCCTCTTCTCAACCACTGAGTGAATGGAATTGTTATACTCGATAGTGGCCTGCAGGATAAGGTCGACTGTGTCAACTATACCCCTTTGGAGCTTTAAGCACCTAGCTATTTCCAGAAGAGTGCTGTGAAAGCGCTCTACCTGACCGTTGGACGTGCTGTGAAGGGGAGGCGCATTTACCACGCTTACGCCGTAGTTATTCAATAGCAGAGACCTGATAGTCTCTGACTTGAATGCGAGCTCATTGTCGCAATACACTTGCTTAGCCGAAGGGAAAATATTCATTAAGACCAGCAGAGGTGGTCTCGTGTCTTCTATCGTTCGAGACGCAATAGGCTGGACTACCGCAAACTTCGAGAACTTGTCAACACAATTGAGGAAGAACTTTTTGTCCGTGGAGAAAATGTCTATGTGCAACATTTCTCCAGTCTGTGAGGGAAGTGGCGTCTGGCCGAGTTCCTGCTTCTTTGGGTGTCTGTCGTACTTTGCTTTCGTGCAAATTCTACAGTTGAGGACCACTTCATTAGCTAATTTGGTCATCTTAGGGAAATAGTACTCCGTCATGACTTGTTTTACATTCTCCTGAGCCGCCCTATGGGCTCGATTGTGTTCCCTAGTGATGATTTCTCTTCTATCACTGACGTCGAACACGTCGGCCACGAAGTTTTTGCAATACCAAAACTTCGTAGTCGGAAAGGCTCTTACCAACTCGTGCTGGAAACTGGCCAAGATTGGGAGAGTACAGTGAAACGCATTAACCACGTTTGGGTTAATGATGGCCTTTATCGTTCCAATGAGGGCGACCGTATCGGTAAAGTTTATCAAATGGCGGGTTTTCTCGCCGAAAAGTATGAAATTTCTTTTTAGAGGAAAGCGAGATTCCTCTAATACAACCTGGTTCCGGAAGCAGTTTAAGGGCTTATCCGTTGAATCGATTGTGTAAGACAGGGACAATTCACTGTGAATCGTGGCCGCGTCAGATTCTGGCTCATCGCGGCTACCCTGCAGGGCGTTCACGTTCTGGCGCGACAGCGCGTCCGCTACATGATTTTCTTTACCAGGCTTATAGAAAAGCTTAGCTCCTGTTTCATCAATGCGCGCTTTCCAGCGCTTTATTTTTGCATTAGGATTGCTCTCGGATACCGAGAACGTAAGAGGCTGGTGATCAGTGAAGATATTTATGTCCCTAACCCCGTAAAGGAAGTGCCGTAACTTACCCAATGCCCAGACGATGGCAAGCAACTCCCGCTCGTTGGTAGCGAAGTTTGCTTCCCTATCTTTTAAGGATCGCGATATCATAGTAATGGGGCGACCATTTTGCGACAAGACAGCACCTATGCCATAGGCTGAAGCGTCTGTGGTCAAGTCAAATGGTTTTTTATAGTCCGGGTACATAAGTATAACGTCTTCCGACGCTAATATGTTCCTAAGCTTCTGGAACGCGTTCCTTTGAGCATCGTTGAATTGTATAGGGACCTTTCTAGACCTGTACTTGCTAATGGATCCGTTCTCCCCTTTTAGGATGTCGGAGATTGGTTTCGCTATTGCTGCAAAGTCTTTGATAAAGCAGCGGTAATAGCTTGCCAGCCCCAAAAAGGATCTTACTTCAAACACCGTGGTCGGCTCAGCATATTCCCGAATGGCCTTTACCTTTTCTGGGTCTGACTTTGCACCGTCTTTAGTCACTATGAAGCCGAGGTACTCGACGCTTTCTTTAAAAAACTGTGACTTCTCGTGCGCCACGCGCATGTTCGCATTTAAAAGGCTCCCTAATACCCAGTCGACATGTCTGACATGGTCTGACTCGTTTTCCGAAAAGACGATGACGTCATCTACATAAACGTAGCAAGATTTTCCAATCTGCTCCCGCAGGACGTCATCTATGGTTCTCTGAAAAATGCTTGCTGCATTCTTCAGACCGAAGGGAAGTCGACAGAATTCGTACTTCCCGCCATTGATCGAAAAGGCCGTCTTCTCACGATCTTGCTCCGCCAGAGTAATCTGGTGATAACCTGACTTTAGGGCGAGCGTCGTGAAGTACTTGGCTTTACCCAGATTAGCCAGTATCATTGTGATACTTGGCATTGGATATTTGTCGGCAACCGTCTTGAGGTTGAGCTTCCTAAAGTCTATTACGAGACGTTTATTTCTATTGCCTACCTCGTCTGTGCCTTTCTTATCGACCACCCACAGTGGGTTGTTGTATGGCGATTTCGACTTCCTAATTATGCCGTTTTTTAGTAGCTCGTTGACTTCTGATACGACAAAATCCTCTACACCCCTAGGATAGGGGTATAGCTTTGAATAGACCACATTTTCGTCGGTCGTGCGGATCGTGGCCACAACAGCCGTGTTATAAGGCAGCGCCTCGTTAGAGTCCGCAAAAGCCTTGTTGTTTCGATGAAGTACTCGCAGGAAATCTGCCTTCACCGCAGGTGGTGCCTCGACTTCTTTATTCTTCGTGTGATTAACGCTTACACATTTGTGGTACTGCAGCGCTTCCGAAGTCGCACCAAATATTAACATACCTTTTTTTAGGCATAAAACTGCTCCCACCTGCTTTAGCAGGTCCAGCCCTATGATCCCATCAAAAGTGGATAAAGAATCTAGTAGGAAAAAATATGTGTCGCACCCAAGCATGGATAACTTGCATTTTTCGGCGATGTTGTTGGACCCATGAATGGAGTGGACAACGAAAGGGGACTCGACCGGGACGACGCCTTTAAGGCGTTTGTGCGGTCTGATGTAATTTTTTGCCGCACCCGTGTCGATTAAAAATCTCATATCTACCCCCGCTATTCTCCGTCGAATGAACGGTAGCAGGGACCTTCCCCTAAAAAATTAGCGCTATCGCTATCATAATCAGGGCTATGTTCGTCTTGTTGTTCGTCTGACGCCTCTTGTGCCGCGTCGGTGTACCCTGCGCTCTCGGCCTCGCTCGCCTGGACGTGGTCTACCCTTTGCCTCCTTTGGCCTGTCGCGCGTTCCGATCCGGCGGAGCGTTTATTTCCCTGACCATGGCTGGCGTTAAACTTAGCCGAGCCCTGGGAATTCGAAAAGTTTGTGGGTTGCCTAAACCTGGAAGAAGAAGGGTCGACTTCCATGGGAACTGGGGCATTATCGGCCCCCGTTCTATTCTGGGCTTTGTCTGTGGATTGGCCGTTCTGCTTCTTGAAATGAGGATTCTTGCCCTGACCACCCTGAGAGAATTGCTTTTTTTCTTGCTGTTGTTGTTGCTGGCGCCCTTGTGGGCGCTGCTCTGGACGAGATCGCTCTTCTTGCCCCCTAGCAAAACTTGTCGCGAAGGCATATCTCTCATGATTAGCCTCGACCTCCTGAGCTAACGCTAGTGCCGTCGGTAGATCCGAAGGGTGAGCCGAAAACAACACATCGGTTAGACTGCGTTTTAATCCAGAGATAAATACGCGAAGTGCGTCACCCCTGAATTTTTCACACATTCCCGCTGCCAGATTGCTGTCATATGACATATGGGCTTTATTTGTGAGTAACGTGAGTTTCTTTTCAACCTCATCGTAGTACTGTAGAATGGACATGCAGCCCTGCCTAAGCGTACCCATTTCCTGTTCAATTACATGGCTTATCACTATAAGTGAAGTCCATCCTCGCTATGATGGCCTCAAAGTTTAACGGCGTGTTGAACGAGGCGAGAACCGCGTCTGCCGGGCCTCTCACTTTACTCCTAATGATTGCAGTGGCTTGGTAGTGACGAGAACTACCGTCGTATTTTTTGAAAATTTTATAGGCGGCATGCGCGGCCTGCCTCCAGGACACGTAAGTGTCTTGAGTCCCATGGAACTCGTTAAGACATTTTACCACATCGAGCGGCTCATTACAATCCACCCCGTCTATGATTTCAACTTCCCTGTAAACCTTTACTTCCGGGACTGAAAGTTGTGTGTTTCTTAGCTTACTCGATACCTGCGCAATTTGTTGTTGAAGCTCTTGCCTTAGCGTAGCTTCCCTATTCGCGAATTCTTGCGCCTGCGCTGTGAGTGCGCTCCGCACTGCGGCCTCAATTATCGCACGTAACTGCTCTGGGTCCATAACTGAGTCTGTTTCTGTATTATGTTCGGTTGGGGTGACACAACCTGATACCTGCAATGTTCCAAATCCCCCTATTAACCTCGCTAAAATACTGTCGTCGCTATCGTAGTGTTCATGCACGTCTACGTCGGAGTCACAGTCGCTCATTCGAATTTAAACCTCTGTATGAAACCGAACAACACATAAAAGGTTAAGCTAATGGGATTTTTTATTTTTATTTTTTATTTACTTTTTTTAAAAAATAATTCTCATAAATTTTTTCCTCAATCAGAATAGACACAGAAATAGACCTTTTCTTACTTTAACAAATTTAATTTGTGCGTATTCGAAAAAAATTTTTTCTTGAAATTCTATATTTTCACTTCACAAATCACTTACATGATTCTATTGTTGAACGTATTTTGACGAATTCCACCGCTGCTGTCAGAGCTGCCGATTTGTGTTTTGTTTTTTTTTTTTTTTTTTTTTTTTGGATGGTTTTTCACGATTAACGTTAATATTTAATATTGGGACCGTTTTATCGCGTTTTTTTTATTTTTATTATTGGGTTTTTTAGGTTGGGCGCCAATTAATGTGTCTATGCCTGCAACTTTGGGTTTTGAAGTTACATGCAAAGATGCATATAAAAATTGAGTTAACTAATGGGAGACTACAAGGGACGGTACGTCGCGCTTTTATTGTTTCCAAACTTAGACTAAAAAATACAATCTTAATCAATCTAAGCAATGCCTGCAGAGACGCCGTCGCTGCTCCAGAGCCGCCGTCGCTGCCGCAGAACCGCTGCCGCCGCTCTTGCAAAAGTGCAGCGTTCGCGCCTCGTGTGCGGTGTCGGATGACCGTCGCGGCCGGCGACATTGTTGCGACATATCCGTCGCCACATGACTCTGGTCATTGGCTTCCCCAAAACGCTGGGTCAGCACATACCAATAGTCAGTGGTTAACTTATATATTCTTGATCAGCATCAACAGTCGAGTCGACATAGCCATGTCCGTCTGTCCGGCTGTCTGTTTCTATGCGAACTAGTCTCTCAGTTTTAAAGCTATCTTAATGAAACTTTGCAGAAGTCCCTTTTTCTGTTGCACGCAGCACATATGTCAAAACCAGCTGGATCTGACTACTATATCATACAGCTGCCATAGGAAAGATCGGTCGAAAATTAAGTTTTTGTATGAAAAAGCATTTTGTGTTTCAAGATATCTTGACCAAACTCGACATTTATTAGTTTTACTAAGCTCCTCATATATATGCAAAATCCTATTAAGATCGGACCACTATATCATATAGCTGCCATAGGAACGATCGGTCGAAAATTAAGATTTGTATGAAAAAACATTTTGTTTTTTCAAGATATCTTGACCAAACTCGGCATTTATTAGTTTTACTTAGCGCCTCACATATATGCTAGATCCTATTAAGATCGGACCACTATATCATATAGCTGCCATAGGAACGATCGGTTGAAAATTAAGTTTTTGTGTGAAAAAACACTTTGTTTTTCAAGATATCTTCACCATCCTCGGAATTTATTAGTTTTACTAAGCTCCTCATATATATGCAAAATCCTATGAAGATCGGACCACTATATCATATAGCTGCCATAGGAACGATCGGTCGAAAATTAAGATTTTGTATGAAAAAACATTTTTTTTTTTCAAGATATCTTGACCAAACTCGGCATTTATAAGTTTTACTAAGCTCCTCATATATATGCAAAATCCTTTTAAGATCGGACCACTATATCATATAGCTGCCATAGGAACGATCGGTCGAAAACAAGGTTTTTGATTAAAAGCCTTTTTTGTTTATCAAGATACCTTCACCAAGCTCGGCATTAACCATTTTCTCGGCATAAAAAGTTTGCAAGGGTATTAGATCTTCGGCGTGCCGAAGATAGCCTTTCTTCCTCGTTTTTGGGTTACGTTTGATAGGGATGAGAATTGCAATTACCTTGTATGTTGTATTTGCATTGTTTGAATGTTGTATTTGCACTAGAAACCAATTATATTCATCATTATCAATGGCGATATCATTAAATATATATATATTGTTGTTGTTATTGGCGTTCATTCATGTATATTGTTAGTGATGCTGCCGCATAGCAGTTGGGCATGCTGCATTTGTAACTCATTTATATTCTGCTCCACTGCGCATTTGTCTGCGAGCCGCTGTTTTATTTCAATTTGAATACCATTCCTTGCAGCATAATGCGCATCGTCCATCTCTTGCCCCAATGCCTGCTCCAACATATCAAGGCTGCGCTCTAGCTTCAATTCATCGGAATTAATAGCCGATTGTATTATTCCCTCGGATTCCGTACGTATTAGTTTCTGCTGCTGCAGCTCATGTTTAATTAGCCATTGTATTTAAATTGGCTGATTATTAGTTAGAGGCTCTAAAATTTCGCGTGTTGCAAAGCCCTTCTTAAGTCTGTGACGAAACATGTTCATCGTATACTCATCAAATAGTCACTGTTGTTACAACTGCTGTGGAGTGGCGCCAAGCTTCTATTCAATTGCTGCGTATATTTGGCCTATGTTGCCGCACAGGTAAAAATGGCTCCGGCAACAATTTTCGAGTTTCAATGCTCGGATGACAATTCGGTGACTTTGCAAATCAACTGATATGTACATTTTTTATCCCATACGTATCCCTCAACTTTAGGTTCCTAGCATACCAACTGGCATTCATACATGTCCCCAATATATTATTTTGAATTGTTCCTACCCTCCCCACACAGGAAGCGTATATTGCCAAATACAATCTATCAAGAATGAGTTACACATTGGCTTAAAAATGCAACATATTAAGCTAAGAACAATAAAACTGAACTATTTACTTCAGTATATTGCTTTTTTTCTTCATTAACTACATTTTTTAGCTGTCGAGAAACTCTTTACACAAATAATAAAAAGAGACCTTATACTTATATATTAAGAAACTGATAATTGAAATTAATATTTGATATTTCCTATGTCCACCCTTAGCAATTATGACACATTTCTTCTCATTTTGCCTAACTGGACGAAGAAATACATGATAAAGCATTTGAATGTGTGTACCTTTTGCTACAACAGGCAAAAAGGGCACACAATTGAAGGAAAACCTCTGGCTCGCGACAAACGCCCTGATCTACTTACATATGTGCACATCAATACAACACAAACATATGTAAGTATGTGTGTGTAGATCTCGGGGTTTTGTGAGAAACAATGCAGGGAGAAAGAGATGCACACAAGTGCGTAAAGCAATGAGTGAGAGCGAGGCACATGCGTATACACATACATATGTATTTGGGCTGTAGGATTTAAAACTAATATATGTACATATATTAAGAAAATGCATCAGCCGCAGCGACGTCGTGCGATGAGCGAGATGCGGCTTCATACTGAACGTTCGGCTGCCACTCTCAGCAGTCTTACTCTATCTGGGCACACTAAAATGGTCTCAGGCACCCTATGTGCGTCTAATGAGCGGCGATGACTTAGCGTCGATTTTTGGTACTTGGTATCGGAAAAGGAATCGGTCACTTTTACATGCATTTATTTATGTTTTTAAGCAGGAAACCAAATAAATTTAAATACAGAATTGTAAAAAATAAAATTTTTATACCCTTGCAGAGGGTATTATAATTTTGTCGTGAAATGTGTAACGCATAGAAGGAGACATCTCCGACCCCATAAAGTATATATATTCTTGATCAGCATCAACAGTCGAGTCGACATAGCCATGTCCGTCTGTCCGGCTGTCTGTTTCTATGCGAACTAGTCTCTCAGTTTTAAAGCTATCTTAATGAAACTTTGCAGAAGTCCCTATTTCTGCTGCACGCAGCACATATGTCAAAACCAGCTGGATCTGACTACTATATCATACAGCTGCCATAGGAAAGATCGGTCGAAAATTAAGTTTTTGTATGAAAAAGCATTTTGTGTTTCAAGATATCTTGACCAAACTCGGCATTTATTAGTTTTACTAAGCTCCTCATATATATGCAAAATCCTATTAAGATCGGACCACTATATCATATAGCTGCCATAGGAACGATCGGTCGAAAATTAAGATTTTGTATGAAAAAACATTTTGTTTTTCAAGATATCTTGACCAAACTCGGCATTTATTAGTTTTACTAAGCTCTTCATATATATGCAAAATCCTATTAAGATCGGACCACTATATCATATAGCTGCCATAGGAACGATCGGTCGAAAATTAAGTTTTTGGATGAAAAAACAATTTGTTTTTCAAGATATCTTGACCAAACTCGGCAGTTCAAGATTTCACTATGCTCCCTTCATTTTTGCAAAATCGTATTCACATCGGACTATTATCCCATACATCAGCCATAGGAACGATCGAAAACTAGGTTTTTGATTAAAAGCCTTTTTTGTTTATCAAGATACCTTCACCAAACTCGGCATTAACCATTTTCTCGGCATTAAAAGTTTGCAAGGGTATTAGATCTTCGGCGTGCCGAATATAGCCTTTCTTCCTCGTTTTTATACCCTTGCAGAGGGTATTATAATTTTGTCGTGAAATGTGTAACGCATAGAAGGAGACATCTCCGACCCCATAAAGTATATATATTCTTGATCAGCATCAACAGTCGAGTCGATATAGCCATGTCAGTCTGTCCGTCTGTCCGTCTGTCTGTTTCTATGCGAACTAGTCTCTCAGTTTTAAAGCTATCTTAATGAAACTTTGCAGAAGTCCCTTTTTCTGTTGCACGCAGCACATATGTCAAAACCAGCTGGATCTGACTACTATATCATATAGCTGCCATAGGAAAGATCGGTCGAAATTAAGTTTTTGTATGAAAAAACATTTTGTGTTTCAAGATATCTTGACAAAACTCGATATTTATTAGTTTTACTAAGCTCCTCATATATATGCAAACTCCTATTAAGATCGGACCACTATATCATATAGCTGCCATAGGAACGATCGGTTGAAAATTAAGATTTTGTATGAAAAAACATTTTGTTTTTCAAGATATCTTGACCAAACTCGGCATTTATTAGTTTTACTAAGATCCTCATATATATGCTAGATCCTATTACGATCGGACCACTATATCATATAGCTGCCATAGGAACGGTCGGTTGAAAATTAAGTTTTTGTATGAAAAAACATTTTGTTTTTCAAGATATCTTCACCACCCTCTGCATTTATTAGTTTTACTAAGCTCCTCATATATATGCAAAATCATATTAAGATCGGACCACTATATCATATAGCTGCCATAGGAACGATCGGACGAAAATTAAGATTTTTTATGAAAAAACATTTTGTTTTTCAAGATATCTTGACCAAACTCGGCATTTATAAGTTTTACTAAGCTCCTCATATATATGCAAAATCCTTTTAAGATCGGATCACTATATCATATAGCTGCCATAGGAACGATCGGTCGAAAACTAGGTTTTTGATTAAAAGCCTTTTTATACCCATGCAGAGGGTATTATAATTTTGTCGTGAAATGTGTAACGCATAGAAGGAGACATCTCCGACCCCATAAAGTATATATATTCTTGATCAGCATCAACAGTCGAGTCGATATAGCCATGTCAGTCTGTCCGGCTGTCTGTTTCTATGCGAACTAGTCTCTCAGTTTTAAAGCTATCTTAATGAAACTTTGCAGAAGTACCTTTTTCTGTTGCACGCAGCACATATGTCAAAACCAGCTGGATCTGACTACTATATCATATAGCTGCCATAGGAAAGATCGGTCGAAAATTAAGTTTTTGTATGAAAAAACATTTTGTTTTTCAAGATATCTTGACCAAACCCGGCATTTATTAGTTTTACTAAGCTCCTCACATATATGCTAGATCCTATTAAGATCGGACCACTATATCATATAGCTGCCATAGGAACGATCGGTCGAAAACTAGGTTTTTGATTAAAAGCCTTTTTTGTTTATCAAGATACCTTCACCAAGCTCGGCATTAACCATTTTCTCGGCATGAAAAGGTTGCAAGGGTATTAGATCTTCGGCGTGCCGAAGATAGCCTTTCTTCCTCGTTTTTTTTATTTTTATATATTTTGTGACTCGAGAGGTTTAATTTACATATATTTATTAAATTGCAACAAAACCAAAATTTTTATTTGTCTGTTAAGTTATTTGTTGTTACGCGCCGGCTTAACTTGCCAGATGGAAAAAAATTCGAATCTTTTGAGCCGATATGCAATATACAAATTTTATGCTCACTTCGAGCTGGCACGCCCGCCGTTAACCGCTGTTCAAATCGAACTCCCCTTTACATCTGGGCAGCAACATCATTGGGTCAATGGCCCAAATGAAGGCCAAGGGCATATCCAAGGGCATGCGATCCCCTCTCCTCATAGTCTCTTTAAGAGCGAACAGGGCGGCCAATAGCAATCGTCGCTTTTGGCGCCGTGGATCGCAAGTCTGGCTTTGCCACCCTTCAAAAATTTGGGCTCCGCCGTGGGCCCAGCTTCACCCCGCATACTCTGACCATATGACAAAAAGATATCGGCGTGGCCGATAATATCGCACGCAACCAACTAAGTAAACCCTCGGTGCTGCCGATAACGTCAAATGCAACAAAACATGGAAAGGACTCACAAATACTTACGTTAACAAGTCAAAGCAAATTATATAAGAAGTATTCAGTCCAACTTAATAGTGTAGCTTATGGGAAAATTGCATTTTTCCTTATTTTGCATTACACCCTATGTTAATGCAAAAAACAAGCTGGTAATATTTACTTAACATTTTTTTTTAATCAATATGGCGGCAATATTATATAAAACGAGGAAGAAAGGCTATCTTCGGCACGCCGAAGATCTAATACCCTTGCAACCTTTTAATGTCGAGAAAATGGGTAACGCCCAGCTTGGTGAAGGTATCTTGATAAACAAAAAAGGCTTTTAATCAAAAACCTAGTTTTCGACCGATCGTTCCTATGGCAGCTATATGATATAGTGGTCCGATCTTAAAAGGATTTTGCATATATATGAGGAGCTTAGTAAAACTTATAAATGCCGAGTTTGGTCAAGATATCTTGAAAAACAAAATGTGTTTTCATACAAAATCTTAATTTTCGACCGATCGTTCCTATGGCAGCTATATGATATAGAGGTCCGATCTTAATAGGATTTTGCATATATGTGAGGAGCTTAGTAAAACTAATAAATGCCGAGTTTGGTCAAGATATCTTGAAAAACAAAATGTTTTTTCATACAAAAACTTAATTTTCGACCGATCTTTCCTATGGCAGCTATATGATATAGTATTCCGATCCAACTGGTTTTGACATATGTGCTGCGTGCAACAGAAAAAGGGACTTCTGCAAAATTTCATTAAGATAGCTTTAAAACTGAGAGACTAGTTCGCATAGAAACAGACAGCCGGACAGACGGACAGACGGACAGACGGACAGACGGACATTGCTATATCGACTCGACTGTTGATGCTGATCAAGAATATATATACTTTATGGGGTCGGAGATGTCTCCTTCTATGCGTTACACATTTCACGACAAAATTATAATACCCTCTGCAAGGGTATAAATATAAAAACAAGCTGGCAATATTATATTTCATACTGTAAAATGGTAGCAATATTTCCACATATTTCAAATGGTGGCAATATTTGAAGTTATTATATATAAGTTTGCCATGTACGAGAATGTTGGATTTGTGATGGCTGATTTGCAAAAAAAAAAAACAAATAAATTTTTAAAGCAGCGCCATCCCTCACACTTTGCTGCCCTTAAAAATAAAGTTGCCCAGCAACAAAAATTAATTAGGGAGCAGCAAAAGAAATAAATATATTAAAAAATGATTTGGCGAAATTGTCGAAGCAGTGGCGTGTGTCGCTGCCGTCGCACATGCAACTGCCGCTACAACAGCAGCTGCCGCAGAAGCAACAGGCGCATACGCCTCAGCAGCAGGAGTCACTGCAGGTGCCTCAGCCGCGGGTGCATTAACCGCAGCAACCATGGATACAGGCGCAGCAGGCGTGGGTACAACAGCAGGCGACCCACACAATGACATCGTTTATATACGATGCTTAATAAGCATATATATGTCGGGTCTATATTGTGGTCGTCACTGCAGTAGAACACTTTTGTAACTACTGCGAAAAATTCTTGCGCTAAGTTCTTTGGCACCGCCATCAACAATTAGTAGTGTGAGACAATTTATTGAATTGGCGTCTTATTTCCGTAAATCTCCTCTCACCTCAATTCTCTCAGATTATGAAACCGATATATTCACTAACTTCGAGCAAAAACGTTTTTAGTTGGAATGATGAATTGGAAGCAATTAGAAAACAAATCATTGCGGTTCTTACAAATGAGCCAGTGCTTAAAATATGTGATCCACAGTATCCGATAGTTGTATTTAGGCAATGAAATCATCTTTTTCTTTACTTGGAGTTCCGACCAGAATAATTGCTGATCAAGGTAGATGTTTCAACAGTGGAAAATTTGCAGAGTTTTGTGCGTTACAGAAGGTTAAATTACATCTTATAGCTACAGGAGGAAGTCGCGTGAATGGACAAGTTGAGCGCGTTATGAGCACTCTTAACCTTTTGTCCGCGGTTGAATCAAGTCCCCGGTCTTGGCAGGATGCTCTTGGCGAGGTACAGCTTGCGTTAAATTGCACAGTTAGTAGTGTAACCAAAGCAAGTCCTCTAGAGTTGCTAATCGGCAAAGAGGCACGTCCTCTGGGTTTGATTCCACCGTGCAATACAGAGATTGAGATCGAAAAAGCAGATATTAGAGATAGGGCATTAGAAAACATAAATAACCAGGCTATTTACGACAAAACCAGATTCGATAAAAATAAATCGGCTGTCATTAGACACAAAGTTGGGGATTATGTTCTATTGAAAAATGAAGAGCGGCATCAGACCAAGTTGGATGCAAAGTTTAGAGGACCACTTTTGGTTAGTGAAGTTTTAGAAGGCGACAGGTACATTTTGAAGTCATTGCATAATAAGAGAACATATAAATATTGCCATTAGGATTTGAGAAAGATGCCAGATGGTTATGTTCCGGAGGAATTGGAATACCCGCCTGAGATTTTTTAACATTATTGTGAGGTATCCGTGTGAGAGGATATGTTGTGCCATAAAAATTGTCCATTTATGATGTGGTTAGTTGCAATGGAGTTGCAATAACCTTGGATATGGAAATTTTTGTGAATGGCGGAAGACCATAGAGATGATGTTTGAGAATCCGAGTGGAAATAACCTGGCGAATGTATAATTGATGCATTGTTGTGGCATAGTAATATTTGGTCGATTTTAAAAGAAAAATAAGTTTTTGAGATTTGAGATACCGGCGTAATTGGGCAAGCACAAGTGAAAAACGAAATTTGGAACATGGCGTGTGGCGCTCTTGACGGAACCGTGCTCATAATCAAAAGGAAATCATAGAGAAAACAACTAAAGTCAAATTGTGAACCCTTAATATGCAACTGACCAAAATGTTATGGTATCCAATTATGTAATAAAACAAGATATTAATATTGGGATAATAAACGAAAATTTAAATTAAGAAATGTAGACAGAAATAACATTTGGATAACGTCTGTTAATTTACTTTAAGATTGTATGGGTAAAGTCTGTTGATGTTCTAGTGTACACGAGGACGTGTAAGTGACACTGTAGTAGAACACTTTTGTAACTATTGGCGACTGCGCTATGTTCCGTTATTCGCCAGATGGTCAGCTTAGTTCGATGCAGATGTAGCGAAATACTGCGTAAGGTCCTAAGTGGCGTACGTGCCAAAATAATGTTAGACTGAGGGTTGAAGAAAGAGTTACGCAGAAGATAATTGTTGTGCGTGCAATACTGAGTCACTGCGAGAGAAAGAGATGGCAGTACTGCTATAGCGGTAACAGAAGGCGTGTGAGCAAGGTTGCATGTTAAATGCGATTATGAACATTTTGAGAATCGAACAGTGCACTCGGTATTCTTCGCCATGGAGAATTAATTAATAAAAATTAAAAATGAGTAACAACCCGCAAGAAAAGCATAATGATAACCCAACATTTATATATATTCATTTTTCATATTCATATTTAAAATATAATATAAATATTTTCATTTTATAAATAAATAAAAAGAAAACTTGAAAATAATTAATTATTTATTTGCATTTCCCGGAGAAAATAATATAAAGGCTAGTTGGCAGCGTATGGAATTTGCGCTGTTTTTTTTTTTTTTTGATAAAAGCGCCGTTATGTTAGACCTATTACAGGTCTATCAAACAATCGAGCTAAACTGACAATCTGTGAAAATAATAATTAAATATAAATAAATTATCGGTCACTCATTTTATTCATGGCGATCAATAGTTTTTAATTAGGCTCACAAGAAAAATCTATAATCAGCATCTATAATAATATATACACAGATAAAAAAAATATTGTAGAATTTTTGAACAGCTATATAAAATGTTTATTTTTAATATGTTTACAAAATATTCATCGTCATGTGTACTTTTACTTATCCTCACAAGGTGGCATCTCTATGTTCCCAGAGGTTAGCATTTTTCATAAGCTGGCAGCCCCTATCATAGCGGAACTTTAGCATTCGATGCCATTTAATATACAAGAAACTTATATGCATATATACATATATATATATATATATATATATATATATATATACAATTGTTATTAATTTGTTTATATTATATTCAAACAAACTCGGCATTTCAAGATTTCACTACGCTCCCTTCAATTTTGCAAAATCGTAATTACATCGGACTATTATACCATATATCTGCCATAGGAACGATCGGTCGAAAACTAGGTTTTCGATTAAAAGTCTTTTTTGTTTATCAAGATACCTTCACCAAACTCGGTATTAGATCTTCGGCGTGCCGAAGATAGCCTTTCTTCCTCGTTTTTCTTAATTTAAAAAATAAACAACTAATAGGTTCCAACACCAACTGCAGCTCGCGCTATATGTTCATTTGTAGTAATATGGATAAAATAAAAAAAAATTTAGCTCTACTCAACAGCCACACCCATAATTAAGTCTTGTTAAGAAAAAAAAAATTGAAGTAGCAGCACATAAAACAATCGCAGTGAAGAATGAATTCGAAGCAGAAATATAGAAATTCTTGAAAATTGCGTCGCAAACAAGTGCGCGTAGTGCGCAAAATACCAAAATACGAAACAAAAGCCGATCTTAATGAAATTTTCTACAGTATATCTTATTGTACCATAGAATACTTGTGTGTTCTCAAAAAGTCAATTGCATTTAAGTTGTGGCTTAAATTGGTAGGCAATACAAGTTGGGTTATTAACTTGATTTGCTCTGCGGTGGTAACGGGGAGGTGGCGATAGGTATAAAATGAAAGATACTTGATATATACTCACTATTCTAGAGTAAACATATCACTTTTGGTGACTCTAGCTCTTATTATTTACCCAGTTTCCTAAAAAACAGGATTTCGATGCCGATTTTTACAATCGACGTTCTTTTAATTTTCAGCAGTCTTTCATTTAACTTTCCTATGTCTGTTCTTATTCTTCACTATGTTTATTCATAATTAACCGCACGCGTTGTCATAGCTGTCGCCAACTGTACTAACAAATTTCTCTTTTTACCGCGCCTGAACTGAATTCGTCCCACTGTACAGCCGCTGTCGCGACGCCTTAACGGCCCTTCGACGCCGACGCCTACTGCGGAGCGCGTTTGTACACAAGTGTGCAAGCGTGATTTCGACCGACCGTTATCTTTCTGCTCTCAGCCTTGTGTCGATTTTAATCGATTTTGCACACATGTTTTTTGTTGCCTAAATCTTGCAGGTGTTCACGTTGTCGCCAAAACGGGTATGAAATCCACTTGCTATGGAATGCTCGAATCCCTAATTCCCTAGATTTGCATTTTACTTATATATGATGTATTATTTTCCCATACCCTCTGCTAGGGTATGCCCCACTAAAAATGTTCTGTATACACCTTATCATATTATATTTCCTGTTTTTTTTTTTAAACCCTTATTCGGGCATAGCCATACGAGGTTTAATCCGCAAACATGCCCCTACACGCCCCCTAGGTCCCTGCTCGGGCGCCATTTGTAAGAAAGCTACTGGCCGGGGTACAACTCTCAGTCTTACCAGGACCAGCAAGTCACAAGATATTTGTTGATTTGCCGGGATGGAGGCTTGCTCCCCCTGCAAGTTCTTTAAACAACCTTTCCTCCTACTACTTTCATAGGGAGTGAAGAGCATACACGCTGCCAGGATTGCTCACGCGGTCGGCAGGCCAACTCACACACACGCTCTAGCTGCAATTCATCGGAATTAATAGCCGATTGTATTCTACCCTCGGATTCCGTCCGTATTAGTTTCTGCTGCTGCTCATGCTCCAGCTAATGTTTAATTAGCCATTGTATTTATATTGGCTGATTATTAGTTAGAGGCTCTAAAATTTCGCGTGTTGTTAAGCCCTTCTTAAGTCTGCGACGAAACATGTTTATCGTATACTCATCAAATAGTTTTGGACGCGTTAAAAATCGCCCGCCTCTAGCTGCAGCAGCGTTGGCAGCCTCTTCTCAATCACCTGTCTCTGTTGTGACAACTGCTGCTGCTGGAGTAGCGCCAAGCAGTTATCCAATTGCTGCATATACTTGGCCTCTGTTGCTGCACAGATAAAAATGGCTCTAGCAACAATTTCCGATCTTCAATGTTCGGATGACAACTAAGTGACTTTGCAAATCTACGACTAGCCAACTGATATACTTTATCTACGCTTTTTATCCCATACAAATCCCTCAACGTTAGGTTCCTAGTATACCAACTTGCATTCAATATTTTATTCTGCATTGCATTCTGCGCATCCATAGTGGTCTCAATAAATGCCAAATCTCCAAAACCGCTGCTTGAAATGCACCCCTAAACCATAACCGCCAACTTTCCAAATTTTACAGTTGGTATTATGTTCTGATTTTCTCTACTAGGTCCATCATTGTAATAAAACATCATTTTTGTTTCATCACAAAATATGACGTCCCAATAATCAATTGGATGAGAAATGTCCATAAATGCGAAGCACAATCGTTTTTCAATGTTTATTTTAGAAAGGAGCGGTTTCTTCCGCGCAGCTCTAGATTTTTAATTTTTGCGAATTATGGCTTGTCTCACTGTTTCAAGAGAAACCACAACATCAAATTCATCCTTTAGTTCCCTGGCAAGAGCTCTGATTGAGATCTGAGGACTTACAACCACCTTCCTCACCATTAAACGCTCTGTACGCTCCGCTATTTCAGGCTCCGGTCCACCTCCACGCTTGGGCTGCAACGTACCTTCATTATCAATGCGTTTAGGACGTTGTAGATAGCCTCCCGAGTAACAGTAAACATTGCTGATAGTTCAAGCACACTTTTTCCCACCGATAGATGGGCTATAGAATATAAGCTGGACAACTTCAAATGATAACCTTTTGCCTGGCATCTTTTAAAAATCAAACGGCTTCTCAAAGCATGTGATAACATCAAAAATAATCACGGAATGAAAATGAAATGCCTTGGAAACAATGCAAAGTAGAGAATATATAGCGGTAAATGTACAATTTCTATATATTCCTATTACTCCCCAGTAGCCAATCCTGCTTTTTGTACACACTAACATCCCCGAGTGCCATACACGATCAAACGCTGCACTGATATCATTGATCGATATAATAAATATAGCCGAGCAAAATTGTCGCTTCTCATAAGCATTTAATATATATTAAGTCACATGAGCTGGCTGCTGCTCAGTCCCATGATCTTTTCTAAGCCCAAATTGATGGCTTGGTATATCATTTGCAATCTCTTTGTATTTAAGAACCCTGCTGGCAAACTAATTCTCTGCTCTGCTTTAGCAATATCATACTGATCTCTGCACCTAATATACAATTGAAGATCAGCACTAAGTATATAATCGCCGTATCTGGCAATGACTTAATAACCATATTGTCTATATTGTCTATGCCAAGAGACTTATTCAGCTCTAGCATGTCTAGGTCTAGAATAGTCTCGGTAACACTTATCAGACGAAAAGGCAATACAGACACACTATCTATATTCTCTTCGAATTTCTCTAGCTTTCGTCACTTCTGCTTTGGCAGCTGGTCTGCAACCAGCTTACGCACAACATTTGCGTTTGTCAGATTTTGCATAAAGCGCTTCTCAAAATTGCATGCAAACGCCTCAGCCTTCTCTTTATTATTTCGTGTCCAGGTTATATTGCCGTTCCTCCTACAACGACTGCCTTAACTGTTTCTAACTTTAGCGGCCAATTTGGTTGCGGCTGCCTTTTCATATTATTAGTCAGCCTGCATTATTTTTGCATTTTATTACGATCCTGCACACCAACCTGCTTCAAAAACTCATTCATGGTATTCACCTTTGACAAACATTGCTCTTTCATTAGCCGATTTTGTACCCGCCTATACATTTGCCTTGCATTCGGGCAGCGCAACTACATTAGTTGCCGTTTGTACACTTGCTTCATTTATATCAGCCCTCGTAAAGGTCCATTAAACCTATATTGTCCGCTATTCATTCGTCGGTACTGTTTGCCCTGCTCTTGCCATTGTTGTATTGATTCTGCTGTGGTCTCTCTATCGCCACCTGCTTGTATTTGCGTGTACATCCAAGTATATAACCCCACCAGGTATGCTTGGCATTCCAATCCCCACATAGCTGAAAGCCAGATGAGCTATTGCAATCATTATCAATATGTTTAAACAGCCTTTTTTTCTACGAAACTAAACGTGCTGTAATGGGACCGAAAACATATAAGTATGTTGTCGACCCATTTAAAACTACATAGTGCATATTGTCCATATTGCATATTGACGCTACTGGAAATGTACAAAATGGAAATGTACAAATCAATGTACCATTGGCATTGCAGCCCATGGAACTGTGTCAAAAAACCCACATTTTTATATTCATTGGATGCCCATATTCTAGAGCTTCGAATAGCTTTTCCTGTCGCAGATGTAATCCTCTCCAATCATACATTGTATGATATAGGCAGATTTCTATGTGATCTGCGCGAGTCTTGAATAAAAAAAAAAATTAAAATGACCTATTATTTTGGGACCATTCTTAAAAAATTTAACAACATCGATCTTGCGACGTACAATGAAATTCGCTTGAAGTTTTTGTGTAATTTAAATCGGACATTCCCAAAAGTCTGCGTTCAATTTTGTACGAGCCCCTACAGCAAAATTTTGTGTGGCAACATAGATGTGATTAGTTGGTTTGGACAATACTGACCTCAGTTCGTTTTTAAGAAACGCCTTGATTTGTGCATATTCAATAAATAATATTGGAGAATTAGAAAAATGGTTCAGAAAAATTGCATTCATACTTATTTCTCCGTATGTTAATAATATTGTGAAGAATACCTTTAATTATTTTGCTAAATATTGTGAAGAGCCATCCGCATATTATTTAAGGGCCCGTATAAAATTGTCAGAAAGTAACGAAAGTGTCAATTATCCACCTTTGCTATCCATTGCCGAAAAAAGTCCATTTAAACTTAAGTTTCAAGAAATACGTGCAGAAGTAACAGAACTTGTATCACAATATAAGGCCAACTTCTGTATGTGAAATATTTATTTAGGTCCAGATATGCTGGCACAGTCCATGCCACTCCCAGTTTTGGCTAACGTCAGCCCGGCACTGGTCGGCCCTGTGTGGCTGCACTTCACTCCATCCCTCGCCGCCGTCTAGCAAACACCGCCCGCGCAAAAATCTCCAGGAGTCGCAGCCACTCTGGTGTCTCCAGAACCCGGGAAAAGTTCCAATGGGTATCTTCTCTCCTGACACCAAGTTCGTCGAGGTCTCGCAGATCTGCATAAAGTGGGCAAGCAACTAGCACGTGCTGCCAGTCTTCGTGCTCTGCACCGCATTGACATGCGGGCGTTGCACTCAAACTTCTCTGCTGCAGGAATGCATTTAGCGACCCGTGGCCCGTCAGCAAGAATCCGGCGTGAAGACCGAATCCAAAGTCTCGCCGGCTGTAGACGAAGCATGCGTCCGGGATAAACTGAAGAGTCGGTCGACCGTGCTCATCACTATCCCACCTCCGTTGCCACTCAGAGCACATGCTTTCGTCCAGCAACGCCTTCATCTGCATCTGATCTAGATTTGCCGCATCTAGACCGAACAGCCAGTCACTATCTTCCAACGGGTGGGCTTGACCTTGAATCTGATTGCCAATTGCTTGGCAACCAAATCCAACGGTGGAGCTCCAGCAAGCACCTGCAATGCCACGGTGGACACTGTTCGGCATACCGGCAGGCATCCTAAGAGCATGACTCTTTGGCAGGAGATGAGGCGCGGAAAACCATACCGAGGCACCAAACAGTGCACAAGCCACCATGAACCCGTAGAACGCGACTTAATGCTCCGATGACTCCAGTCAGCTTAACCCGCAATCCTGCGATATGCGGCTGAAATTTCAACCGTTCACCGACTGTGATGCCAAGGTACCGGTACTTGACGACGTATGGTAGGCTTGCTCCTGCAAACCGTACCACGGGCGGCCTGGAAACGGCAAAATGCCCCTTCAGCATCATCATTGCCACCACTTTATCAAATATATATCATATCATCATTACCACTTTATCATTTAGCTGCCATATTTAAAAATTGTTTGTTTATTAATATATCTTGACCAAACTCGGCATTTATTAGTTTTTCTATGCTCCTCATAAATATGCAAAATCCTATCAAATCCTATCTATATTATGTAGCTGCCATAGGACCGATCGGTCGAAAATTAAGATGTTGTGTAACATTGCAGCAGTATTTTGCCCGAGTTACTATCTCAGTCCCTCTCGAGATGGCACCCCCTAAGCCTCCGCGAGGCAAGCCAACATAACCAATTTTCACGGTGTGTGCGACTCTAACTAAGACACCCTGTACTTGACCAAAAGTGCCCACACAACATTGTAGCACTATGTTGCTACATCAACCAAAAAACGCAACATCAGCACATATAGAAATGGAACACCAACGACGACCAGCTTAGCAGCTGGTACACATTAAAATAAAAGATAAAATTGGACAAGGTTGCCCTTTGGTAACACCCGCCTGTGATTAAACTTGAAGGAGACTTGTTTATGACGACTTGATGACTTGCTCGGCAACAAGTTTATTATTGCTGGAGACTGCCATGCGAAAAATAATGCTAGATACTGTAGAAACAATTGTGAGATTCTTGCAACTGGGTTCTCAACACAAATTTGTTCTTTTTATAAGGAATTGTAGCGAATTGTAATCATCTGCTGCTCTCAATCGAACTTCTTGAAAACTTGTCATTCAATAAGTCAAGGTGTTATCTATTGCTACTTAACGCGGGTGTCGCTCGTTGCCTGGGCTGGCTAAGCCAGTATGTCCTGCTGTATACAGAAATTCATACAGCTGCAGAAATTGAGGATGTCACAGATATTTTTGAGCGCAATATTCGAGCAGCCGCACAAATTGCAGCAAATTCTTAAGCAGTGCAAAATCGTGAACGAGCCCATAGCCAGCTCCCACTCAGCAGATCACTGAAATTGATAATTATGGTCAAAAGACTGCTCAAACGTAATTTTTTTGTGAATCGACACCCATTAGCCAAAGAATCTTGTAAATCGACACCCCTTAGCTAAAAGAATCTATGACAGTGTCGCAACCTGGGTCAGAAAAACTCTAAAAGAAGCAAAGGAGAGACGACTGAATAGCTTGCTTGATCCTATAGATCCTAGTGACCGCTACAACTTTCAAAAGCTGAGGTTGTGACTAACAAATAGCATTAAACGACAGCGTGCGCCAAATGTGCCAGTAAAAAAGTTCATTCAACATGGCAGCAGCGCAGCACACAGCAACGTGTGGTGAAAAACTAAGCAAGAAAAAGCGGAAGCGCTTGCTCAAAATATTGAAGAGTTCAAGACTGTTTTTACAGCCCCATCAACTGACAGAGAACACATCTCACCACCGCTCCTTTAAACGCACGCAGAAATGCATTTTACTCCTATAATAGATGCTGTGGTAATAGCAGAAATCAAGGCGTCAGAACGTTGAAAGTCTCCTGGGCTCGACACAGTCGACAATCAGACTATAAAGGCACTGTTTGGGCTACTTTCCTAGCAAATGGAAGTGTGCTGTGGTTATTATGATTCCCAAGCCTGGAAAGCCACAAGAGCAACTAAGCTCATACAGCTGCTGTCTGGCCTGTCAAAAATATTGGAACTCTTGCTGCTAATTCGTATGATCGAATCAGAAGGGTTCATTGATGCTATTCCAAAGCCGACCAGCAGATTGGCCGAGTCACGAAATTCATAGTCGAAGCATATGAAAGGATATTGTGATGCTACATATTGTAGTAGTAATCATTTATTTAAGTTCTTGTTGTTTGTCTCTTTTTTACCAAAAACGTCTTCTTGCTTGTCGCACTATAGATAGACTGCCTTAAACTTTACCTCGGCAGCCTCTCTTCTTATCGATATTACATGCATGCAACCACTTCAAAGCACCACCTTTCAAATTACTTATACAAATCAAGTTTACTTATCGATATATACTTATGATGCTGTTATACTTAACATAGATAGCGACACTATAACAACATAGCTAGGGCTACCCATGATGATTTTTTCCTATTACAACTCGGCCATTCTGACAAAGAGAGCTCCTGATCACTGTATTTTATATGTATACCTGTCTTAATAACTCTTATGCTTATTTACTATTTTCGCATTCAATGCATAAAATTTTGGCTATTCCAGATACCAACATACGGGTTACGAAATACTTGAAAGCATTCTACATCCGTTAACAAGTATCTATCACTTTTTATAATTTTTCTATAATATAAGGCCCTTTATATCTTGGTATTAACTCTTTCGAAACTCCCGGTGTGCTGTCAAAATTTTTTACCATGACATAGTCACCTATTTTATATTCTAATAATACTTTCTTCTTTTTATTAATGCACTCTTCATTTCTGACTTGAGCTTCTTTTTATATTTATTTTCTAAATTTTTTGTATCAAAACTGTTAACCTGGCCTGTGTTAACTCTTCTAATTTTTCCTTCAATTCATCACATATATTTCCTTTCTGTTGTAGTCCGAATAACATTTCGCTTCGAAATTTCTTTATTATTTTGTGTTGTGTGTTGTTTATTGCATATTCAACATCTTCTATAATAACATCCCAATGTAATCCCTTTTCTGGCTCCGCCATTTTTACCATCATCGGACCTAAATCCTTATTTAATCTTTCCACCTGACCATTTGCTTGCGGGCATCCAATTGCTTTTTAAATTGTGTCACTCCCTCCTTATTTCAAAATTCCTTTAACTCCAACTCCATCTATCCGATATAATGAAATTAGGTATGCTAAAACCTCTGAAATAATCCTTTAATGCACTAATCGCTGCTTTTGTACTTGTTTTCATTGCTGTGTATAGTTAAACAAATTTGGAAAATTCTGCATTAATTGGTCCATAATGGTCTAAAGGGATCATCTCCCATGTTTTGTTTCTTTTTGGTATGCTATGTAGTAGTCCTTCACTCTTATCCGACGGGTGGGCGAAAGCAATACATTTAAAACAATTCCCCATATGCTTTATTGCTTTTCCTTCATATATGGGAACCAATAACTCTTTCCAATAGCATCAATCATCTTATCTCTTCCTGCATGTCCCAACTCATCCAGATATTTGTAAGGGACAAATAAGGGAATATGTTCTTTCATATCCGTTGGTACTTAAAAAACTAATCTGCTATCATTTGTCTTTCTGTAAATGACCCCATTTCTCATTTCAAATAGCGTATGCTCTTCTTTTTCTAACAGCTTTCTAATATCTATTGGTTTGTCATCCTTGCCTTGGCAAATAACTAAATTATACTCAAAACTATTAGATTCAATAACTAAAATATCCTCATAACATCTGCTTAACGTATCCACATGTTGCATTTGCTTGCCCGATCTATGCACTAACTCAAAATCATAATTTTGTAGTTCTAACGCCCATCTAGCAATTCTCGGACTTAAATCTATTTTGTTAAGCGTTAAAGGTAAAGAGATGTAATCTGTCATTATATTAAATCGTTTTCCCTGAAGATATATACGAAATTTACGTGATGCATAATTGATAGCTAGCGTTTCTAACTTAAAACTTTAGACTCAACCTCTGATGTTCGTTTAGAAAAATTAAAAGCCGGATGAAACTTTCTATCTTCCGTCTTTTGACATAATACCGCCCGAAATCCCAATGCACTAGCATCACAGTGTAGCTCTATTTCTTCTTTGAAAATATATATTGATAGTACTGGCCTCTAACAATTTATCTTTTAACATATTGAAACACTTCTCTTCTACAAACTTTAATTTCATATCTTTTTTCAATAAATCATATAAGGGTATAGCTAATATAGAAAAGTCAAGAATGACCTCCTGAAATTTTTTCCATCGATAGATGGGCTATAGAATATAAGCTGGACAACTTCAAATGATAACCTTTTGCCTGGCATCTTCTAAAAATCAAACGGCTTCTCAAAGCATGTGATAACATCAAAAATAATCACGGAATGAAAATGAAATGTACATGTACAATTTCTATATATTCGTATTACTCCCCAGTAGCCAATCCTGCTTTTTGTACACACTAACATCCCCGAGTGCCATACACGATCAAACGCTGCACTGATATCATTGATCGATATAATAAATATAGCCGAGCAAAATTGTCGCTTCTCATAAGCATTTAATATATATTAAGTCACATGAGCTGGCTGCTGCTCAGTCCCATGATCTTTTCTAAGCCCAAATTGTTGGCTTGGTATATCATTTGCAATCTCTTTGTATTTAAGAACCCTGCTGGCAAACTAATTCTCTGCTCTGCTTTAGCAATATCATACTGATCTCTGCACCTAATATACAATTGAAGATCAGCACCAAGTATATAATCGCCGTATCTGGCAATGACTTAATAACCATATTGTCTATATTGTCTATGCCAAGAGACTTATTCAGCTCTAGCATGTCTGGGTCTAGAATAGTCTCGGTAACACTTATCGGACGAAAAGGCAATACAGACACACTATCTATATTCTCTTCGAATTTCTCTAGCTTTCGTCACTTCTGATTTGGCAGCTGGTCTGCAACCAGCTTACGTACAACATTTGCGTTTGTCAGATTTTGCATAAAGCGCTTCTCAAAATGGCATGCAAACGCCTCAGCCTTCTCTTTATTATTTCGTGTCCAGGTTATATTGCCGTTCCTCCTACAACGACTGCCTTAACTGTTTCTAACTTTAGCGGCCAATTTGGTTGCGGCTGCCTTTTCATATTATTAGTCAGCCTGCATTATTTTTGCATTTTATTACGATCCTGCACACCAACCTGCTTCAAAAACTCATTCATGGTATTCACCTTTGACAAACATTGCTCTTTCATTAGCCGATTTTGTACCCGCCTATACATTTGCCTTGCATTCGGGCAGCGCAACTACATTAGTTGCCGTTTGTACACTTGCTTCATTTATATCAGCCCTCGTAAAGGTCCATTAAACCTATATTGTCCGCTATTCATTCGTCGGTACTGTTTGCCCTGCTCTTGCCATTGTTGTATTGATTCTGCTGTGGTCTCTCTATCGCCACCTGCTTGTATTTGCGTGTACATCCAAGTATATAACCCCACCAGGTATGCTTGGCATTCCAATCCCCACATAGCTGAAAGCCAGATGAGCTATTGCAATCATTATCAATATGTTTAAACAGCCTTTTTTTCTACGAAACTAAACGTGCTGTAATGGGACCGAAAACATATAAGTATGTTGTCGACCCATTTAAAACTACATAGTGCATATTGTCCATATTGCATATTGACGCTACTGGAAATGTACAAAATGGAAATGTACAAATCAATGTACCATTGGCATTGCAGCCCATGGAACTGTGTCAAAAAACCCACATTTTTATATTCATTGGATGCCCATATTCTAGAGCTTCGAATAGCTTTTCCTGTCGCAGATGTAATCCTCTCCAATCATACATTGTATGATATAGGCAGATTTCTATGTGATCTGCGCGAGTCTTGAATAAAAAAAAAAATTAAAATGACCTATTATTTTGGGACCATTCTTAAAAAATTTAACAACATCGATCTTGCGACGTACAATGAAATTCGCTTGAAGTTTTTGTGTAATTTAAATCGGACATTCCCAAAAGTCTGCGTTCAATTTTGTACGAGCCCCTACAGCAAAATTTTGTGTGGCAACATAGATGTGATTAGTTGGTTTGGACAATACTGACCTCAGTTCGTTTTTAAGAAACGCCTTGATTTGTGCATATTCAATAAATAATATTGGAGAATTAGAAAAATGGTTCAGAAAAATTGCATTCATACTTATTTCTCCGTATGTTAATAATATTGTGAATAATACCTTTAATTATTTTGCTAAATATTGTGAAGAGCCATCCGCATATTATTTAAGGGCCCGTATAAAATTGTCAGAAAGTAACGAAAGTGTCAATTATCCACCTTTGCTATCCATTGCCGAAAAAAGTCCATTTAAACTTAAGTTTCAAGAAATACGTGCGTAACAGAACTTGTATCACAATATAAGGCCAACTTCTGTATGTGAAATATTTATTTAGCTCCAGATATGCTGGACCTTATTTTAAATAAAAACATTGTTTACGAACTGTTTTTGGGTATTTTTATTGATAGATCCAATAAAAGAACCAATAATGGTTAATGGTTTTAAGCCAAGTGTTAATTGTTCAGTGGCTCAAGTACAAAATGATGTGCTATCGGATGCCTCCAGTTGTGGCATTCTGGTTTTGCAATTCGTAGAAAGATATGTGTCAAAGTTTTCACACACAAGTTTAAAATCTTATGGCCTTTTGAGAAATGAAATGCTTCATACAACTTTCAAATTTGGAAATTCATTAAATGATTAATGTTTGCACTTTTCGTTTAAGAGTAAATGACCTTTAACATATCGCTCCCCAAACGTGATCGTTTTATATGTGATAAATGTATCAGAAAAGAAAATCGAAATGATCGAAATATTATTTGCAATTTATGTGAACTTTGCCAAGATACCACCAATTGAGTTCCATACTTGCAAAGTGTTTTTGACAATGAGTGAGACCACACTCAAGAGTTAAGTAGAACTTCACGTCATTGTTCGGTAGTTTCTATTTTGGGTCGCAATGAGTATTAGAAAATATTTATGTCCTGAAATATCAGCATGCAAATTTTACGATATATTTTCGTCGAGCTTTAAATATACCGTAATGCAGAATATGCGTCTAAAAATGTTAAGCATGCCAATGTTAATATATATGTACACTATGTTATTATATATTAATACAAATACTTTTGTTTTTATCTAACTCAATTTGTTTATTATTTTAAAAATATGCGTAGTTGTAGTAGATATTAAATGGTTTTATAAATATTTAAAATTTATAAATTCTTATGGGGAATACTGGGGAATATCCTGAACCCTCTTATTCCAACACCAAATGAATCTAGCGCGACGCGCTCGTTTGAGTTAATAAAAATAAATTTAAAAACAAGTTCCCTTGGCAGGGTTCGAACTCGCCACTAGCAGCACAGAAAACAATCGCAATTGAAATGTAGTTGATAGAATTCGAAGCAGATGCGTTAATTTGTGTGTGTACATGTATAGAATAATTCTTGGAATTTGCACTTGCTACTGCTAACATGTGGGCAACCGAAACACATTTTCTTTTGTTTCTTAACCGATCTTGATGAAAATTTTAGCAGTACATCTTATTGTACTATAAACAATTCTTGTCGTATTTAAATGATAATTGCATTTATATTTTAGCTTAAATTGGGGGCAATACAAGTTGGGTTATTAACTTGATTTATAGCTAGGAGGTAGTACCGGGATGATGGGAATGTTATAAAATTGAAGGAACTTGTTATATATATACTATTCTAGAATAAACATATAAAGTTTGGTATCTCTAGCTCTTAATATTTACCCCATTAGCTCAATAAACAGGATGTCGATATCCAATACATACGGACAGAACGTCTACATTTGTTTAACGTGGCGTGTACCCCGTAGGGGTTTACTACCACGGTATTCGAAAATACAACGAGCCGAAACAAAAACGATACTCCCCGAAGGGCCGCACCAACCAACCCGGACGGAACAAGTTCCGTGGGCTCCTGGTTACCCGTGGTACCAAATTACAGCTTTGGTCGGCTGTTCGTAGCAATTGCCACTCCCCAGTTTTGTTGACGACAAACCCGGAATGGGTCGTCCATTGGTCGACTCACCCCAAATTGGAGCTTGTCTTCCAGATTAAACTCTGGTGGGCTTCGTGACACAGTCCATGCCACTCCCAGTTTTGGCTAACGTCAGCCCGGCACTGGTCGGCCCTGTGTGGCTGCACTTCACTCCATCCCTCGCCGCCGTCTAGCAAACACCGCCCGCGCAAACATCTCCAGGAGTCGCAGCCACTCTGGTGTCTCCAGAACCCGGGAAAAGTTCCAACGGGTATCTTCTCTCCTGACACCAAGTTCGTCGAGGTCTCGCAGATCTGCATAAAGTGGACAAGCAACTAGCACGTGCTGCCAGTCTTCGTGCTCTGCACCGCATTGACATGCGGGCGTTGCACTCAGACTTCTCTGATGCAGGAATGCATTTAGCGACCCGTGGCCCGTCAGCAAGAATCCGGCGTGAAGACCGAATCCAAAGTCTCGCCGGCTGTAGACGAAGCATGCGTCCGGGATAAACTGATGAGTCGGTCGACCGTGCTCATCACTATCCCACCTCCGCTGCCACTCAGAGCACATGCTTTCGTCCAGCAACGCCTTCATCTGCATCTGATCTAGATTTGCCGCATCTAGACCGAACAGCCAGTCACTATCTTCCAACGGATGGGCTTGACTTTGAATCTGATTGCCAATTGCTTGGCAACCAAATCCAACGGTGGAGCTCCAGCAAGCACCTGCAATGCCACGGTGGACACTGTTCGGCATACCGGCAGGCATCCTAAGAGCATGACTCTTTGGCAGGAGATGAGGCGCGGAAAACCATACCGAGGCACCAAACAGTGCACAAGCCACCATGAACCCGTAGAACGCGACCTAATGCTCCGACGACTCCAGTCAGCTTAACCCGCAATCCTGCGATATGCGGCTGAAATTTCAACCGTTCACCGACTGTGATGCCAAGGTACCGGTACTTGACGACGTATGGTAGGCTTGCTCCTGCAAACCGTACCACGGGCGGCCTGGAAACGGCAAAACGCCCCTTCAGCATCATCATTGCCGTCTTGCTGGTTGAGATCGATACTTCGACCTCGGCTCCTCAAGCTCCCACGACGGACATCAGAGCAGCTGATCGACGCTCCAGTTCGGCTCTCGACCTTCCCCCGACAAGAACCAGCAAGTCATCGGCATATGCACTAAATGTGCACAAGGACTCCAGTCGTTGGATCAGGACATCCATCATGGTGTTCCAGATGAACGGCCCACTGATGGATCCCTGGTGTGTACCCTCGTGTGACCTCCACCTCGACTTCGCCACTTGCTGGTCATCCTGGCTTTCCTGCCACAGAATAAGCTTCTCCACAAACTAGCTTCCTTGCATCCCGCATCGATCAAGCGGCGCTCCACTCGATGTTGTCAAAGGCGCCCTCAAAGTCCACGAAAAAACCAAGTACGTATACCGCCTGGCTGGCGGCAACGCTGGTCATTGCGTGCTTCCAGGCGTCCCCGACACAGCGTCCAGGTCGAAAGCCAAATTGCCATTTATTTCCATCAGGAAGCACCTCCTTCATTCGATCCACCATGATCCCCTCAAATACATACGGACAGACGGACGGACATGGCTAGATCGACTCATCTGTTGATGCTTGTCAAGAAAATATATACTTTATGGGGTCGGAGATGTTTCCTTCTGCCTTTTACATTCATTTGCAAAAATACATTTTACCCTTTTTACCCATTTTCAATGGGTTCAGGGTATAAGAATATATGATATTTTTAATACTATTATTAGGCATTTGTGCAGGCAATCTAATTATGTTTATAAACGTTGGCGGCTATGGACACATAATTTTATAGGAACAAAAGTTTTGGTATTTTAAATAAAAAGTTTTTATTTTAATATTATTTTTGATATGGTGTCACTTTTCATTGCCAAAATGCATATGTATGCCTCTACATACACATACAAAAGAACTCATATAGGTTTACATAGTTAATGTAGAAGAGCACATACATACATATACATAAGTGAAGCTCACACGATTTCCCTAAAAATATAATATACACTTGTACATACATTAAACATTTGACTTAGCATTTAGGCTTTTTTCTTTCCTTTTCCAGGCGAGATGCACTTGAAGCTTTCTCTATAATAATAGCCTCGTATTTCGTGCCTTTGAAATAAGCGAAACATTTGCCCCTTTTTATTAAAACTCTGTTTTGCGAGAGTACATAATACTCCCCACATTTCACATAAAAAACATTTATAAATCCCTTTCACTCCTTCACTCAAAACTTCGGAATTAAAAGAAGGGGGCAGCACAGGCGATTACGATTAACCGAAACACAAGTGGTACTTTCGTAGAAATCAATCGAAAGTTCCCAAAATAATCGTAATAACTTATGGGCTCCTTTTATTAAAATTTACAATACAATAACATTTATCAAAATAATAATATGAAGTGAAGTTTAAATGTATTTAAGCCACAAAAAAAAAATTCAATGAATTTCTATCTTTATGAAAGTTTGCAGAAGTCCCTCTTTCTGTTCCACGCAGCACATATATCAAAACCAGCCAGATCGGACCACTTTATCATATAGCTGCCATATTTAAAAATTGTTTGTTTATTAATATATCTTGACCAAACTCGGCATTTATTAGTTTTACTATGCTCCTCATAAATATGCAAAATCCTATCAAATCCTATCTATATTATGTAGCTGCCATAGGACCGATCGGTCGAAAATTAAGATGTTGTGTAACATTGCAGCAGTATTTTGCCCGAGTTACTATCTCAGTCCCTCTCGAGATGGCACCCCCTAAGCCTCCGCGAGGCAAGTTAACATAACCAATTTTCACGGTGTTGTGCGACTCTAACTAAGACACCCTGTACTTGACCAAAAGTGCCCACACAACATTGTAGCACTATGTTGCTACATCAACCAAAAAACGCAACATCAGCAATAGACAGGATGTTGATATTGCGACACATATAGAAATGGAACACCAACGACGACCAGCTTAGCAGCTGGTACACATTAAAATAAAAGATAAAATTGGACAAGGTTGCCCTTTGGTCACACCCGCCTGTGATTAAACTTGAAGGAGACTTGTTTATGACGACTTGATGACTTGCTCGGCAACAAGTTTATTATTGCTGGAGACTGCCATGCGAAAAATAATGCTAGATACTGTAGAAAAAATTGTGAGATTCTTGCAACTGGGTTCTCAACACAAATTTGTTCTTTTTATAAGGAATTGCAGCGAATTGTAATCATCTGCTGCTCTCAATCGAACTTCTTGAAAACTTGTCATTCAAGAAGTCAAGGTGTTATCTATTGCTACTTAACGCGGGTGTCGCTCGTTGCCTGGGCTGGCTAAGCCAGTATGTCCTGCTGTATACAGAAATTCATACAGCTGCAGAAATTGAGGATGTCACAGATATTTTTGAGCGCAATATTCGAGCAGTCGCACAAATTGCAGCAAATTCTTAAGCAGTGCAAAATCGTGAACGAGCCCATAGCCAGCTCCCACTCAGCAGATCACTGAAATTGATAATTATGGTCAAAAGACTGCTCAAACGTAATTTTTTTGTGAATCGACACCCATTAGCCAAAGAATCTTGTAAATCGACACCCCTTAGCTAAAAGAATCCATGAGTGTCGCAACCTGGGTCAGAAAAACTCTAAAAGAAGCAAAGGAGAGACGACTGAATAGCTTGCTTGATCCTATAGATCCTAGTGACCGCTACAACTTTCAAAAGCTGAGGTTGTGACTAACAAATAGCATTAAACGACAGCGTGCGCCAAATGTGCCAGTAAAAAAGTTCATTCAACATGGCAGCAGCGCAGCACACAGCAACGTGTGGTGAAAAACTAAGCAAGAAAAAGCGGAAGCGCTTGCTCAAAATATTGAAGAGTTCAAGACTGTTTTTACAGCCCCATCAACTGACAGAGAACACATCTCACCACCGCTCCTTTAAACGCACGCAGAAATGCATTTTACTCCTATAATAGATGCTGTGGTAATAGCAGAAATCAAGGCGTCAGAACGTTGAAAGTCTCCTGGGCTCGACACAGTCGACAATCAGACTATAAAGGCACTGTTTGGGCTACTTTCCTAGCAAATGGAAGTGTGCTGTGGTTATTATGATTCCCAAGCCTGGAAAGCCACAAGAGCAACTAAGCTCATACAGCTGCTGTCTGGCCTGTCAAAAATATTGGAACTCTTGCTGCTAATTCGTATGATCGAATCAGAAGGGTTCATTGATGCTATTCCAAAGCCGACCAGCAGATTGGCCGAGTCACGAAATTCATAGTCGAAGCATATGAAAGGATATTGTGATGCTACATATTGTAGTAGTAATCATTTATTTAAGTTCTTGTTGTTTGTCTCTTTTTTACCAAAAACGTCTTCTTGCTTGTCGCACTATAGATAGACTGCCTTAAACTTTACCTCGGCAGCCTCTCTTCTTATCGATACTACATGCATGCAACCAGTACAAAGCACCACCTTTCAAATTACTTATACAAATCAAGTTTACTTATCGATATATACTTATGATGCTGTTATACTTAACATAGCTAGGGCTACCCATGATGATTTTATCCTATTACAACTCGGCCATTCTGACAAAGAGAGCTCCTGATCTCTGTATTTTATATGTATACCTGTCTTAATAACTCTTATGCTTATTTACTATTTTCGCATTCAATGCATAAAATTTTGGCTATTCCAGATACCAACATACGGGTTACGAAATACTTGAAAGCATTCTACATCCGTTAAGTATCTATCACTTTTTATAATTTTTCTATAATATAAGGCCCTTTATATCTTGGTATTAACTCTTTCGAAACTCCCGGTGTGCTGTCAAAATTTTTTACCATGAGATAGTCACCTATTTTATATTCTAATGATACTTTCTTCTTTTTATACCCTTGCAGAGGGTATTATAATTTTGTCGTGAAATGTGTAACGCATAGAAGGAGACATCTCCGACCCCATAAAGTATATATATTCTTGATCAGCATCAACAGTCGAGTCGATATAGCCATGTCCGTCTGTCCGTCTGTCCGGCTGTCTGTTTCTATGCGAACTAGTCTCTCAGTTTTAAAGCTATCTTAATGAAACTTTGCAGAAGTCCCTTTTTCTGTTGCACGCAGCACATATGTCAAAACCAGCTGGATCGGACTACTATATCATATAGCTGCCATAGGAAAGATCGGTCGAAAATTAAGTTTTCGTATGAAAAAACATTTTGTTTTTCAAGATATCTTGATATCTTGACTCGGCATTTATTAGTTTTACTAAGCTCCTCATGTATATGCAAAATCCTATTAAGATCGGACCACTATATCATAAAGCTTCCATAGGAACGATCGGTTGAAAATTAAGTTTTTGTATGAAAAAACATTTTGTTTTTCAAGATATCTTGACCAAACTCGGCATTTATTAGTTTTACTAAGCTCCTCATATATATGCAAAATCCTATTAAGATCGGACCACTATATCATATAGCTGCTATAGGAACGATCGGTCGAAAATTAAGGTTTTGTATGAAAAAACATTTTGTTTTTCAAGATATCTTGACCAAACTCGGCATTAATTACTTTTACTAAGCTCCTCATATATATGCAAAATCCTTTTAAGATCGAACCACTATATCATATAGCTGCCATAGAAACGATCGGTCGAAAACTAGGTTTTTGATTAAAAGCCTTTTTTGTTTATCAGGATACCTTCACCAAGCTCGGCATTAACCATTTTCTCGGCATTAAATGGTTGCAAGGGTATTAGATCTTCGGCGTGCCGAAGATAGCCTTTCTTCCTCGTTATTAATGCACTCTTCATTTCTGACTTGAGCTTCTTTTTGTCATGTTTCCGTACTCTTTCTTATATTTTCTAAATTTTTTGTATCAAAACTGTTAACCTGGCCTGTGTGAACTCTTCTAATTTTTCCTTCAATTCATCACATATATTTCCTTTCTGTTGTAGTCCGAATAACATTTCGCTTCGAAATTTCTTTATTATTTTGTGTTGTGTGTTGTTTATTGCATATTCAACATCTTCTATAATAACATCCCAATGTAATCCCTTTTCTGGCTCCGCCATTTTTACCATCATCGGACCTAAATCCTTATTTAATCTTTCCACCTGACCATTTGCTTGCGGGCATCCAATTGCTTTTTAAATTGTGTCACTCCCTCCTTATTTCAAAATTCCTTTAACTCCAACTCCATCTATCCGATATAATGAAATTAGGTATGCTAAAACCTCTGAAATAATCCTTTAATGCACTAATCGCTGCTTTTGTACTTGTTTTCATTGCTGTGTATAGTTAAACAAATTTGGAAAATTCTGCATTAATTGGTCCATAATGGTCTAAAGGGATCATCTCCCATGTTTTGTTTCTTTTTGGTATGCTATGTAGTAGTCCTTCACTCTTATCCGACGGGTGGGCGAAAGCAATACATTTAAAACAATTCCCCATATGCTTTATTGCTTTTCCTTCATATATGGGAACCAATAACTCTTTCCAATAGCATCAATCATCTTATCTCTTCCTGCATGTCCCAACTCATCCAGATATTTGTAAGGGACAAATAAGGGAATATGTTCTTTCATATCCGTTGGTACTTAAAAAACTAATCTGCTATCATTTGTCTTTCTGTAAATGACCCCATTTCTCATTTAAAATAGCGTATGCTCTTCTTTTTCTAACAGCTTTCTAATATCTATTGGTTTGTCATCCTTGCCTTGGCAAATAACTAAATTATACTCAAAACTATTAGATTCAATAACTAAAATATCCTCATAACATCTGCTTAACGTATCCACATGTTGCATTTGCTTGCCCGATCTATGCACTAACTCAAAATCATAATTTTGTAGCTCTAACGCCCATCTAGCAATTCTCGGACTTAAATCTATTTTGTTAAGCGTTAAAGGTAAAGAGATGTAATCTGTCATTATATTAAATCGTTTTCCCTGAAGATATATACGAAATTTACGTGATGCATAATTGATAGCTAGCGTTTCTAACTTAAAACTTTAGACTCAACCTCTGATGTTCGTTTAGAAAAATTAAAAGCCGGATGAAACTTTCTATCTTCCGTCTTTTGACATAATACCGCCCGAAATCCCAATGCACTAGCATCACAGTGTAGCTCTATTTCTTCTTTGAAAATATATATTGATAGTACTGGCCTCTAACAATTTATCTTTTAACATATTGAAACACTTCTCTTCTACAAACTTTAGTTTCATATCTTTTTTAAATAAATCATATAAGGGTATAGCTAATATAGAAAAGTCAAGAATGACCTCCTGAAATAAGAGCATAAACCTAGAAAACTTGTACTCCCTGAATGTTTTTTTTTTATTGGAAAGGACTTTACCCTTTCTAATCCTTTTTCATCCGCCCTTACGCCTTTGCCATCCACCAACAATCCTAAATATTTAACGCTGTTTTAAAAAATTCGCACATGTCTAATTTCAAGTCTAGTATGTTTTGAACCAGTCTTATAAAAACTTCCTTTAAAGTCTCCATGTGGTCCTTTATATTTCTACTTGCTATCGGAGATCGGTCGTGTAATTTGTGCTTTCCCGTGCGTGTGTGTGTTCAGTGCATAACAAGCAAAAAGCAAAAATTGGAGTGACAGTGACACTAACTAAGCCCGCCCCAGGGCTTTACACACAAATCCCGCCTGTATAGTGCCAACTGTATACAATTAAATTTAAAATAACTGTCCATTTACCAAAATAAAACCGCGTGCGAGCGTAAGAGAGCAAGCCTTAGCTAAGTTCAAGCTGCGCTCAGCTGATCGCCTAAGCTCAGCCCTAGTGTGTGTGTGTGTGTGTGTGTGTGTGTGTGTGTGTGTGTGTGTGTGTGTGTGTGTGTGTGAGTGAGCAGAGCTTTTGAGAGAGAGCTTTTGCCAATACTCTCCAACACAAGCAAAGCACTAGCCAATAGTCAGCACTGGCAAGTCAGTCACTGACCGTGACAGAGCTGAAACTTTCCAGTCACTGTTTCGCTCTTCGTTCACGAAAGTCACTTTTTACAAAAAATGCTGGCGATTTTTGTAACTAAGTGCAGCCTCAAAACAAAAATAAAATTAAAAATAAGTATATAATTAACCCAATGGCGTTCAACAGCCCTAATCAACCCTTCCCAGACTACCCCGCCTCCCCCATCTATAACCCTGGGTAAAATGTTCTACCGGCATATATCACACTGTGCGGGGGTACTACGCTGCCCACTACCTCCTGCATAACGACAACGGCCTGTTCCCTAGGCACGTCCACGGTAACGCCGTCCTTCGCACACGGCATCAGCTCCCAGAGCTCCTCTACCCCGTCTCTCCCTCGTACGAACCCTGCTACAACCTCGGACCTCCAAGCCCTTTTGTGCAACTACCCGTCAAAGTGTGCAGTCAGGTACCAAAAACCAAAGTTCATGCCCAGAGTGGGGGCCGCCCAAAAACGAGAAGGTGGTACACTCTCCCCCAGTATTGTTCGAAAGAAAGCATGCACCACCGAAGCCAAGAAAGGCAGTCAAAATTGGTTCTCGGTTCTCTGTGATGAAGAGGAAAGCGACATGGAGGTAGAGGAAACTGCCAACAACATAGCTAATTTTAATGCTAATGACGAAGACCCGGACGATAGACCATCCACAAATGACAATTCAAAAGAGCGCCCCGCAACCCACCCAGTCGGCGCCTCTCAATGAGCGCCCCTCCTCCAAGCTGCCTAGAATTACGGTGCCAGACATCGTTAGCTTCGCCACTTGACAGCATACTAGGAGCGGACGACTACACCGTGCGCTCAACTCTGGTGACTGCATAGTCCAGTGCCGAAACCCAGACGACTACCGAGCGTTGGCAAGTCACCTTCGCGAGAACGGCTGCATGGTCCCCCACCACCAACTAATAGAGGACCGGCCATACCGCATAGTGTTGAGAAACATTCACCAAGAGATCTCATCCGAAGACATTTCTGCGTAACTAGCAGACAAGGAACACCAAGTTGTCCGCATTTACACTCCGCGTAGCAGAGTCAACAATGAACCACTCAACATGAGATTTGTTGACCTGAGAAAGGCGGACAACAACAACCAAATCAAGGCAATAAATGTGTTATGCAGACACAAAGTATCGTGGGATAAGCTTTGCAAGACTTCGGGCCCAGTCCAGTGCAACAAATGCCAAGAATACGGACGTACCAAGTCTTACTGCTCGAGACATTAAGTGTGCAAGTAGTGTGGGGACAACCATCCCACAAGCGAGTGCTCACTTCAAGGGCTGCAAAAAATATCTGCAGTACGCTTATCAACAACAAAACCAGCACAAGGCAATTGGTAGAGATGCCAGCCGTTCCAGGGATCGTCGCCCCCCGACAGCCCCTCCAGCTCGCAGCTTCGCTCCCAGCCAACAATCGTTTGACAGCGTCCTACGCGGTAGCCAGCCTGCCGAGCATAGAGCCCGCTCAACGTCGGGAAGAAGGAACACAGGTAGCATTCTCGGTCGATCCCATCCCGTCAGTTCAGCTTGCAACAACTGTTTGCCAGGTTTGGCAGAATGATGTCTCACGTAGAGACACTACTTCAAGCGCTACTGGCGCAAATAAAAACCGTGTCTAAAATGAACTCCCGTAGGGTAGCACTGTGGAACGCCAACGGACTCTTCTCGAAAGCGAATGAGATCGCAGCCTTCATCGAGCTCCATCATATCGCTGTATTTCTGCTATCGGAGACTCACTTCTGCTCCCGCATCACACTAAGAGTGCCAGGCTACACACTCCACACCGCCAACCACCCAGACAACAGCCAACATGGAAGAGCAGCAATATTGATCAAGTCATCCTTGTCCCACCACCCACTTGAGTCGTCTGGCATATGCAAACCGCCGTTATCCGACTCGGATCCGGCAGAGGCGACTTCAACCTCTCCTCTGTATACTGCCCTCCGGCATTGAGAGTGAGTGAAGCGCACTTCCAAACCCTATTCGATCAACTCGGCCCGAAATTCCCTGCAGGGGGTGACTGGAATGCCAAACACCGCTGGTGGGGAAACTACCGGATGTGCCCCCGAGGGAGAAAGCTCTTCTCTGCCATTGAGACCGACGGCATCGAGGTAATAGCCACTGGAGAGGCAACGTGCTACCCTTATAGAGCTACTGCAACGGCTCTACAAAGGATTCAGAGAGGAACAGCTGAGAATAAAAAGTCTCCTGGAGCTGACCTCGGATCACCTCCCACTGCTGATTGAGCTTGAGAAGACTCCCAAGTGGTTTCCTGGCACCGGCAAAAGGATCCCAGCGCCGTCTTACTTGGACGTCTACCGGACCTGTCTCGTTGACACCCTAGAGCTCAACGTCGCCATAAGCACGGCAAGCCAACTGGAAAGCTATGTTGACCACCCCACCGCGAAAATAACAGAAGCTGCCAGATGTGCAGCCCCGCAAACGCAACCTTCTAATCACGCTTTTAGAAGCTCCCAACTAAACCCTGAAATCAGGAGTCTGCTTGCCGATAAGTGACGATTAAAGAGGCTGTACATCCGCTACGGTGATCCCTCTGCCAAGTCGGAAATGGTCAGTGCGTCCAACCGGCGCCGACAACTGCTGGCAAGGACCCGAAGAGGAAACATCGACAGCTTACTAGAAACTGCTGAGCATGACGGCAACAGCACCTTCTCAGTGTGTAAACTCACCAGGAGTATTAAAAGGCAAGCTATTTTTACCTCCCCGATCAAGGATCACTCCGGCCACTGGCTCTGATCGGACGAGGAAAAGGCTGTTTACTATCCATCTGGAGAAGACCTTAACGTCATTTTAATTCGCAGATGTCGCACAGTACCGCAAAGTGACTGAATCACTCGAAGCGCCACTGCAGATGGCTCTTCCAATAGGGAGCATCATCCTTGCTGAAATCGGGTCACAGCTGAAAACGCTGAAGAAAACCCCCGGATGCGATGTAATTGACAGCAGAGCGGCCAAGGCCCTCCTCGCAAAGGCATCATGGCGCTCGCGTTGATCTTCAACTCAATGCTCAGGCTTGGCCACTTCCCGAAGCAGTGGAATCGAACGAAAATCATCATGATCGCCAAACCCGGTAAGCCGCTTAATCAGCTGGAATCCTACCGCCCTATAAGCCTGCTGCCGACGCTCTCCAAAGTATTTGAGCAACTCCTTCTAATTCGACTAATGGAGGTCGAAGAGGTCACGCGCCTGATCCCAGACCATCAGTTCGGCTTCAAGAAGTCTCATGGCTGCCTTGAACAGGTCCAACGAGTTGTCAACCATGTACTGGAGGCATACGAAAAGAAAGAATACTGCGTTGGAGTCTTCCTCGACGTCAAACAGGCGTTCGACAAAGTCTAGCACGACGGCCTCCTCTGCAAAATTAAATCCCTACTCCCTGCGCCATAGTTCTGCATATTGAGCTCATTACTGGCAGGACGCACCTTCAACGTGGCCGTCAAAGACCAAAGCTCATATGTCATAGATATCAAAGCAGGTGTCCCACAAGGCAGCGTACACGGCTCGGCGCTGTACACCCTTTACACAGCTGACCTCCCGACAAGAGGACAAAGCACTCCATCCTACAGCCCCGCGAAACTGCTGGTGGCAACGTATGCGGACGACACCTCCTTCCTAGCATCGCACGAAATTCTGCAAGCTGCAACAAATGTAGTACAGAACTGGCTGCTGGAAGTCGAAACTTTGACAGCCAAGTGGAATATCGCCTTTAACTGTGCCAAGTCCGTGTGTGCCACTTTTACGCTTCGTCCAGACAGTTGCCAGGGGCTACGATTAGACGGAGGAACCATTGAGCACACCAGCCCATTCTGTTACTTATGCGTCCATCTGGATCGAAGGCTCGTATGGGGATCCCACATCGCAGCAACGAGAACAAACTGCTTGCGAAGGCTTCAAAAGCTGGACTGGCTACTAAAGCCTCATAGCAAGCTGCATGTTTCCACGAAGGCATTGCTTGTGAAAACTATGATAACGCCTATTTGGACATATGCCATCCAAGTTTGGGGCACAGCATCAGCACACCAGCTGCGCCGCATAAGAGTGGTCCAAGTCAAGGCTGCACACAAGGTTGCCGGCCTGTCATGGTACGTCACAACCGACGACCACAAGCTGCAGCGGCACCCGGACGCGGCCGCCAGGGTCCTGGTTGACCCCATCAGAGCGCTGAGCCTCCGAAGACTACACCGCGACGACCTACAGTATGTCAAAAAATTGTTTTCACATTAGAAAAAAAAATGATTTTTCGACTTTCTCAGCAAATTTAAATATTAATAATTTATTATAGTTGCTTATAGTATTTACTAATAGGATTCATAAAAGTAGTAATAGAAAGTAGAATGATATGTGAAAAATAATTCAAAAACCAAAAATAGTCGGTTTTTTCATTGTCAAACAATTGTTTACACATTTGGCATAAGTAATAATTAAATTAATCTAAGGCACTGAAATTACATATTTTTCTTATATTTAATATTTTGTATGGCCACCATTGGCATTAATGACCTCGTGGAGGCGCTTTTCCATTGAATGAATAAGCTTTTTAAAATCATAATGGGTCGGCAACTGTTGCCACTCTTCTAGTATAGCACTTTTTAGTGCTGTTCGATTCTTTGGATGCCTTTTAGCCACTCTTTTCTTTAATAAAGCCCACACATTTTCGATGGGATTGAGATCAGGACTTTGCGCAGGTGTATCGTAGACTTTGCCGCAGTTATAAAGTAACCACAAGCGTATCATATGCGCCTTATGCTTTGGTTCGTTGTCCTGATAAGTTTTAAAATTCGGCATATTATTGTATATAAACCCAAATTTATTCGCGCTGCTTGTAAAATGGTTCTTCAAAATGCTTAAATATGGTTTTGCGTGCATCGTGTTTTCAACAAAAGCCAAATCCCCGACTCCTTGGCTTGAGATGCACCCCCAAATCATTATGGACAGTTTGCCAAATTTGACTGTCGGAATGATGTTTCGGTTTTCCAAAGATGTTAAGGGTTTACGCCACACTCTTGTTGGCCCATCATTATAATATAGCATCATTTTCATCTCATCGCAGAAGATGACGTCATCCCAATATTCGGCAGGTTGATTGTGGTACATTGTGGCAAAGGACAACATTAACATCAGAGAGCATTGGTTTCTGGCGAGCAGCTCTTGATTTGTACTCGTGTCGTAGTATGGCCTGACGTACAGTTTCATGGGATACATCCAGATCCAACTATTCCTTCAGTTCTCTTGCAAGAGTTCTCGTCGAAAGCATCGGATTTTGGTCCAGTTTTTTTTACCAATGATCGCTCTGCTCGTTTATTTATTTTTTGCTTCCGACCGGCTCCTTTCTTTGGCTCCAATCTTCCCTCGCTTTCAGCGCGATTTATAATATTATAAATGGTCTTGCGGGTTACAGAAAACATTTTTGATAATACCTGCGCTCTTTTACCCAATTGGTGATTAAAGTACACTAACTGGACCACCTCAAACGATAATCTCTTGCCTGGCAATTTTAAAAGTGTCTACATTATTTCTGAAGCGCAACAAACGAAAATTTTCAGTTCATAAAAAGCCAAATTCGTAGAACAGAGCATGTGCAAGGCAAAAGTTACTGTAAATTTACCGCTATTCACAGCATAAGCGCAAAAAGGAATGCAGAACATTTTTGTGTAAACAATTGTTTGACAGCGGCAAAACCGACTATTTTTGTTTTTTGAATTATTTCTCACATATCATTCTACTTTCTATTACTACTTTTATGAATCGTATTAGTAAAAGTATAAGCAACTATAATAAATTAAAAAATAAATATTTACAATATTTGAAAGTAGTTACTTTTGCTGAGAAAGTCGAAAAATCATTTTTTCTAATGTGAAAACAATTTCTTGACATACTGTACCTACGAGGCGTATCAATTAAAGATCCCATCATGGTTAAGAAAACCTTTGTAAATATCATACATTTCATCATGTAACTAGACTATACTAACAACTATTCGCTTGGTAAAGATCAGAAGGCACTGATCGATTCCAGCGCAACAATAAATAAATAATCGTCCAATAATTTTCGTAATTTTTGTTTTTCCACATAAGGTAGCTGTCTAAGTGTACAATTAAATTGATTTGGCCTTATCGCTTTAACATAAGTATTTCCAAATAAATTTTTAAATTCACACTTTGCGCTATAATCAATATCTTCACTATATGTATTTTCTGTTTTATTAGAATCTCCACAACTTATTATTAAAATATAAGTTAATTAAGTTAATAAAGAAAGTTTTGATACGAATCCATAAAATCTCTACCAAGCTCAGCGTCATATCTCATAGACTCATTTCCCACAATTATAACATTAAAATAAACATTTGTTAATTTTTTCTTCATATAACATAAGATTTTTCCAACATTTCTTAGTTTACTTCCTTTTAAACCTAGCATACGCTTAATTTCTAATGGCACAAACTTTTCCTTTAAAAATGATTGGTATAAATGGGTTGAATGAATAGGGTTGCCAGAGTCTATGAGGCATTTTGCAAGTATTGATTTGCATAGCAATTTCCAGGCTCCCGTTTAGGCTTTAAACAATCTTTAGCCCAATGGCCCTTGACATTGCAATTTCAGCAACGTTGTTGTTTGTCCGTTTGTGCTTCCTGTGCAGCTTGTTTCACTACATTATTTCGTGCCCGTATACTTGGTAATTTTATAGATGCAAACGCACGTAAAATTTGAGCCGGATAGGTAAAACAATGCATAGTAGCTTGAATGCGCATGTTTTCGCAAAGTATGCCTCGATTAATACCCTCCATTAACTCCTTTACATCAATAATAATGTCCTGTGCCAATATGTTTTTTACACGAAAGTATGTGGCTAACACCTCATCTGGTTTCGAGAATCGATCCTCAATCTTCTGTCGTAGTTCCTACTTTGAAAATCCTCCACCGAACGCCAAAACCAATTGGTTTAGCATCTAGTCAACCGGAGCAATGATGAGCATTGGGGCTGCATGCAACCATCAATTTACTTATACAAAGCAAGTGCTGTTGCATCTCATTTAGCTTGTAGACCTTGGCCACTTTGGAGATTTGGATTACCCATTTACTCACCTCACTTTCTCCAGTAAATTCTAACAAGATTTCCTTGGCTAAGTTCATCGCTCCAGCTTGAATGCAAGCATTTAAATTGTTTCCGATAGCGTTGCTAATTTCGTCGATTCTTCCAGCATTGCTGGCCGCACCAGCGCTGCCAGCTGCACCCCCGTGATCAGCTGCACCAGCGTTGCCATCTGTCGACCGGCATCTTTCTTCAGTGTGACAATCTTCTAGCTGCAACAAATCGCCGACATCACTTTCCTGCTCTTCCTCGACGCTTCCGTAGATTTGATGGTTGTTGTTCACCGTAACTCGAAGCTCTTCCAGGAATTTTCGTATCGATTGCAGCAACTCGACGCCATTTTCTATTTTGTTACGCTGCTGTTGTATTGTGATTTTCAACGTATTTTGGGGCTTAGTTAACTTCTCCAGGTTTATTTGAACTACAAGTTCCTCTGCAGCAACGTCTCGCATATCCACTGGTACTTGGTTAATCTCGCCTTCAGCTCAGTTTTTGTACCCTCTGTTGGCAAATTTAATAATGCCAGCCAACTTTTCAATGTCGCTATTGACACGTTCTTTATATTTGTTTTTTCCATTTTTTGAGTTAATGCCACTTATGATATTGTAATAGTTATGATTTATTTAAGTTCTTGTTGGCTTGTCTCTTTTTTACCAAAAACGTCTTCTTACTTGTCGCACTGTAGATAGACTGCCTTACGCTTTATCTCAGCAGCCTCTCTTCTTATCGATATTACATTTATTTCCTTATCGATTATACTTATACTTAACATGGATAGCGACACTATAATAACTTAGCTATGCCTACCCATGATGATCTTACCCTATTACAATATATGGATATTCAAGAGGCTTTTGATCAAGCATGTCATGTTGGGTTACGATATAAGCTACGTATGAGCTTGCCGTATGCTATATATGTCGGAGAATTAAAGTCGTCTCCCTGCAGGTCGTCATTGTAGGTCGCTTGATCGTTCGGATTCTAATGTTCCGTACTCAGTTCTGGCGGATGCAGCGAGTCTTCGTTGCCTTTGCTGCTCATTATTGTCTCTTAAATAACACACGTGATCACCTCACGCCCCGCTGGGAAAACAGAACAACAACAAGAGAGAGACCAGATCTAGCAACGCATACGAAGCCACACACAGCCTCAGTTCGTAAACTGAGTCCCCATTTTACCAGAACTAGTATCTACCAGCACAACCCATGGTCACACATTAAAGTCTCACGCTTATCAAGATGCTACAGTATTTCCTCTCCGACACGGCCATCCTGACATATACACGTCCTCGTGTCTACAATAAACATCTCAGTTTCATTCTAACTTTATAATTTTATTGAATACTTCAGAAAAACTTTACCAAATAATCTCAAATTCATATAATATTCCATAACATAACTTTACTTCTATTTTTAACATGTCGTAGGTTATTTTAACATATCTTAGGATATACTCTTATAAACCATTTCTTTCATTTACATTTCCAAGCAAGAGATCATTTAAACATTTTCAAATTATACATTAATCAGTTCAAATCATCAATTCGTAATCGAAGATACATAACTATGCTTTTATTAGCCAACTTTTAAATCCATCGCCAAACACATTGACTTCAACCTTCATCAACCACATTGCTCGTCCATCGCCCAATACTTGGCTTCATGAATTCATCAACCACATTGCTCGTTTATCGCCCAACACTTGGCTTCACGAATTCATCAAACACATTTCTTAATCAACCCTCGTCCATCGCCAATCACATGACTTCACGAACACTCTTCTGTATCAACAGACTTTTCCAACAGACTTTGTTCTTTATAATTTACATCAAGCTCATCTGGAATTTGCACATCCGGTAACTTCCGCAAACTTACGTGTGGATACTTGTAACGTCTATTGTTCTGTGTAGACTTTAAAACGTATCGGTCTCCGTCCAATACCTCGACTTCCAAAAAAGGGCCTTTGAACTTTGGATCTAATTTCGTTTGCTGTCTCTCACTGTTTTTAAGCAACACAAGGTCACCCACACAGAACCGAATTACCTTAGCAATATTTTTTATCCAATTTTGTCTTCTCATATCTAGCGACCTCTTCCATGTTCTTAGCGGCCAACTTCCTTAACTTAATCTTGTCAATTTCAGTTTCGGTATCACTAATAGAAATCAACCCCTGTGGACGCGCAACTTTACCAATCAAAAGTTCTAGAGAACTACACTTAGTGCTACGATTAACAGTACAGTTAAGGGCTAACTGTACATCCCCCAGTACATCTTGCCACGGTCTAGCACTTGTCTCAACAGCCGTCAACAGATTCGCTAGTGTACTCATAACCCTTTCAACTTGACCGTTGGCTCGACTTGCAGCTGTTCCAATTAGATGTAATTGTATCTTTTGGTTAGAACAAAATTTCACAAACTTTGCGCCCGTGAAGCTGCGCCCCTGATCGGCAATTAAACGTGTTGGCACGCCAAAAATGGCAATCGAAGATTTCATTGCGTTAATGCAAGTATTAGCATCCAAAGACAAGGTGTGAAACAGATAAACGTATTTAGTAAAAGCTTCAATTTGTACAATGATATATTCTTTACGATCACTTTTTCCGCTCAATTTTCCCGATATATCTGATCGTACACCTTGTCAAGCGTTTTCCATCAACCTAGATGCATGATAGACTCATGTACCTGATTTATAACTGACCAGCGGAAAGCACGAGGAACTACCGGTAAACAACGAGTTCTTGAATTCCTCTGAATCTTTCTATACAAAACATTTGATCTAATTTCATAAGTGGCAACTAATGCCAATGGTAAATCGTCATTCTTCAACTTAGTTCAGATTTCTGATATTTCTGGATCCTTTTGTTGTTCCACCAGTATCCAGTATTCCGATATTTCTGTTAAGTCAATTCGCTTCTCTTCTATTTTACTTGGTACTGATTTATTCTTTTGACACACCGGATTCCTAGATAGAAAGTCCACGTGTGCCGTGCGTTTACCTTCTCTGTATCCAATTTCCAATTCAAATGATTGTAAGAACTCCCACCAACGATAAACCCTAGGTGACAATTCGACTTTATTTCGAGAAGATTTGATTAAATTACAGTCAGTAAAAATCACAAATTTTCTCCCATGCAGATAGTGACGAAAATGTTTTATAGCATACACGACAGCCAGCGTTTCCAATTCATAGGATGTGTACCTGGACTCACCAAAACTAGTTGCTCTACTATAGCATTCAACCACATGAGGCTTAGAGTTTATGCGGTGCAAAAGGAAAACACCATACCTGATAAAGCTGGCGTCGGTATGCAGCTCTATCGGAAACTGGGGATCACAAATAATCAAAACAGGCTTGTTTGTTAATACACTGATGATTTTACTGCGAAAATCTTCATGCTGTGGCTGCCAATCAAAACTATTCTTTTCAGATGTGAGAAAATATAAAGGCTATAAAAAAACCCCCGGAATGAATTGACGAAAATATGACGCTAACCCAATGAACTGTCTTAGAGTAGCAACTGACTTCGGTGGAGGCAACGCCACTAGCGATTCTAGTTAGCTTAAATTTTGACGTATCTCCCCCGCTTTTATCTCATAGCCAAGGTAGCGAACTGTAGATCTCAAGAAAAAGCACTTCGAAACGTTAAATGAGAATCCTGCCTTCACTAGAACGTCTAATACAAGTTGCAACCGCTCATACGCTTCTTCGTTCATTTCTGAAACAATTAATATATCGCCCATATAAACGATTAAAAACGAATGAGCAAGACTGCCAATTGCTTTCAATATAGCTCTTTGAAACACTGAGGGTGCGTATATTCAATTGATTCAGGGTGCATTGAAATCTGGTAATACCCGCTAGCCATGTGCAGAGAAGTGAAATATTTAGCTCTCCTGAGTCTAGCTATTTGATCTGATATCAACGGCAGTGGAAACTTATCAGCTACTGTATTTTTATTTAACTCTCTATAATCAACACAGTCTTGCTGAACCGTTTTTCTTCTTTACTAATAATGCAGGACTAGCAAATGGTGAACTACTAGTTCTGATAACTTTATACTCGGTTAATTCTTTAATTTTAGCACGTACTAACTCCCTTTTGCTTGGACTAAATCTGTATGGTCGCCTTTGCACAGTCTTAGTCGAATCAATCAAACGAATATGCATTTCCCCAGTACGCACGGAGGGAGTAGTGCCTTCGATAAAAGATTTTGAGTGTTGTTATACCCTTGCAGAGGGTATTATAATTTTGTCGTGAAATGTGTAACGCATAGAAGGAGACATCTCCGACCCCATAAAGTATATATATTCTTGATCAGCATCAACAGTCGAGTCGATATAGCCATGTCCGTCTGTCCGTCTGTCCGGCTGTCTGTTTCTATGCGAACTAGTCTCTCAGTTTTAAAGCTATCTTAATGAAACTTTGCAGAAGTCCCTTTTTCTGTTGCACGCAGCACATATGTCAAAACCAGCTGGATCTGACTACTATATCATATAGCTGCCATAGGAAAGATCATTCGAAAATTAAGTTTTTGTATGAAAAAACATTTAGTGTTTCAAGATATCTTGACCAAACTCGACATTTATTAGTTTTACTAAGCTCCTCATATATATGCAAAATCCTATTAAGATCGGACCACTATATCATGTAGCTGCCATAGGAACGATCGGTCGAAAATTAAGATTTTGTATGAAAAAACATTTTGTTTTTCAAGATATCTTGACCAAACTTGGCATTTATTAGTTTTGCTAAGCTCCTCACATATATGCTAGATCCTATTAAGATCGGACCACTATATCATATAGCTGCCATAGGAACGATCGGTTGAAAATTAAGTTTTTGTATGAAAAAACATTTTGTTTTTCAAGATATCTTCACCAAACTCGACATTTATTAGTTTTACTAAGCTCCTCATATATATGCTAGATCCTATTAAGATCGGACCACTATATCATATAGCTGCCATAGGAACGATCGGTCGAAAATTAAGATTTTGTATGAAAAAATATTTTGTTTTTCAAGATATCTTGACCAAACTCGGCATTTATAAGTTTTACTAAGCTCCTCATATATATGCAAAATCCTTTTAAGATCGGAGCACTATATCATATAGCTGCCATAGGAACGATCGGTCGAAAACTAGGTTTTTGATTAAAAGCCTTTTTATACCCTTGCAGAGGGTATTATAATTTTGTCGTGAAATGTGTAACGCATAGAAGGAGACATCTCCGACCCCATAAAGTATATATATTCTTGATCAGCATCAACAGTCGAGTCGATATAGCCATGTCCGTCTGTCCGTCTGTCCGGCTGTCTGTTTCTATGCGAACTAGTCTCTCAGTTTTAAAGCTATCTTAATGAAACTTTGCAGAAGTCCCTTTTTCTGTTGCACGCAGCACATATGTCAAAACCAGCTGGATCTGACTACTATATCATATATCTGCCATAGGAAAGATCGGTCGAAAATTAAGTTTTTGTATGGACAAACATTTTTTGGTTCAAGATATCTTGACCAAACTCGGCATTTATTAGTTTTACTAAGCTCCTCATATATATGCAAAATCCTATTAAGATCGGACCACTATATCATATAGCTGCCATGGAAACGATCGTTCGAAAATTAAGATTTGGTATGAAAAAACATTTTGTTTTTCAAGATATCATGACCAAACTCGGCATTTATTAGTTTTACTAAGCTCCTCACATATATGCTAGATCCTATTAAGATCGGACCACTATATCATATAGCTGCCATAGGAACGATTGGTTGAAATTTAAGTTTTTGTACGAAAAAACATTTTGTTTTTCAAGATATCTTTACCAACCTGTGCATTTATTAGTTTTACTAAGCTCCTCATATATATGCAAAATCCTATTAAGATCGGACCTTTATATCATATAGCTGCCATAGGAACGATCGGTCGAAAATTAAGATTTTGTATGAAAAAACATTTTGTTTTTCAAGATATCTTGACCAAACTCGGCATTTATTAGTTTTACTAAGCTCCTCATATATATGCAAAATCCTATGAAGATCGGACCACTATATCATATAGCTGCCATAGGAACGATCGGTCGAAAATTAAGATTTTGTATGAAAAAATATTTTGTTTTTCAAGATATCTTGACCAAACTCGGCATTTATAAGTTTTACTAAGCTCCTCATATATATGCAAAATCCTTTTAAGATCGGACCACTATATCATATAGCTGCCATAGGAACGATCGGTCGAAAACTAGGTTTTTGATTAAAAGCCTTTTTATACCCTTGCAGAGGGTATTATAATTTTGTCGTGAAATGTGTAACGCATAGAAGGAGACATCTCCGACCCCATAAAGTATATATATTCTTGATCAGCATCAACAGTCGAGTCGATATAGCCATGTCCGTCTGTCCGGCTGTCTGTTTCTATGCGAACTAGTCTCTCAGTTTTAAAGCTATCTTAATGAAACTTTGCAGAAGTCCCTTTTTCTGTTGCACGCAGCACATATGTCAAAACCAGCTGGATCTGACTACTATATCATATATCTGCCATAGGAAAGATCGGTCGAAAATTAAGTTTTTGTATGAAAAAACATTTAGTGTTTCAAGATATCTTGACCAAACTCGACATTTATTAGTTTTACTAAGCTCCTCATATATATGCAAAATCCTATTAAGATCGGACCACTATATCATATAGCTGCCATAGGAACGATCGGTCGAAAATTAAGATTTTGTATGAAAAAACATTTTGTTTTTCAAGATATCTTGACCAAACTTGGCATTTATTAGTTTTGCTAAGCTCCTCACATATATGCTAGATCCTATTAAGATCGGACCACTATATCATATAGCTGCCATAGGAACGATCGGTCGAAAATTAAGATTTTGTATGAAAAAACATTTTGTTTTTCAAGATATCTTGACCAAACTCGGCATTTATTAGTTTTACTAAACTCCTCATATATATGCAAAAGCCTTTTAAGATCGGACCACTATATCATATAGCTGCCATAGGAACGATCGGTCGAAAACTAGGTTTTTGATTAAAAGCCTTTTTATACCCTTGCAGAGGGTATTATAATTTTGTCGTGAAATGTGTAACGCATAGCAGGAGACATCTCCGACCCCATAAAGTATATATATTCTTGATCAGCATCAACAGTCGTGTCGATATAGCCATGTCCGTCTGTCCGTCTGTCCGGCTGTCTGTTTCTATGCGAACTAGTCGCTCAGTCTTAAAGCTATCTTAATGAAACTTTGCAGAAGTCCCTTTTTCTGTTGCACGCAGCACATATGTCAAAACCAGCTGGATCTGACTACTATATCATATATCTGCCATAGGAAAGATCGGTCGAAAATTAAGTTTTTGTATGGACAAACATTTTTTGGTTCAAGATATCTTGACCAAACTCGGCATTTATTAGTTTTACTAAGCTCCTCATATATATGCAAAATCCTATTAAGATCGGACCACTATATCATATAGCTGCCATGGAAACGATCGTTCGAAAATTAAGATTTGGTATGAAAAAACATTTTGTTTTTCAAGATATCATGACCAAACTCGGCATTTATTAGTTTTACTAAGCTCCTCACATATATGCTAGATCCTATTAAGATCGGACCACTATATCATATAGCTGCCATAGGAACGATCGGTTGAAATTTAAGTTTTTGTACGAAAAAACATTTTGTTTTTCAAGATATCTTCATCAACCTGAGCATTTATTAGTTTTACTAAGCTCCTCATATATATGCAAAATCCTATTAAGATCGGACCTTTATATCATATAGCTGCCATAGGAACGATCGGTCGAAAATTAAGATTTTGTATGAAAAAACATTTTGTTTTTCAAGATATCTTGACCAAACTCGGCATTTATTAGTTTTACTAAGTTCCTCATATATATGCAAAATCCTATGAAGATCGGACCACTATATCATATAGCTGCCATAGGAACGATCGGTCGAAAATTAAGATTTTGTATGAAAAAACATTTTGTTTTTCAAGATATCTTGACCAAACTCGGCATTTATAAGTTTTACTAAGCTCCTCATATATATGCAAAATCCTTTTAAGATCGGACCACTATATCATATAGCTGCCATAGGAACGATCGGTCGAAAACTAGGTTTTTGATTAAAAGCCTTTTTTGTTTATCAAGATACCTTCACCAAGCTCGGCATTAACCATTTTCTCGGCATTAAAAGGTTGCAAGGGTATTAGATCTTCGGCGTGCCGAAGATAGCCTTTCTTCCTCGTTTTAGTAATGATATTAAAATTTCTTTTTCATTTCCGACCATTTCAGTTTCAATGTTATCAAAATTAGTAGGTTGAACGGTTTCACAAACGTTCACAACTTTAGTTTGAACAATCTTAAAGTTATCATAAGAAACTTCCACTAAAAAACCTTGAGCCAATATTTCTCTGCCAATTACAATAATATTTTGCATACATTCGTCTGGTACTATATGAAACGGCTAGACAGTAACTAAGGTTTTTATACCCTTGCAGAGGGTACTATAATTTTGTCGTGAAATGTGTAACGCATAGAAGGAGACATCTCCGACCCCATAAAGTATATATATTCTTGATCAGCATCAACAGTCGAGTCGATATAGCCATGTCCGTCTGTCCGTCTGTCCGGCTGTCTGTTTCTATGCGAACTAGTCTCTCAGTTTTAAAGCTATCTTAATGAAACTTTGCAGAAGTCCCTTTTTCTGTTGCACGCAGCACATATGTCAAAACCAGCTGGATCTGACTACTATATCATATAGCTGCCATAGGAAAGATCGGTCGAAAATTAAGTTTTTGTATGAAAAAACATTTAGTGTTTCAAGATATCTTGACCAAACTCGACATTTATTAGTTTTACTAAGCTCCTCATATATATGCAAAATCCTATTAAGATCGGACCACTATATCATATAGCTGCCATAGGAACGATCGGTCGAAAATTAAGATTTTGTATGAAAAAACATTTTGTTTTTCAAGATATCTTGACCAAACTCGGCATTTATTAGTTTTGCTAAGCTCCTCACATATATACCAGATCCTATTCAGATCGGACCACTATATCATATAGCTGCCATAGGAACGATCGGTTGAAAATTAAGTTTTTGTATGAAAAAACATTTTGTTTTTCAAGATATCTTCACCAACTTCGGCATTTATTAGTTTTACTAAGTTCCTCATATATATGCTAGATCCTATTAAGATAGCTGCCATAGGAACGATCGGTCGAAAAGTAAGATTTTGTATGAAAAAACATTTTGTTTTTCAAGATATCTTGACCAAACTCGGCATTTATTAGTTTTACTAAGCTCCTCATATATATGCAGAAGCCTTTTAAGATCGGACCACTATATCATATAGCTGCCATAGGAACGATCGGTCGAAAACTAGGTTTTTGATTAAAAGCCTCTTTATACCCTTGCAGAGGGTATTATAATTTTGTCGTGAAATGTGTAACGCATAGAAGGAGACATCTCCGACCCCATAAAGTATATATATTCTTGATCAGCATCAACTGTCGTGTCGATATAGCCATGTCCGTCTGTCCGGCTGTCTGTTTCTATGCGAACTAGTCTCTCAGTTTTAAAGCTATCTTAATGAAACTTTGCAGAAGTCCCTTTTTCTGTTGCACGCAGCACATATGTCAAAACCAGCTGGATCTGACTACTATATCATATATCTGCCATAGGAAAGATCGGTCGAAAATTAAGTTTTTGTATGGACAAACATTTTTTGGTTCAAGATATCTTGACCAAACTCGGTATTTATTAGTTTTACTAAGCTCCTCATATATATGCAAAATCCTATTAAGATCGGACCACTATATCATATAGCTGCCATGGAAACGATCGTTCGAAAATTAAGATTTGGTATGAAAAAACATTTTGTTTTTCAAGATATCATGACCAAACTCGGCATTTATTAGTTTTACTAAGCTCCTCACATATATGCTAGATCCTATTAAGATCGGACCACTATATCATATAGCTGCCATAGGAACGATTGGTTGAAATTTAAGTTTTTGTACGAAAAAACATTTTGTTTTTCAAGATATCTTCACCAACCTGAGCATTTATTAGTTTTACTAAGCTCCTCATATATATGCAAAATCCTATTAAGATCGGACCTTTATATCATATAGCTGCCATAGGAACGATCGGTCGAAAATTAAGATTTTGTATGAAAAAACATTTTGTTTTTCAAGATATCTTGACCAAACTCGGCATTTATTAGTTTTACTAAGCTCCTCATATCTATGCAAAATCCTATGAAGATCGGACCACTATATCATATAGCTGCCATAGGAACGATCGGTCGAAAATTAAGATTTTGTATGAAAAAACATTTTGTTTTTCAAGATATCTTGACCAAACTCGGCATTTATAAGTTTTACTAAGCTCCTCATATATATGCAAAATCCTTTTAAGATCGGACCACTATATCATATAGCTGCCATAGGAACGATCGGTCGAAAACTAGGTTTTTGATTAAAAGCCTTTTTATACCCTTGCAGAGGGTATTATAATTTTGTCGTGAAATGTGTAACGCATAGAAGGAGACATCTCCGACCCCATAAAGTATATATATTCTTGATCAGCATCAACAGTCGAGTCGATATAGCCATGTCCGTCTGTCCGTCTGTCCGGCTGTCTGTTTCTATGCGAACTAGTCTCTCAGTTTTAAAGCTATCTTAATGAAACTTTGCAGAAGTCCCTTTTTCTGTTGCACGCAGCACATATGTCAAAACCAGCTGGATCTGACTACTATATCATATAGCTGCCATAGGAAAGATCGGTCGAAAATTAAGTTTTTGTATGAAAAAACATTTAGTGTTTCAAGATATCTTGACCAAACTCGACATTTATTAGTTTTACTAAGCTCCTCATATACAGTTGCGAAATTAATAATAGCACCACTGCAACACATATTGTTCTTGATAAAAAAAAATACGATTACTGTTCCGATTTTTTTAAAACTATATTTTTATACCCTTGCAGAGGGTATTATAATTTTGTCGTGAAATGTGTAACGCATAGAAGGAGACATCTCCGACCCCATAAAGTATATATATTCTTGATCAGCATCAACAGTCGAGTCGATATAGCCATGTCCGTCTGTCCGTCTGTCCGTCTGTCCGGCTGTCTGTTTCTATGCGAACTAGTCTCTCAGTTTTAAAGATATCCTAATGAAACTTTGCAGAAGTCCCTTTTTCTGTTGCACGCAGCACATATGTCAAAACCAGCTAGATCTGACTACTATATCATATAGCTGCCATAGGAAAGATCGGTCGAAAATTAAGTTTTTGTATGAAAAAACATTTAGTGTTTCAAGATATCTTGACCAAACTTGGCATTTATTAGTTTTGCTAAGCTCCTCACATATATGCTAGATCCTATTAAGATCGGACCACTATATCATATAGCTGCCATAGGAACGATCGGTTGAAAATTAAGTTTTTGTATGAAAAAACATTTTGTTTTTCAAGATATCTTGACCAAACTCGGCATTTATAAGTTTTACTAAGCTCCTCATATATATGCAAAAGCCTTTTAAGATCGGACCACTATATCATATAGCTGCCATAGGAACGATCGGTCGAAAACTAGGTTTTTGATTAAAAGCCTTTTTATACCCTTGCAGAGGGTATTATAATTTTGTCGTGAAATGTGTAACGCATAGAAGGAGACATCTCCGACCCCATAAAGTATATATATTCTTGATCAGCATCAACTGTCGTGTCGATATAGCCATGTCCGTCTGTCCGGCTGTCTGTTTCTATGCGAACTAGTCTCTCAGTTTTAAAGCTATCTTAATGAAACTTTGCAGAAGTCCCTTTTTCTGTTGCACGCAGCACATATGTCAAAACCAGCTGGATCTGACTACTATATCATATATCTGCCATAGGAACGATCGGTTGAAAATTAAGTTTTTGTATGAAAAAACATTTTGTTTTTCAAGATATCTTGACCAAACTCGGCATTTATAAGTTTTACTAAGCTCCTCATATATATGCAAAAGCCTTTTAAGATCGGACCACTATATCATATAGCTGCCATAGGAACGATCGGTCGAAAACTAGGTTTTTGATTAAAAGCCTTTTTATACCCTTGCAGAGGGTATTATAATTTTGTCGTGAAATGTGTAACGCATAGAAGGAGACATCTCCGACCCCATAAAGTATATATATTCTTGATCAGCATCAACTGTCGTGTCGATATAGCCATGTCCGTCTGTCCGGCTGTCTGTTTCTATGCGAACTAGTCTCTCAGTTTTAAAGCTATCTTAATGAAACTTTGCAGAAGTCCCTTTTTCTGTTGCACGCAGCACATATGTCAAAACCAGCTGGATCTGACTACTATATCATATATCTGCCATAGGAACGATCGGTTGAAAATTAAGTTTTTGTATGAAAAAACATTTTGTTTTTCAAGATATCTTGACCAAACTCGGCATTTATTAGTTTTACTAAGCTCCTCATATATATGCAAAATCCTATTAAGATCGGACCACTATATCATATAGCTGCCATAGGACGATCGGTTGAAAATTAAGATTTTGTATGAAAAAACATTTTGTTTTTCAAGATATCTTGACCAAACTCGGCATTTATAAGTTTTACTAAGCTCCTCATATATATGCAAAATCCTATTAAGATCGGACCACTATATCATATAGCTGCCATAGGACGATCGGTCGAAAATTAAGATTTTGTATGAAAAAACATTTTGTTTTTCAAGATATCTTGACCAAACTCGGTATTTATAAGTTTTACTAAGCTCCTCGTATATATGCAAAATCCTTTTAAGATCGGACCACTATATCATATAGCTGCCATAGGAACGATCGGTCGAAAACTAGGTTTTTGATTAAAAGCCTTTTTTGTTTATCAAGATACCTTCACCAAGCTCGGCATTAACCATTTTCTCGGCATTAAAAGGTTGCAAGGGTATTAGATCTTCGGCGTGCCGAAGATAGCCTTTCTTCCTCGTTTTTATATTGTTTAGTGTTCCCCATAAACAAAAACAGTGTTACCGGTATTCAAATTCCTGTCAATTTTTTATTTTTGGTGATTTTATCAAAAAAGTCCCCAAAACTGCCGAACCAAAAAATAGCACCATTAGCCTTTTTCTTAGTGAATCCTTGTTATATCGCAAAACTACCATTGCAGAATGCACATGTTTATTAGTTTTGAATAAAATATCATTATTTCTTTCATAAAAGTTAATAATAGTCATTACAATGGGACGTGGAAAGCACTTCACTGCAGAGAAGCGTGATCTTATCAAAAAATTGATATTGGACGGAAGAACTTACAGAGAAGTTGGTCAATTTGTAGGATTATTTAATAAAATGATTTAAAACGCCCTAAACTATCAAAAAAATACCAAAACACGCGGACGATAGCGATCTATGACCCCTTATCATGTCAAAAGACTGGTTCGTCAGAACACAAAGGATCCCTTTAAGCCTGCTACCGAGCTTAAAAAAGAGCGTAACCTAAATGTGACGGACCAAACACTTCGTACGTATCCTAGGCAACATTATCTAAAAGTCTGCAGCCCAAGATAGGTACCACTTTTAATCGCGAGACCTATTACTAAGCGCATGGACTTTGCAGGGATCATGCAAATTGGGCATGCCAACAATAGGGGGATATTTTATGGTCAGATGAGTCCAAAGTGGTTATGTATGGTGGAAAAGGATCTAAATCATACGTTAGACATCCAAGGAACACAGAATACAAGCCCCAGTACTCCACAAAGACCACTAGGCATGGACGGTGTAGGGTAATGGTATGGGCCTGCTTCTCGTACTATTGCGTACGTCCAATACCTGGGATTAAATCCATCATGGATCAGCAATCGTATGTGAATATCATGGAGACAGTTATGGTAGCCTTTGCAGACTACTAAATGCCCCTCGTACGGGTCTTCCAACAGGACAATGACCCCAAACACACCAGCAAGAAAGCAATGGAATGGTTCAGGGCAAACTCTGGGAACGTTTTGGAGTGGCCTGCTCAGTCGCCTGACCCTAATCCCATCGAAAATTGTGGTCCGACGTCAAGAAGGCAGTTGCTGCTTCCAAACCAACCAACATCGGATCACTTTGGGAAGAAATTAAAGGGTCCTGGTGCAAAAATTCGCATAAAACGATGCCAGGACTCAGTTGATACCATGCCAAGTCGCTGTGCAGCTGTTATTGCCAATAAAGGACACTGTACTAAATATTAAATGACAAATATAGATTTAGTATTAATAGTTCAAAATTGTTTTCTTATGAATTCCTCCCGTATTGGCCATTTTTTTCCATTTAAAATCAATTTTTTTAAATAGGTGCTATTATTTGGTTCGCCTAATTTTATCACTTTTTACAAAGTTCCTTCCATAACTTAAAAACGTTATCCAATAGGAGAATTTTCTTTTTATTCCCATGTTTGGAAGAGTCCACCATTTCTAAAAATGTGGTTCGAGTTTCCTTAATGTTAAAAATGTGGGTGTGGCAACTATTTAAAAATTGCTTGTGGTGGCGGTGCTATTATAAATTTCGCAACTGTATATGCAAAATCCTATTAAGATCGGACCACTATATCATATAGCTGCCATAGGAACGATCGGTCGAAAATTAAGATTTTGTATGAAAAAAGATTTTGTTTTTCAAGATATCTTGACCAAACTTGGCATTTATTAGTTTTGCTAAGCTCCTCACATATATGCTAGATCCTATTAAGATCGGACCACTATATCATATAGCTGCCATAGGAACGATCGGTTGAAAATTAAGTTTTTGTATGAAAAAACATTTTGTTTTTCAAGATATCTTCACCAACTTCGGCATTTATTAGTTTTACTAAGCTCCTCATATATATGCTAGATCCTATTAAGATCGGACCACTATATCATATAGCTGCCATAGGAACGATCGGTCGAAAATTAAGATTTTGTATGAAAAAACATTTTGTTTTTCAAGATATCTTGACCAAACTCGGCATTTATTAGTTTTACTAAGCTCCTCATATATATGCAAAAGCCTTTTAAGATCGGACCACTATATCATATAGCTGCCATAGGAACGATCGGTCGAAAACTAGGTTTTTGATTAAAAGCCTTTTTATACCCTTGCAGAGGGTATTATAATTTTGTCGTGAAATGTGTAACGCATAGAAGGAGACATCTCCGACCCCATAAAGTATATATATTCTTGATCAGCATCAACAGTCGTGTCGATATAGCCATGTCCGTCTGTCCGGCTGTCTGTTTCTATGCGAACTAGTCTCTCAGTCTTAAAGCTATCTTAATGAAACTTTGCAGAAGTCCCTTTTTCTGTTGCACGCAGCACATATGTCAAAACCAGCTGGATCTGACTACTATATCATATATCTGCCATAGGAAAGATCGGTCGAAAATTAAGTTTTTGTATGGACAAACATTTTTTGGTTCAAGATATCTTGACCAAACTCGGCATTTATTAGTTTTACTAAGCTCCTCATATATATGCAAAATCCTATTAAGATCGGACCACTATATCATATAGCTGCCATGGAAACGATCGTTAGAAAATTAAGATTTGGTATGAAAAAACATTTTGTTTTTCAAGATATCATGACCAAACTCGGCATTTATTAGTTTTACTAAGCTCCTCACATATATGCTAGATCCTATTAAGATCGGACCACTATATCATATAGCTGCCATAGGAACGATCGGTTAAAATTTAAGTTTTTGTACGAAAAAACATTTTGTTTTTCAAGATATCTTCACCAACCTGAGCATTTATTAGTTTTACTAAGCTCCTCATATATATGCAAAATCCTATTAAGATCGGACCTTTATATCATATAGCTGCCATAGGAACGATCGGTCGAAAATTAAGATTTTGTATGAAAAAACATTTTGTTTTTCAAGATATCTTGACCAAACTCGGCACTTATTAGTTTTACTAAGTTCCTCATATATATGCAAAATCCTATGAAGATCGGACCACTATATCATATAGCTGCCATAGGAACGATCGGTCGAAAATTAAGATTTTGTATGAAAAAACATTTTGTTTTTCAAGATATCTTGACCAAACTCGGCATTTATAAGTTTTACTAAGCTCCTCATATATATGCAAAATCCTTTTAAGATCGGACCACTATATCATATAGCTGCCATAGGAACGATCGGTCGAAAACTAGGTTTTTGATTAAAAGCCTTTTTTGTTTATCAAGATACCTTCACCAAGCTCGGCATTAACCATTTTCTCGGCATTAAAAGGTTGCAAGGGTATTAGATCTTCGGCGTGCCGAAGATAGCCTTTCTTCCTCGTTAAAGGTTTAAATTAGTTTCTTATTTTTGTTTTGCTAAAAAGGAAAAAGTGTCCATTTTTCTTCGCTCGGGAATTTCGCCTTCGACTCAAATAGAAAATTTTCGTATGCGTTTGCTGAAAAATGAGTTTCTGTTGAATCAAACTATATCATCTGACCCAAATATATGTTAGCCCAAATATATTTTTATTTTTATATATATATACCTCTTTTTACTTAAATAATTTTATTACTTTTCTTTTCTCCACCCTTAACTTTTTCTCTGTTATACTTGAGTCATTATTTTTATCTGCGACCAATCTTCTCGATCCCATTAAACCTTCTCTTTTGTAGCAAACCCAAAAATATATCATAATGTGTCTTGTCCCCGTTTGAATCCTTTTCAAAGTATCCTACATTAAATTAAAAACTTTATCACAAGGCAATCACACAGTTACGACACAAGAGGTACAACAGCAGCATAAGATACTCTCTTTACAAATAAAAGTGCTCCCTCCTTCCTCATCCACTCTCGTTGAACTCAAGCCAAACAAACCATCAAATGTTTTTACATCACACTTGCCTTCTCATTCATTATACAGTTCTCAGTAAAATCGCAAAATGACTACTCTCCATATTGGTATATGGAATGCTAATGGACTTAGACGCAAAATGGATGAGCTTACTCAGTTTATGAATTATCACAACACGGACATAATGCTATTAAGAGAAACTCACTTAAATTTCAACTCACACATTGAAGCCCCAGGCTATGCAGTCCTTTTAGCAAACTCGGCCCACAACCACCTGTATGTAGGTGGAGCTCATATCCAACAGAATACGGATTCAAACATTGCCTTGTATCTCCCTGCCATATCTACACTGTGCCAAAAATATTTTGACAACACAGTGTAACAAGTAAATTCGATTCGGCTCATTGGTCAATCCTTTATACTGCAGCAGGACAACGCTCCATGCCACAAGGCCCATATAACAACTAAATTTTTGAAAGATGTTGAAGTCAATACTTTAGATTGGCCACCGCAAAGTCCCGACCTTAATATAATAGAGGACGTGTAGGCTTATATAAAAAGAAAACGAAGCTCAGATCTGTCCAGTACACGAGAGGAGACGATTGCTTTGGATGGATTTTTCATGGGAAACCCTAAAAAATTTGGTCAAAACAATTCCAGTGCGCTTGCTAAAGGTAATTAATGTCAAGGGAGGGTTTATTTTTTATTAATATTTTTTTACAATCACCAAAATAAACTTTTTCTCTCTGTTTGCTAGACAACATTGAATTGTCAAAATACTTTTGTCCACCTACATTTTTGAAACATCGATTTTTTTCCTAAGCTGTGTTATTATAAATTATTATATTTTGCATGTTGGGAAGCGAATTATTTTTTTATTAAATAGAAAGTTGTTAAAATTTATTATCTCAATAAATCATTAGATATCGCCAAGGCAATCCTAATTTTCTAATGTCAAAATATTTTTGTCCACCATTGTAGATCACCATTTATCAATCATTTTGTTATTTATTTCATTAAAATCGTCTGTACAGATTTTGAGAAATTCTCATTTTTCTATAATTCGCATCACACCCTATGTTAATGCAAAACGAGGAAGAAAGGCTATCTTCGGCACGCCGAAGATCTAATACCCTTGCAACCTTTTAATGCCGAGAAAATGGTTAATGCCGAGCTTGGTGAAGGTATCTTGATAAACAAAAAAGGCTTTTAATCAAAAACCTAGTTTTCGACCGATCGTTCCTATGGCAGCTATATGATATAGTGGTCCGATCTTAAAAGGATTTTGCATATATATGAGGAGCTTAGTAAAACTTATAAATGCCGAGTTTGGTCAAGATATCTTGAAAAACAAAATGTTTTTTCATACAAAATCTTAATTTTCGACCGATCGTCCTATGGCAGCTATATGATATAGTGGTCCGATCTTAATAGGATTTTGCATATATATGAGGAGCTTAGTAAAACTTATAAATGCCGAGTTTGGTCAAGATATCTTGAAAAACAAAATGTTTTTTCATACAAAATCTTAATTTTCAACCGATCGTCCTATGGCAGCTATATGATATAGTGGTCCGATCTTAATAGGATTTTGCATATATATGAGGAGCTTAGTAAAACTAATAAATGCCAAGTTTGGTCAAGATATCTTGAAAAACAAAATGTTTTTTCATACAAAAACTTAATTTTCAACCGATCGTTCCTATGGCAGATATATGATATAGTAGTCAGATCCAGCTGGTTTTGACATATGTGCTGCGTGCAACAGAAAAAGGGACTTCTGCAAAGTTTCATTAAGATAGCTTTAAAACTGAGAGACTAGTTCGCATAGAAACAGACAGCCGGACAGACGGACATGGCTATATCGACACGACAGTTGATGCTGATCAAGAATATATATACTTTATGGGGTCGGAGATGTCTCCTTCTATGCGTTACACATTTCACGACAAAATTATAATACCCTCTGCAAGGGTATAAAAAGGCTTTTAATCAAAAACCTAGTTTTCGACCGATCGTTCCTATGGCAGCTATATGATATAGTGGTCCGATCTTAAAAGGCTTTTGCATATATATGAGGAGCTTAGTAAAACTTATAAATGCCGAGTTTGGTCAAGATATCTTGAAAAACAAAATGTTTTTTCATACAAAAACTTAATTTTCAACCGATCGTTCCTATGGCAGATATATGATATAGTAGTCAGATCCAGCTGGTTTTGACATATGTGCTGCGTGCAACAGAAAAAGGGACTTCTGCAAAGTTTCATTAAGATAGCTTTAAAACTGAGAGACTAGTTCGCATAGAAACAGACAGCCGGACAGCCGGACAGCCGGACAGACGGACATGGCTATATCGACACGACAGTTGATGCTGATCAAGAATATATATACTTTATGGGGTCGGAGATGTCTCCTTCTATGCGTTACACATTTCACGACAAAATTATAATACCCTCTGCAAGGGTATAAAAAGGCTTTTAATCAAAAACCTAGTTTTCGACCGATCGTTCCTATGGCAGCTATATGATATAGTGGTCCGATCTTAAAAGGCTTTTGCATATATATGAGGAGCTTAGTAAAACTTATAAATGCCGAGTTTGGTCAAGATATCTTGAAAAACAAAATGTTTTTTCATACAAAAACTTAATTTTCAACCGATCGTTCCTATGGCAGCTATATGATATAGTGGTCCGATCTTAATAGGATCTAGCATATATGTGAGGAGCTTAGCAAAACTAATAAATGCCAAGTTTGGTCAAGATATCTTGAAACACTAAATGTTTTTTCATACAAAAACTTAATTTTCGACCGATCTTTCCTATGGCAGCTATATGATATAGTAGTCAGATCTAGCTGGTTTTGACATATGTGCTGCGTGCAACAGAAAAAGGGACTTCTGCAAAGTTTCATTAGGATAGCTTTAAAACTGAGAGACTAGTTCGCATAGAAACAGACAGCCGGACAGACGGACAGACGGACATGGCTATATCGACTCGACTGTTGATGCTGATCAAGAATATATATACTTTATGGGGTCGGAGATGTCTCCTTCTATGCGTTACACATTTCACGACAAAATTATAATACCCTCTGCAAGGGTATAAAAACAAGCTGGCAATATTATATTTCATACTGTAAAATGGTGGCAATATTTCAACATATTTCAAATGGTGGCAATGGCAGATTGACTAAGATTACTATATTCGAAACTATAAGTACTAGAAAACTTGGAAAAATAAAACAAAAAACACACGATGCACACGACACATGCGGATTAAAAATAATGCTTGCTAAAAGTTACATAAAGAACTATATAAATATATAAATACACATTAATTGTAATGTAATTGCTGTATTTGAGTTGTAATGAAATGCGGAGAAATGGGCATAAGGCTAACGCAACACATATTGTATTTTGTATAAGTATTAAGAATATTTCTTTACCGTCACTTTCTATGCTCCACTTACAAAATGTTAATAGCTGAAACGGTTCGTAAATAGTAATTTTAAGATTGTACAAGTATATCAAATTATTTTCTCATGTATACATTTTCTCCAACGACTAGCCGAAATATTCATTTAAAACTTTTTTGTTTTATTTCTAAATTCAATAGCATATTGGGCGCAAATTTTCAAATTGTAAAACCTCCATATTTATTTACTTGTTTGTGAATATGCACTTTTTAAACGTACGGTTAATGCAGTTTGTTAAATTTACTAAAAATATGTTTTTTAACTCTTTCCACGCCACCATTGAGGTGGAGTTAACCACACTACATTAGTACTTATTATTTCTAAATCTACTGTCTACTATAACTATTTTCAATATAATAAACAAATAAAGTTAGATCTAAACAAGAGTATATGTGTTAATATATAATATTATATTATATAATTATATATATATAATATAATATATGTATCACAGCATATTTAAAGCTGGACGCAAATATATCGTAAAATTTGCATGCTGATATTTTATGATATAAATATTTTGTAATACTCTGTGAGCCAAAATAGAAACTACCGAACAACGACGTGAAGTTCTACTTAACTCTTGAGTGTGGTCTCACTCATTGTCAAAAGCACTTTGTATGGATCTAAGCTGGTAGTATCTAAGCAAAGCTCACATAACTTGTAAATAATATCTTGTTGATCATTTTTATATACTTTTCTGACACATTGATCACATATAAAACGATCACATTTTGGGGCAGCGAGATTCTAAAGGTCCTTTTAAAAGAGCAGTGCAAACATAAATCATTTAAAGATTCACCAAATTTGAGAATGCTATCAAACATTTTATTTCTAAATAGGTCATTAGACCTTACAATTTTAAGTGAGAAGTTTGCAACATATCTTTCTACAAATTGTAAAATCAAAATGCCATAATTGTAGGCATCCAATTGCACATCATGTTGTATTTTGGCCACTGAATAATTTACATTTGGCTTCAAACGTTGCAACATTTTTAAATAATAATTTTTAAATACACGAGTGCTTTGAGAATAGCTGAGGGGGTATAAAAATAGTATCTCGTGTCTTTTTTGTTTAATAATTTATATTATACAAAATATATAAATCTCTTTTATATTTTCCTTTCATTTTAAAAGCACATTTGTCTTCTACGATTGTGTAGGAATGGTCATGGCATAAGGATGCTTCATGATTTTGTTCTTGAACTTTTAATATTTTGGGAAAATGTTTTTTAAACATTCCTACTTTTAGTCTTTCATTAAGCGACTTTTTTCCAACTTTCCTTGTGATTGGAAAGTTTTCGCTTGTTAGAGCGTTATTGATTGATATTTCTTGTGGCCTTACAAATAGTACATTAAACGGTTCCAGAATACTCGGTTTCGCAAGTTCAACTTGTCTAGCAATGGACTTTGACAACTCATCTAGCTTACGGATAAATCGTCCAAGTTTTAAGCCGCATTTATTATTTGTTTTAATAACACTATATTTAAGTGTTCTAAAGAATGATTTCATGGGCCAATTACTGGGTCTTTTATAGAATCTATCAATAAAAGTACCCATTTTAATTTATTTTTTTTGCAAAACTCGCGTAGCTCACATAGAAATCTGCTTATATCTGATGTTGTATGATTGGAGAGAATTGCATGTGCGACAGGAAAAACGATTCGAAGCTCTGGAATATGGGTAATCAATGAATTTAAAAATATACGCTATTTGACAAAGTTCATTGGCTGCACTACATTCCCAGTCGCGTCAGTTTGCAGTGTATATAGTTTCAATGGGTCAACAACAAACTTATATGTTGTCTGTCTCAAAAAATCACTTCTTGCTTCGTAAAAAGTAACTAAATGAAGTTAGCATACCCATTAGAAATCATGTTGAGGGTATCTTTAAATGGATCTTTGTCAAAATTAAATTTTCCATTTTCCTCCGAAATTAAGTTTCTATAAAAGGGTAGTTTCTCGTTAGACATTTTATCATTACTAACTATGGCTCGAGACATATTGATTTTCTGAATCTTGTTTAACGCAGTAAAGTTTATAATGGAAGCATTTTCTATAAATCGATTTATTGCTCTGCACTGCGTTGACTTTTTAAGGCCAATATTATGGGAGACATGTGTATAAGTTAACCACTGACTATTGGTATGTGCTGACCCAGCGTTTTGGGGAAGCCAATGACCAGAGTCATGTGGCGACGGATATGTCGCAACTATGTCGCCGGCCGCGACGGTCATCCGACACAGCACACGAGGCGCGAACGCTGCACTTTTGCAAGAGCGGCGGCAGCGGTTCTGCGGCAGCGACGGCGGCTCTGGGGCAGCGACGGCGTCTCTGCAGGCATTGCTTAGATTGATTATGATTGTATTTTTTAGTCTAAGTTTGGAAACAATAAAAGCGCGACGTACCGTCCCTTGTAGTCTCCCATTAGTTAACTCATTTTTTATATGCATCTTTGCATGTAACTTCAAAACCCAAAGTTGCAGGCATAGACCCATTAATTGGCGCCCAACCTAAAAAACCCAATAATAAAAATAAAAAATAAAACAAGAGGCGTCAGACGAACAACAAGACGAACATAGCCCTGATTATGATAGCGATAGCGCTAATTTTTTAGGGGAAGGTCCCTGCTACCGTTCATTCGACGGAGAATAGCGGGGGTAGATATGAGATTTTTAATCGACACGGGTGCGGCAAAAAATTACATCAGACCGCACAAACGCCTTAAAGGCGTCGTCCCGGTCGAGTCCCCTTTCGTTGTCCACTCCATTCATGGGTCCAACAACATCGCCGAAAAATGCAAGTTATCCATGCTTGGGTGCGACACATATTTTTTTCTACTAGATTCTTTATCCACTTTTGATGGGATCATAGGGCTGGACCTGCTAAAGCAGGTGGGAGCGGTTTTATGCCTAAAAAAAGGTATGTTAATATTTGGTGCGACTTCGGAAGCGCTGCAGTACCACAAATGTGTAAGCGTTAATCACACGAAGAATAAAGAAGTCGAGGCACCACCTGCGGTGAAGGCAGATTTCCTGCGAGTACTTCATCGAAACAACAAGGCTTTTGCGGACTCTAACGAGGCGCTGCCTTATAACACGGCTGTTGTGGCCACGATCCGTACGACCGACGAAAATGTGGTCTATTCAAAGCTATACCCCTATCCTAGGGGTGTAGAGGATTTTGTCGTATCAGAAGTCAACGAGCTACTAAAAAACGGCATAATTAGGAAGTCGAAATCGCCATACAACAACCCACTGTGGGTGGTCGATAAGAAAGGCACAGACGAGGTAGGCAATAGAAATAAACGTCTCGTAATAGACTTTAGGAAGCTCAACCTCAAGACGGTTGCCGACAAATATCCAATGCCAAGTATCACAATGATACTGGCTAATCTGGGTAAAGCCAAGTACTTCACGACGCTCGACCTAAAGTCAGGTTATCACCAGATTACTCTGGCGGAGCAAGATCGTGAGAAGACGGCTTTTTCGATCAATGGCGGGAAGTACGAATTCTGTCGACTTCCCTTCGGTCTGAAGAATGCAGCAAGCATTTTTCAGAGAACCATAGATGACGTCCTGCGGGAGCAGATTGGAAAATCTTGCTACGTTTATGTAGATGACGTCATCGTCTTTTCGGAAAACGAGTCAGACCATGTCAGACATGTCGACTGGGTATTAGGGAGCCTTTTAAATGCGAACATGCGCGTGGCGCACGAGAAGTCACAGTTTTTTAAAGAAAGCGTCGAGTACCTCGGCTTCATAGTGACTAAAGACGGTGCAAAGTCAGACCCAGAAAAGGTAAAGGCCATTCGGGAATATGCTGAGCCGACCACGGTGTTTGAAGTAAGATCCTTTTTGGGGCTGGCAAGCTATTACCGCTGCTTTATCAAAGACTTTGCAGCAATAGCGAAACCAATCTCCGACATCCTAAAAGGGGAGAACGGATCCATTAGCAAGTACAGGTCTAGAAAGGTCCCTATACAATTCAACGATGCTCAAAGGAACGCGTTCCAGAAGCTTAGGAACATATTAGCGTCGGAAGACGTTATACTGATGTACCCGGACTATAAAAAACCATTTGACTTGACCACAGACGCTTCAGCCTATGGCATAGGTGCTGTCTTGTCGCAAAATGGTCGCCCCATTACTATGATATCGCGGTCCTTAAAAGATAGGGAAGCAAACTTCGCTACCAACGAGCGGGAGTTGCTTGCCATCGTCTGGGCATTGGGTAAGTTACGGCACTTCCTTTACGGGGTTAGAGACATAAATATCTTCACTGATCACCAGCCTCTTACGTTCTCGGTATCCGAGAGCAATCCCAATGCAAAAATAAAGCGCTGGAAAGCGCGCATTGATGAAACAGGGGCTAAGCTTTTCTATAAGCCTGGTAAAGAAAATCATGTAGCGGACGCACTGTCGCGCCAGAACGTGAACGCCCTGCAGGGTAGCCGCGATGAGCCAGAATCTGACGCGGCCACGATTCACAGTGAATTGTCCCTGTCTTACACAATCGATTCAACGAAGAAGCCCTTAAACTGCTTCCGGAACCAGGTTGTATTAGAGGAATCTCGCTTTCCTCTAAAAAGAAATTTCATACTTTTCGGCGAGAAAACCCGCCATTTGATAAACTTTACCGATACGGTCGCCCTCATTGGAACGATAAAGGCCATCATTAACCCGAACGTGGTTAATGCGTTTCACTGTACTCTCCCAATCTTGGCCAGTTTCCAGCACGAGTTGGTAAGAGCCTTTCCGACTACGAAGTTTTGGTATTGCAAAAACTTCGTGGCCGACGTGTTCGACGTCAGTGATAGAAGAGAAATCATTACTAGGGAACACAATCGAGCCCATAGGGCGGCTCAGGTGAATGAATTCAAGTCAGAGACTATCAGGTCTCTGCTATTGAATAACTACGGCGTAAGCGTGGTAAATGCGCCTCCCCTTCACAGCACGTCCAACGGTCAGGTAGAGCGCTTTCACAGCACTCTTCTGGAAATAGCTAGGTGCTTAAAGCTCCAAAGGGGTATAGTTGACACAGTCGACCTTATCCTGCAGGCCACTATCGAGTATAACAATTCCATTCACTCAGTGGTTGAGAAGAAGCCTAAGGACATCCTGCTTGACTCACTGCCGGAATCCACCCGCGAGGTTAGAGGCAGGATAGAAAGGGCCCAAATCCAGCAGAACGCTAGGGTTAATAAAATGCGTCGGAACAGAGTCTTCGAGGTAGGAGAAAAGGTCCTGGTAAAGACGAACCGCAGACTAGGCAACAAGCTATCGCCTTTGTGCATCGAAAAGAAGGTTGAAGCGGACTTGGGGACAACGGTCCTCATTGAGGGGAGAGTGGTCCACAAGGACAACCTCCGTTGAGTTTAAAGCACAGTTTTTTCATTACCATTCCGATAATAGTAGTTTCAACATTTTAGGATTACGTTCACCATACTTTCAATCATGTCCATGACAACGGCACGGGTGACAGACTACTCGCACGCGGACTACATACCGATTATGGACGGGGACATTCTACTTTGGGATAGTTACGGATACTTACGTCACACTACCAATCTCACGGACTATAGGACAATGACTGAGGAGACCATGAAGCTGGCGGAAATGTTTCCACAATCCCATATGAGGAAATTGCTGGAAATTGACACCGGACATGTACTAGACATGTTGTCCGCTCTAGATGTGCACCATCGCAAGGTAAGAAGCCTTGACTTCTTGGGAACAGCCCTTAAGGTTGTAGCGGGCACCCCGGACGCAAACGACTTCAGGAAAACAGAACTGACTCAGATGCAGCTGGTCACTGCAAGCAATAGACAAATTTCTATAAATTCTAGGATGCAGGAAAAGATCAATCAACTGACCGACACCGTTAACAGAATTATTAAGTCCTCAAAAGAAAAGCAGGCCGACACTGGCCACCTCTTTGAAACCTTAAGCACACGCAATAGAATGATGATAACAGAAATAGGGAACCTTATGCTTACTTTAACCCTAGAAAAAATAAACATAATAAACCCAACAATAATAGATCATTCTGATCTTATGAATATTCTCACTGACCAAATCACAGGGACCCCTATCACTGACATTTTGAAAGTATCTAATATTAAGGTAGAACATAAGGATAATGTAATAAGTTTGATAATCGAGTTCCCTATAATAAGTAAGCAATGCAGGAAGATAACAATTTTCCCAGTCGCCCACAACGGTTCTGTGCTCCAACTCCACGACAATCTTGTGGCCGATTGCGACGGACAGATGTTGGCCGTAGCCAATTGTTCACAAACTGCGACTGCCACATTCTGCAAGCGTTCCAAGAGCATCAGTTGCGCACAAGGCCTCCATGCAGGGGGTACAGCCCATTGCCAAACGCAGCCGAGTCATCTTACCCCTGTCACCATAGTGGACGACGGCATCATCATCATTAACGATCGAAGCGCGATACTCACCTACGACGATTGCACTGCGATGAAGATAGATGGGACAAACCTCGTCACCTTCTCGTCCTATGCCACCGTAAATGGCACGCGATACTTCAATCGCAAGAGCGTGCAAAATCGGTTCCCGGTGGTAGCGGCATCACCTTTGCTTAACATCAGCGGCCATGACTCGATACTCAGCCTTCCCTACATTCACCGCCTGAGTGAAAACAACCTTAACTACATCAAAGAGGTCAGAGACAGTATTGCAGTCGGAAATACGTTGGCGATTTCCTTCGGCATAATGCTGTTGACCTGTGTTGTGGGGGCTGGAGTCTACTGGCTCCATAGATTGACAATCAAGCGTCGAAACTCCCGGAAGATCTCAAAGATATTGGAAAACTTAAACGCGACCGAGGACGGTCGATCTTGGAGAGGGGGAGTAGTTAACCACTGGCTATTGGTATGTGCTGACCCAGCGTTTTGGGGAAGCCAATGACCAGAGTCATGTGGCGACGGATATGTCGCCGGCCGCGACGGTCATCCGACACCGCACACGAGGCGCGAACGCTGCACTTTTGCAAGAGCGGCGGCAGCGGTTCTGCGGCAGCGACGGCGGCTCTGGGGCAGCGACGGCGTCTCTGCAGGCATTGCTTAGATTGATTAAGATTGTATTTTTTAGTCTAAGTTTGGAAACAATAAAAGCGCGACGTACCGTCCCTTGTAGTCTCCCATTAGTTAACTCATTTTTTATATGCATCTTTGCATGTAACTTCAAAACCCAAAGTTGCAGGCATAGACCCATTAATTTATACACTTAAAACACCATCAAATTTCCCATGGAACAAAAAGTAGTTGCATGATGGATCTTTGCAGTAACCATATGCAGCTTAAGAATTGCTGTTAAGTCTAATAGACTTAAAATACAAAACACATGCATTGGTTTGAGAAATGTATGCTTATCGAATAATGTGTTCAATTGATTTAACGTGGCCATAAATTCTTGGATACTCATTTCAGTATCCAAATTGTTATAACCTGAAAGTGCAGCGCGGCATCCTTTCAAATTACTTACTAACTGAACTTCTCTATTTAAGCTATCATTAAAATTGTGATATTTTTTCCGAAAGCATTTTTATGTCGCTTCGACAAAGCTTGCGTCATTATTAAACTCAGACGGACAATTTTGAGGCTCATTAACCAAGCTTGCAGGTTGCAACCACGATCCAGCCTCACGCATCGTCTTTAAGTAATCCACCATCTTCAACTCTCGTCAGCACTGCTCTTGAATTCGCACCTGAAGCTACGAATGCCCAGCCTGTAGACTATGTGGTGCTTCCAACCGCCATCTTATATGCCAAGAGCCACTCAGGTGTATTCATACCCTGCCGCGCATTATTGGATTCTGGATCTCAACTCAACTTTATCCAACTCCAACTCAAAACTCATCATGCTGCCGTATCAATATCTGGTATAGGCGAATCAACCCTATCTTCTAACATGTCCACTGACATATCAGCGCAGTCACGTGACAGGAGCTTCAGCACATCATTTTCAGCAGTTGTTACTCGCAGTATAACGGATTATCAGCCCCACTTTGGGTTAGACATCTCTGGGTGGAATATCCCCAAAAACATCTCGCTCGCGGATCCAACGTTTTTCAAATCTCAAAGAATAGATTTATTACTTGGTGCCGGACTATTTTTCGATCTCATTTGCATCGGCCAAATTCGAATGGCGGATAACCTACCAACGCTCCAAAAGGCCAAGCTCGGTTGAATTGCGTCTGGCGGACTCTCTCGCGTACACAACAAACACACATACCTTTCAGCCCTTTACAAGGAATCTAATCCATGGGAGGATCCACTGTCGGATATTGTAAAACGATTCTGGGAAGTCGACAATTGCTGCGGTACAACCCCTGCGCTCTCTGATGAAGACGCACTATGTGAGCAGCTATTTCTCCAAGGCTACACGCGACTTAAGTCAGGGCAGTATTCAGTTAGGCTTCCAGCAAAGCTCAGCTTCGACACGCTAGGAGACTCATATCAACGTGCTCTACGATGTTTCAAGTCGCTCGAAAACAAATTGGACAAAAATCACCAGCTGAAGGAGAGCTACTCTGCATTTATGTGCGAATACATCGACTTGGGCCACATGTCTTTGGCTTCCAAGCAGCAGCTTGTCCCACAATTCTATTTACCCCACCACTGCGTAGAAAAGCCAGATAGCTCAACCACCAAATTGCGCGTCGTTTTTGATGGATCTGCCAAATCCACATCAGGCGTATCTTTGAATGATCTTTTGCATACAGGCCCAGCAATTCAACCCAAATTATTCAACTTTCTAATTCATTTTCGTTTTTTAAAGGTTGCCATGTGCGTTGACATCTGTAAGATGTACCGCTGTGTCCGAATAACGCATCCAGATCAATTTCTGCAATGCATCTTATGGCGTGATCACCAAAATGAAAGCATAAGGACGTACACCCTGGACACAGCAACGTATGGAACCAAACCCGCTGCGTTTCTAGCAATTCGAGCGATGCAGCAGCTGGCCCACGACGAAGAGCCTACCTTTCCACTAGCTGCAAAGATAGTTCGTCGCGACTTCTACGTAGACGATTTAATTTCTGGAGGGCACTCTATAGAAGAAGCCATTCAGATCCGACAGCAAGTAAAACTGCTACTGGCTAAAGGTCACTTTCTAATCAGAAAGTGGTGTTCAAACGAGCCTGATGCATTAAAAGGAGAAAGCGAATCCGATTGTGAGAAGCTAATGGAGTTCAAGGATGGCACCAACATTGCAAAGACGCTTGGTTTAGCTTGGAGCCCTAGCTCTGATAGCCTACTTTTCAACTTTGCGGAGATCGTACCCGAAGGATCAGTCACAAAGCGGAGTATATTATCAATGATAGCGAGATTTTACGATCCGCTCGGATTGATCGCACCCATCGTTACCAGGTTAAAGTATTTCTCCAAGCACTGTAGAAGGAAAGGGTCAATTGGGACGAATGCCTGTCGCAGTCGCTGCACTTCGAATGGATCAAACTCATATCGCAACTCTCATTTGTCAGCAGCTTGAAATTCTCCCGTTTTGTATTGATGCCGCTGGCTACGTATGAGCTGCATGGATTTTGCGACGCCAGCACAGCCGCTTATGGTGCGTGCGTATTTGTCAAATCCGAAATGCAAGGGGTATGTTCGTCACATTTGCTATGCTCTAAATCAAGGGTCGCCCCATTAAAGACGCTGACAGTCCCAAAGCTTGAGCTGGCAGCTGCACTTTTATTATCAGAGCTCATAGAAAACATTGCCAAGTGCATTCAGTTCGAATGCAGATATCATTGCTGGACCGACTCAACAGTAGCGCTTGCATGGATTCGTGATTCACCTTCAAATTTTAACGTCTTTGTATCCAACAGGGTATCACAAATACAGGAGCGGACCAAGGGCATGACCTGGCATCATGTACCCTCTCAGCTGAACCCAGCGGACATTTTATCACGTTGCCTTGAAGAGATTCATCAGCCTTCGAGGGAAACCGCATACAATATGGACAGACAACGCCACAAATTTCGTGGGTGCTCGAAATGAGCTGAAGGAACTGCGCGACCTGTTTATAAGCGATCCCCAGCGCAATGAGATTGTTCGCAACTGCCTAGCTCTGGGAATCAACTGGAAATTCATTCCGCCCCGTTCGCCACATTTTGGAGGATTGTGGGAGGCCGCTGTCAAGTCAGAAAAATATAATTTTTACCGCACCGTTGGAATTTCTCTTCTCTCATTCCACGAACTCCGAACTCTCATCTGTCAAATATCCGCAATGCTTAACTCAAGACCGCTTTGCTATATTACAGAAAACCCGAATGACTTTGAGATACTCACGCCTGGGTACTTCATCTGGGGCAAAGCCAATGCCACTATCGACGAGCCAGACATGTCACCTAAGCGAATATGTCACATGCAGCAATCATTTTGGAAGAAATGGAGTACATCGTATTTGTCGTTGCTCCAAGAGTGCGGGAAATGGCGATCGTCCAAGCAAAATCTTCAGGCCGGCAGCATCGTGCTGCTCAAGGAGGACAATGCACCACCACTCAGGTGGCCGCTTGGTCGAGTCGACAGCGTCATCACGGGTGACGACGGCATTGTGAGAGTAGCAGTCATTCGTACACAAAATGGTCTGGTCAAGAGAGCCATTGCCAAAATCGCTGTTCTGCCAATCGAGACCACATCGGTTGAAAGCTTGTATCTTCCAACGGGGGAACATGTTCGCAGCAGAACGCCCTCTGAATAATATTATATCTGAATTACAATACATCTTTACTTCCCAAATCACGATATTGAAGCCACATACTATTATTTTTAAAACCACCATAAAATACCATTGTAAATTGCTCATCACTAATCTATCGATAGTTATTGTTGAAAGTTCGAGAAGTAAATTACGCATTACAAGCAGTCTAAAGGCTCCCTTGATATTTATTAAAATTTATAAAACATAAAAAGGGGCCGAAGTGGGGTGCAAACTAGCATCTCCTCAAAACAACTATAATAAGTTAATTATTATCTATGCTAGACATATAAATAATAATGTTGCCATTTTCTAGCTAACTGCTTCAATAAGAAGCCTCAAAGTGGTAAAACAATACAAGAATTAGCAATATAATACATATTAAGGCTCTATGATTACTTACGCGTTTGAAACTTTTCATTATAATCTTTCGATTCCTAACATATTCTTGAGTTGAAAATCTGTCCAATTTCGATCTGTAAACTTATTGTTATTAATAGGTTAAACCGATTGAATATCAGTTGGACTTAAATTTCCAACTGGAGATATTATGTTTCTGGCAATGGCTTCTTGTATGGCATCACGAAATCCAAGAAAGATGTTCCATAAAAAAATTGTTATACATTAATGGCAAAATTCAATTGAATCAGTTAAACAAAAATGGTGTTGTCTATTTTTAGTTTTTACTTTTAAAAACTCAGTACAAGTTATGTTAAAATTAAAAAAATTAATAAATTGGGTAAAAACAAGTAAGAATGATCTAGTTGGGAGGGTGTAGCTAGGGGATACCGTTCCTACCATCAACAAACGCCGCTTGCACTACGGGCTGCTGGCCCCTATCAGCTATGATAGCTATAAAATGAAAGGTACCTGATCTGTATTAACTATTCAGGAAGCTTCTTGCGCGCAATAGGAGCTATTACGTTCAAAATTTCAAGTCTATAACTCTTATAGGTTTTGAATTCGACGCGTGCATACACAAACGGATAGACAGACGAATATGGCTAGATCGACTAGGCTATTGATGCTGATCAAGAATACATACTTTAAGAATACAAGCTTTCACTCTATAAAAACGCGAACACAATCAGTCAATATATAAAATCTTACCGTTTTGTGATTCCTGGAGCCATTTCAAATTTGTTTGAATATAATATAAACAAATTAATAACAAATGTATGTATATACATATATATATATATATACATTATAATATATATATATATCTATATATATCTATATATATATATATATATATATATATATATAAATATGCGTATAAGTTTCTTGTATATTAAATGGCATCGAATGCTAAAGTTCCGCTATGATAGGGGCTGCCAGCTTATGAAAAATGCTAACCTCTGGGAACATAGAGATGCCACCTTGTGAGGATAAGTAAAAGTACACATGACGATGAATATTTTGTAAACATATTAAAAATAAACATTTTATATAGCTGTTCAAAAATTCTACAATATTTTTTTTTATCTGTGTATATATTATTATAGATGCTGATTATAGATTTTTCTTGTGAGCCTAATTAAAAACTATTGATCGCCATGAATAAAATGAGTGACCGATAATTTATTTATATTTAATTATTATTTTCACAGATTGTCAGTTTAGCTCGATTGTTTGATAGACCTGTAATAGGTCTAACATAACGGCGCTTTTATCCGAAAAAAAAAAAACAGCGCAAATTCCATACGCTGCCTTTATATTATTTTCTCCGGGAAATGCAAATAAATAATTAATTATTTTCAAGTTTTCTTTTTATTTATTTATAAAATGAAAATATTTATATTATATTTTAAATATGAATATGAAAAATGAATATATATATATGTTGGGCTATCATTATGCTTTTCTTGCGGGTTGTTACTCATTTTTAATTATTATTAATTAATTCTCCATGGCGAAGAATACCGAGTGCACTGTTCGATTCTCAAAATGTTCATAATCGCATTTAACATGCAACCTTGCTCACACGCCTTCTGTTACCGCTATAGCAGTACTGCCATCTCTTTCTCTCGCAGTGACTCAGTATTGCACGCACAACAATTATCTTCTGCGTAACTCTTTCTTCAACCCTCAGTCTAACATTATTTTGGCACGTACGCCACTTAGGACCTTACGCAACATTTCTCTACATCTGCATCGAACTAAGCTGGCGAATAACGGAACATAGCGCAGTCGCCAATAGTTACAAAAGTGTTCTACTACAGTGTCACTTACACGTCCTCGTGTACACTAGAACATCAACAGACTTTACCCATACAATCTTAAAGTAAATTAACTGACGTTATCCAAATGTTATTTCTGTCTACATTTCTTAATTTAAATTTTCGTTTATTATCCCAATATTAATATCTTGTTTTATTACATAATTGGATACCATAACATTTTAGTCAGTTGCATATTAAGGGTTCACAATTAGACTTTACTTATTTTCTCTATGATTTCCTTTTGATTATGAGCACGGTTCCGTCAAGAGCGCCACACGCCATGTTCCAACTTTCGTTTTTTACTTGTGCTTGCCCAATGACGCCGGTATCTCAAATCTCAAAACCATATTTAGCTTTTCAAAATCGACCAAATATTACAATGCCACAACAATGCATCAATTATACATTCGACAGGTTATTTCCACTCGAATTCTCAAACACCATCTCTATGGCCTTCCGCCATTCACAAAAATTTCCATATCCAGGGTTATTCCAACTCCATTGCAACTAACCACATCATAAATGGACAATTTTTATCGCACAACATATCCTCTCACACGGATATCTCATAATAATGTTAACAAATCTCAGGCGGGTATTCCAATTCCTCCGGAACATAACCATCTGGCATCTTTCTCAAATCCTCATGGCTATATTTTTATGTTCTCATATTATGCAATGACTTCAAAATGTACCTGTCGCCTTCTAAAACTTCACTAACCAAAAGTGGTCCTCTAAACTTTGCATCCAACTTGGTCTGATGCCGCTCTTCATTTTTCAATAGAACATAATTCCCAACTTTGTGTCTAATGACAGCCGATTTATTTTTATCGAATCTGGTTTTGTCGTAAATAGCCTGGTTATTTATGTTTTCTAATGCCCTATCTCTAATATCTGCTTTGTCGATCTCAATCTCTGTATTGCACGGTGGAATCAAACCCAGAGGACGTGCCTCTTTGCCGATTAGCAACTCTAGAGGACTTGCTTTGGTTACACTACTAACTGTGCAATCTAACGCAAGCTGTACCTCGCCAAGAGCATCCTGCCAAGACCGGGGACTTGATTCAACCGCGGACAAAAGGTTTTTAAGAGTGATCATAACGCGCTCAACTTGTCCAGTCGCGCGACTTTCTCCTGTAGCTATAAGAATTAATTTAACCTTCTGTGACGCCCAAAACTCTGCAAATTTTCCACTGTTGAAACATCTACCTTGATCAGCAATTATTCTGGTCGGATCTCCAAGTGAAGAAATAGATGATTTCATTGCCTAAATACAACTATCGGATACTGTGGATCAAATATTTTAAGCCCTGGCTTATTTGTAAGAACCGCAATGATTTGTTTTCTAATTACTTCCAATTCATCAATCTGGCGAATAACGGAACATAGCGCCTGCATCCACGGCTGCAGCGATTGCATCCATGGTTGCTGCAGCTAATGCACCCGCGGCTGAGGCACCTGCAGTGGCTCCTGCTGCTGAGGCGTATGCGGCTGTTGCATCTGCGACAGATCCTGCTGTTGCATCTGCGACAGCTCCTGCTGTTGCATCTATAGCGGCTGTTGCATCTGTGGCGGCTTTTGCATGTGCGACGGCTGCGACACACGCCACTGCTTCGACAATTTCGCCAAATCTTTTTTTATTATATTTATTTGTTTTGCTGCTCCCTAATTAATTTTTGTTGCTGGGCAACTTTATTTTTAAGGGCAGCAAAGTGCAAGGGCTGGCGCTGCTTTAAAGATTTAATTTTCTTTTTTTTTTGGCAAATCAGCGATCACAAATCCAACGCTCTCGTACATGGCAAACTTATATATAATAATTTCAAATATTGCCACCATTTGAAATATTGTCACCATTTATTTTACAGTATGAAATATAATATTACCAGCTTGTTTTTTTGCATAAACATAGGATGTAATGAAAAATAAGGAAAAATGCAATTTTCCCATAAACTACGCAATTAAGTTGGACTGAATACTTTTCATATAATTTGCTTTAACTTGTTAATGTAAGTATTTGTGAGTCCTTCCTGTGTTTTTGTGAATATATATAATTCAAATCGATTTGTTCCCGCCTAGTTCTGTACAAAATTGTCAGTGCGCGAAGGAACTAGCAGTTCGATAGACTTTATGAAAGAACTATATAAGGTTGGCTTACAATTAATTTGTTTTCTCAAAATCTGTTCCGTCCATTTACTTAAAACTAGTGCCTAAAGCTTCTTAAGATATGTATATATAAGAGGGTATGACGTGCATTGAGGGCCATTATCCCCGAGTTAAGAAATAAGGGTTCAAAATTTAGGTTGAGTCCTCTCGTTCATTTTATATGGGGCTATGGGCTATGGGGTAGCTGCACTCATTTCCAATTATCTTAAAAATGGCACCGACGATTTTAATAAAATTTGCATAGTTCGCTAGGTGAAACTATAGGCTTTAATCGTGTATATGCGGTTTTCGGGGCCATTATCCCCAAAGTAAGATACTTAAAGAATGGTGGAAACCTAATTTTTCAACCCCTATGTTTATCCATATTATAAATAAAAATTTCAAAATAAATAAATGTAGACAGTAACAAATTTAATTTATTGCCATTCTGATTTAAATTTACTCAGCGGTTCTGAGCTCAATTCAAATCAGCCCTGATAACATTAACAGAGGTTATGTTAATAATAGACAGAGTAGATACTCAATTGTTCTGAACGCAACCAAAATCAGCACTGATAATGACAAGAGAGGCACTGTTAATAACAGAAAGATCACTATCAACTGTTAAAAAATTCAAATATGCCCGCAAAGCATAAAATGAAGTAGTTAAATGTAAAAATAATTGTAAAATATTTATTTATCGTAATTTCTCACAATTTTCTTCAATGTTATAATATGCATGTTTTTTTCAAAATTGTTTTGTACATGCCAGTAATTGTCAACTAGTCCGTTTCACAATTGAACCAATTTTGCATCAATTTAAAATAAATCATTTTTTCCTTTTAATCAAAATATATTTAGTAAAAGGGCGCTTTTTTCGTTTTCTTGCTTCATAGTGATTGAAAAATGCCTGAAAATGGAAATAGAAAATTTTCTTACCCAATTATGACAATTTTTCAATAATATTGATTGATAATTCAATTAGAAATGTTTTTTTTTTTATAAAAAACTTAGCTATCTTTTCTTTTAATATATATAAATTTAATTAAATGTTTTTATAATTTTTTCCTTTTAATGAAAATATATTTAGTCAAAGTGCAGGTTTGTCGTTTAAGCCCTTTATATTGATTCAAATATGCCTAAAAATCGAAATTAGAAATTCTTTTAATCGATTATTTACGTAGAATTAAGAAAAAGTAAAGATAAGGGATTAAATCTACTAATTTGAATAAAATTTGTCAATTGGCACTTCTGGCAAATAATGGTTAATTGTTCCCTCAACTGTTGAATTGTTTTACAAAAGGGTTGGAATTGTAAATAACAGCAGCATTTTTGCAATATGAACGCAAAAAAGAGGCGCTCTTAGAACGCACTTATGAGTCTGTTAACGATAACGAGGCACTGTTAAACTCTGCATATGGCCTGGATATGTAAATGACAGCAGCTTTTTTGCACTATGTACGCAAAAAAGAGGCGCTCTTAGAACGCACTTATGAGTCTGTTAACGATAACAGAGGCACTGTTAAACATTCTGATTTTCGTCCTCTACCAACAGATTCACACATACAAATGTGGGTGAAAGGGCAGATCATGGGCGCAAAAGAAAATTCATGATTGACACGCGTCTTACGTGCGCCGTTCTTTTTTATGATTCCGGGTTTTAATTGATGAATGCTTGCTGATGATGCAGCTTGCGGCTGCATTTATTGGAAAAGTTAACAGACTTTTCGATTGCGTTAATTGTTACGTTTTGTTTAATAGAAATCCGAATAGGTCGACCTTACGAGAGGATAATGTTGTCCATGAATACCTCAAAAAAATAATTTTTTATTTTAAAGAGCTGAAACACCCACAGAAAGTGTATTGCATTAATGGGATGATTATAACAATCTCATCCGAATTTGCTTCAGCGGAAAGTCTTTGGAAGGAAAACCCAAATATTTATATTGTTGCTACTTCCAAACTAATCCAAGACTCCCTAAAAAATGTATTTTATTTAATAAGGTCCATGCTTTAATTTAATGTAATAATATAATATAATAATGTTAAAAATGCTATCAATGAAAATATTGACATCAGCTTCAGTATCTGGGAATTGTGTACCGGATGAAGATATTATGTTAGCCAATGTCGTAAACGACTGTGAAGCAGACCTATCGAAATCTTATTCCCATTTAATCGCAAATTCTTATATGCGATCTTTTCAGACAAGGAGTCCGAAGTGGAATCGTCTTTGGAAGTAACAATTTCCAACATGCGGAATGCTTTTAAGAATATGCATGGCTATATTTTGCTGGTTATTTTTTGTACAGGCTTTTGCAAAAGTAAGACTGCGAAATATGTGCTAATCTTTTAAAGGAAAGCAAAGAAATTTTGGTTTTGTTAACCAGAGTCTAAAGCTTAAAGCTCTTTCTGATCATTTTTTTTTTCAATTATCAAAATTCACTTCGTCGTTTTTAAGCGAATTTTCGATAAAAGCCCTCAAATATCTAAGTTAAAAAAAACAAGGAAGGCTATCTTCGGCACGCCGAAGATCTAATACCCTTGCAACCTTTTAATGCCGAGAAAATGGTTAATGCCGAGTTTGGTGAAGGTATCTTGATAAACAAAAAAGGCTTTTAATCAAAAACCTTGTTTTCGACCGATCGTTCCTATGGCAGGTATATGGTATAATAGTCCGATGTAAATACGATTTTGCAAAAATGAAGGGAGCATAGTGAAATCTTGAAATGCCGAGTTTGGTCAAGATATCTTGAAAAACAAAATGTTTTTTCATACAAAACTTAATTTTCGACCGATCGTTCCTATGGCAGCTATATGATATAGTGGTCCGATCTTAATAGGATTTTGCATACATATGAGGAGCTTAGTAAAACTAATAAATGCCGAGTTTGGTCAAGATATCTTGAAAAACAAAATGTTTTTTCATACAAAAACTTAATTTTCGACCGATCTTTCCTATGGCATCTATATGATATAGTGGTCCGATCCAGCTGGTTTTGACATATGTGCTGCGTGCAACAGAAAAAGGGACTTCTGCAAAGTTTCATTAAGATAGCTTTAAAACTGAGAGACTAGTTCGCATAGAAACAGACATCCGGACAGACGGACATGGCTATATCGACTCGACTGTTGATGCTGATCAAGAATATATATACTTTATGGGGTCGGAGACGTCTCCTTCTATGCGTTACACATTTCACGACAAAATTATAATACCCTCTGCAAGGGTATAAAAACGGCGCAAATTCCATACGGCGCCAACTAGCTTTTATATTATTTTCTCCAGGAAATGTCAATAATTAATTAATTATTTTTAAGTTTTCGTTTTTATTTATTTATAAAATGAAAATGTTTGTAAAATATTTTAAATATGAATATGAAAAATGAATATATATATGTTGGGTTATCATTATGGTTTTCTTGCGGGTTGTTACTCATTTTTAATTATTATTAATTAATTGTCCATGGCGAAGAGTACCGAGAGCACTGTTCGATTCTCAAAATGTTCATAATCGCATCTTCCATGCAACCTTGCTCACACGCCTTCTGTTACCGCTATAGCAGTACTGCTATCTCTTTCTCTCTCAGTGACTCAGCATTGCACGCACAACAATTATCTTCTGCGTAACTCTTTCTTCAACCCTCAGTCTAACATTATTTTGGCACGTACGCCACTTAGGACCTTAAGCAACATTTCTCTACATCTGCATCGAACTAAGCTGGCCATCTGGCGAATAACGGAACATAGCGCAGTCGCCAATAGTTACAAAAGTGTTCTACTGCAGTGTCGTCCACAATATAGACCCGACATATAATTCACAATATAGACCGTATATAAACGATGCAATTGTGTGGTTCGCCCGCCTTCTGCGCCTGCATCCACGGCTGCAGCGATTGCATCCATGGTTGCTGCGGCTAATGCACCCGCGGCTGAGGCAATTTAATTTTCATTTTTTTTTTTGGCAAATCACCCAATTTTCCCATAAACTCCCATAAACTTAAGTTGGACTGAATACTTCTCATATAATTTACTTTGACTTGTTAATGTAAGTATTTGTGAGTCCTTCCTGTGTTTTTGTGAATATATGTATATAATTCAAATCGATTTGTTCCCGCCCAGTTCTGTACAAAATTGTTCAACATTGATTCCAGGCAGTGATTCAGTTCGCGAAGGAATTAGCAGTTCGATGGACTTTATGAAAGAACTATATAAGGTTGGCTTACAATTAATTTGTTTTCTCAAAATCTGTACCGTCCATTTACTTAAAACTAGTGCCTTAAGCTTCTTAAGATTTGTATATATAAGAGGGTATAACGTGCATTGAGGGCCATTGTCCCCGAGTTAAGAAAAAACTCAAGATGTTGTTTTAAAATAGACAAATCTCTTTTATATTTTCCTTTCATTTTAAAAGCACATTTGTCTTGATGCTTCATGATCTTGTTCTTGAATTTTTAATATTTTGGGAAAATATTTTTTTAACATTCCTACTTTTAGTCTTTTATTAAGCGACTTTTTTCCAACTTTCCTTGTGATTGGAAAGTTTTCGCTTGTTAGAGCGTTTTTGATTGATATTTCTTCTGGCCTTACAAATAGTTCATTAAACGGTTCCAGAATACTCGGTTTCGCAAGTTCAACTTGTCTAGCAATGGTCTTTGACAACTCATCTAGCTTACGGATAAATCGTCCTAGCTTTAAGCCGCATTTATTATTTGTTTTAATAACACTATATTTAAGTGTTCTAAAGAATGATTTTATGGGCCAATTACTGGGTCTTTTATAGGATCTATCAATAAAAGTACCCATTTTAATTTATTTTTTTATGCAAAACTCGCGTAGCTCACATAGAAATCTGCTTATATCTGATGATGTATGATTGGAGAGAATTGCATGTGCGACAGGAAAAACGATTCGAAGCTCTGGAATATGGGTAATCAATGAATTTAAAAATATACGCTATTTGACAAAGTTCATTGGCTGCACTACATTCCCAGTCGCGTCAGTTTGCAGTGTGTATAGTTTCAATGGGTCAACAACATACTTATATGTTGTCTGTCTCAAAAAAACACTTCTTGCTTCGTAAAAAGTAACTAAATGAAGTTAGCATACCCATTAGAAATCATGTTGAGGGTATCTTTAAATGGATCTTTGTCAAAATTAAATTTTCCATTTTCCTCCGAAATTAAGTTTCTATAAAAGGGTAGTTTCTCGTTAGACATTTTATCATTACTAACTATGGCTCGAGACTTATTGATTTTCTGAATTTTGTGTAACGCAGTAAAGTTTATAATGGAAGCATTTTCTATAAATCGATTTATTGCTCTGCACTGCGTTGACTTTTTAAGGCCAATATTATGGGAGATATGTGTATACACTTAAAACACCATCAAATTTCCCATGGAACAAAAAGTAGTTGCATGATGGATCTTTGCAGTAACCATATGCAGCTTAAGAATTGCTGTTAAGTCTAATAGACTTAAAATACAAAACACATGCATTGTTATGAGAAATGTATGCTTATCGAATAATGTGTTCAATTGATTTAACGTGGCCATAAATTCTTGGATACTCATTTTAGTATCCAAATTGTTATAACCCGAAAGTGCAGCGCGGCATACTTTCAAATTACTTACTAACTGAACTTCTCTATTTAAGCTATCATGAAAATTGTGATATTTTTTCCGAAAGCATTTAATTGTCGCTTCGACAAAGCTTGCGTCATTATTAAACTCAGACGGACAATTTTGAGGCTCATTAACACTATAATAAGTTTATTATTATTTATGCTAGACATATTAATAATAATGTTGCCATTTTCTAGCTAACTGCTTCAATAAGAAGCCTCAAACTGGTAAAACAATACAAGAATTAGCAATATAATACATATTAGGGCTCTATGATTACTTACGAGTTTAAAACTTTTCATAATATTCTTTCGATTCTTAACATTATCTGCCAGTTGAAAATCTGTCCAATTTCGCTCTATGAACTTATTGTTAACAATAAGTAATATAGATTGAAAATCAGTTGCACTTAAACTTCCAACTGGAGATATTATGTTTCTGGCAATGGCTTCTTGCATGGCATCACGAAATCCAAGAAAGAGGATTCTTAAATATTTGTTTATATGTTAATGGTAAAATTAAATTGAATTAGTTAAATATTATTATCTATTTTAAGTATTGAGTTTTAAAAACTCAGTACAATTGAAAAAAATTTAAAACATATACTAACGACTAAGCTATGCCAAAATAAATCCTTCATTTACCATTTCGTTTGCAAAAAAAAATTTCACTCATTTTCAAAAGCTTCTAGGTAAAAAACAAGTAAGCTCTAGTTGGGAGTGCACGGCTAGGGGATACCGTTCCTACCAACAACAAACTAATAAATGCCGAGTTTGGTCAAGATATCTTGAAAAACAAAATGTTTTTTCATACAAAAACTTAATTTTCGACCGATCGTTCCTATGGCAGCTATATGATATAGTGGTCCGATCTTAATAGGATTTTGCATATATATGAGGAGCTTAGTAAAACTATTAAATGCCGAGTTTGGTCAAGATATCTTGAAAAACAAAATGTTTTTTCATACAAAAACTTAATTTTCGACCGATCGTTCCTATGGCAGCTATATGATATAGTGGTCCGATCCAGCTGGTTTTGACATATGTACATATGTATGCAACAGAAAAAGGGACTTCTGCAAAGTTTCATTAAGATAGCTTTAAAACTGAGAGACTAGTTCGCATAGAAACAGACAGCCGGACAGACGGACATGGCTTTATCGACTCGACTGTTGATGCTGATCAAGAATTTATATACTTTATGGGGTCGGAGATGTCTCCTTCTATGCGTTACACATTTCACGACAAAATTATAATACCCTCTGCAAGGGTATAAAAACGGCGCAAATTCTATACGGCGCCAACTAGCTTTTATATTATTTTCTCCAGGAAATGTCAATAATTAATTAATTATTTTTAAGTTTTCGTTTTTATTTATTTATAAAATGAAAATGTTTGTAAAATATTTTAAATATGAATATGAAAAATGAATATATATATGTTGGGTTATCATTATGGTTTTCTTGCGGGTTGCTACTCATTTTTAATTATTATTAATTAATTGTCCATGGCGAAGAATACCGAGTGCACTGTTCGATTCTCAAAATGTTCATAATCGCATCTTCCATGCAACCTTGCTCACACGCCTTCTGTTACCGCTATAGCAGTACTGCTATCTTTTCTCTCTCAGTGACTCAGTATTGCACGTACAACAATTATCTTCTGCGTAACTCTTTCTTCAACCCTCAGTCTAACATTATTTTGGCACGTACGCCACTTAGGACCTTACGCAACATTTCTCTACATCTGCATCGAACTAAGCTGGCGAATAACGGAACATAGCGCAGTCGCCAATAGTTACAAAAGTGTTCTACTACAGTGTCACTTACACGTCCTCGTGTACACTAGAACATCAACAGACTTTACCCATACAATCTTAAAGTAAATTAACAGACGTTATCCAAATGTTATATCTGTCTACATTTCTTAATTTATATTTTCGTTTATTATCCCAATATTAATATCTTGTTTTATTACATAATTGGATACCATAACATTTTAGTCAGTTGCATATTAAGGGTTCACAATTAGGCTTTACTTATTTTCTCTATGATTTCCTTTTGATTATGATATGAGCATGGTTCCGTCAAGAGCGCCACACGCCATGTTCCAACTTTCGTTTTTCACTTGTGCTTGCCCAATGACGCCGGTATCTCAAATCTCAAAACCATATTTTTCTTTTAAAATCGACCAAATATTACAATGCCACAACAATGCATCAATTATACATTCGACAGGTTATTTCCACTCGAATTCTCAAACACCATCTCTATGGTCTTCCGCCATTCACAAAAATTTCCATATCCAAGGTTATTGCAACTCCATTGCAACTAACCACATCATAAATGGACAATTTTTATCGCACAACATATCCTCTCACACGGATATCTCACAATAATGTTAACAAATCTCAGGCGGGTATTCCAATTCCTCTGGAACATCACCATCTGGCATCTTTTTCAAATCCTCATGGAAATATTTATATGTTCTCTTATTATGCAATGACTTCAAAATGTACCTGTCGCCTTCTAAAACTTCACTAACCAAAAGTGGTCCTCTTAACTTTGCATCCAACTTGGTCTGATGCCGCTCTTCATTTTTCAATAGAACATAATCCCCAACTTTGTGTCTAATGACAGCCGATTTATTGTTATCGAATCTGGTTTTGTCGTAAGTAGCCTGGTTATTCATGTTTTCTAATGCCCTATCTCTAATATCTGCTTTGTCGATCTCAATCTCTGTATTGCACGGTGGAATCAAACCCAGAGGACGTGCCTCTTTGCCGATTAGCAACTCTAGAGGACTTGCTTTGGTTACACTACTAACTGTGCAATTTAACGCAAGCTGTACCTCGCCAAGAGCATCCTGCCAAGACCGGGGACTTGATTCAACCGCGGACAAAAGGTTTTTAAGAGTGCTCATAACGCGCTCAACTTGTCCATTCGCGCGACTTCCTCCTGTAGCTATAAGATGTAATTTAACCTTCCGTGACGCACAAGCGCTCTTAGCCCGCACTTATGAGTCTGTTAACGATAACAGAGGCACTGTTAAACTCTGCATATGGTCTGGATATGTAAATGACAGCAAAATTTTTGCTATACGAATGCAAAAGAGGCTCTGTTAGAGCGCACTTGCGAGTCTTTTAAAGATAACAGAGACACTATTAAACTCATCATATGGTCCGCAGATTTAAATAGAAGCAGTTTTTTGCAGTACGAACACAAGAAGAGGCTCAGTTAGAGCGCACTTATGAGTCTGTTAACGATAACCGAGGCACTGAAATACTCATCATATGGTCTGGAAAAGTAAATAACAGCAGCTCTTTTTCACTATGAACGCAAAAAAGAGCCGCACTTAGAACGCACTTATGAGTCTATAAACGATAAAAGAGGCATGGTCAAACTCTGCATTTGGTCTGGATTAGTAAATAACAGCAGCATGTTTGCGATACGAACGCAAAAAAGGGGCGCTGTTAGAACGCACTTATGAATCTGTTAACGATAACAGAGGCACTGTTAAACATTCTGATTTTCGGCCTCTACCAACAGATGCACACACATAAATGTGTGTGAAGGGCAGATCATGGGCGTAAAAGAAAATTCATGATTGGCACACGTCTGACGCGCGCCGTTCTTTTTTATGATTCCGGGTTTCAATTGATGAATTCTTGCCATAGAGTCGCGGCTGCAATTATTGGAAAAGTTAACAGACTTTTCGATTGCGTTGTCCATGAATACGTCAAAAAAATCATTTTTATTTTAAAGAGCTGAAATACCCACAGAAATAACAATCTCATCCGAATTTGCTTCAGCGGAAAGTCTTTGGAAGGAAAACCCAAATATTTATTTTGTTGCTACTTCCAAACTAATCCAAGACCCCCTAAAAAATGTATTTTATTTAATAAGGTCCATGCTTGAATTTAATGTAATAATATAATATAATAATGTTAAAAATGCTATCAATGAAAATATTGACATCAGCTTCAGTATCTGGGAATTGTGTACCGGATGAAGATATTATGTTAGCCAATGTCATAAAGGACTGTGAAGCAGACCTATCGAAATCTTATTCCCATTTAATCGCAAATTCTTATATCGAGGAGGATACGATCTTTTCAGACAAGGATCAGACAATTTCCAACATGCGGAATGCTTTTAAGAATGTGCATGGCGAAATTTTGCTGTTTATTTTTTGTACAGGCTATTGCAAAAGTAAGACTGCGAAATATGTGCTAATCTTTTAAAAGAAAGCAAGAAAATTTAATGTTCCTCGGGCTATTTGATACTTCATTTTTTCAATTATCAAAATTCACTTCGTCGTTTTCAAGCGTTTTTTTGATAAAAGCCCTCAAATATCTAAGTTAAAAAAAACGAGGAAGAAAGGCTATTTTCGGCACGCCGAAGATCTAATACCCTTACAACCTTTTAATGCCGAGAAAATGGTTAATGCCGAGCTTGGTGAAGGTATCTTGATAAACAAAAAAGGCTTTTAATCAAAAACCTAGTTTTCGACCGATCGTTCCTATGGCAGCTTTATGATATAGTGGTCCGATCTTAATAGGATTTTGCATATATATGAGGAGCTTAGTAAAACTAATAAATGCCGAGTTTGGTCAAGATATCTTGAAAAACAAAATGTTTTTTCATACAAAAACTTAATTTTCGACCGATCTTTCCTATGGCATCTATATGATATAGTGGACCGATCCAGCTTTTGACATATGTGCTGCGTGCAACAGAAAAAGGGAATTCTGCAAAGTTTCATTAAGATAGCTTTAAAACTGAGAGACTAGTTCGCATAGAAACAGACAGCCGGACAGACGGACATGGCTATGTCGACTCGACTGTTGATGCTGATCAAGAATTTATATACTTTATGGGGTCGGAGATGTCTCCTTCTATGCGTTACACATTTCACGACAAAATTATAATACCCTCTGCAAGGGTATAAAAAATGGTTGAACCTTGCATCTCTGCTACAAATGCAAGTTTATATGCGGACTGGTTTTCTGTCATCCCACCCATGTTCTGAGCGCAGGAAAAACATTTTGATTTTGATAAGAAAAAATTGCAAATGGTTAAATGATAATATTGTTGGTAAATCAAATTCAAATATGAAACAGCTAATATGAATGTATATCGCTCCTTCTTTGTATTTGGTATATTTGTGATCAGTCCTTTGACCTACGTATGCAAGTGCAGGTGCTTGTCAAGCGTTCACCCTTTTGACCTAACGGGCTGCTGCAGGTAACAAGGGGTCAACATTCATTCATCAATTCGAACGCCAATCATGAAACTTTCTTTTGTGCCCTTTCACACACATTTATGTGTGTGTGTCTGTGTTGAGGCCAAAAATCAGAAATCCAAAAATCTTGTTAAATTTGCATAGGAGAGAGGCAGGCAGGCAATCCACAGGCACACAAGCGCATAAATGGTTCCATTCATATTCAAAATATGCAAGTGTGCGTGAATATGGCAAGTCCAACGAATCGTAAATGCACACATGCCAACGCTTAGGTTCCCTTACCAACGATATCGATAAAATGCAAGAATTTCGCATCGACGTGGAAAACCCTTTCATTATTTCATATAACTCATCCCTTTAAAAGGGAAGAAATGCCATCAACATTTGATAAATATTGAATTTATGCGCATTTTTGCTTGTCGGACACATACACACACAGACAGTAAAACGGTAAATAGACAAATTAAAAGAGCACTGAGGGTAAGCCAAAGCAGTTTCCTGTAGTGTGAGAGAATAAAGCGAATGAAAAAGAGCAGCTTTGACGTTCTATCACACAAGTCACATGTATTTCTTACACACGCTCTCTCTTTGAGCGTAAGGCCGCTCTCGAACCCGAACTAAAAAGAAGGCGACTTGGGACCAGCCGCATTTGTGACAACAGGACCCAGCAACATACTCTAGTTGTCCAGTCTACATGTTGTTTGGTTAGTGATTACCTTCGTAGATTCGCCAGTTGGACCAATTGTTGGTGCATTAAAATTAATGATACCAAATCAGCACATGTAGTGTATACATTACGATCGCTGGATATAAGGATGACGAATCTGGCTTTACGGCTTAATGGCCAACTAATTGCCACCAAATCAAGGCAAACGTACCTGGGCGTCCATCTCAATCGAAAACAGCACGTGTAGCACCTTATCACGCAACTACGCTGGTGACTTAGAGCGCTATACAAGAATTTCGAGTGGCTTATAGGAAACAAGAGCATCTTGTCTGCAGAGTGCAAAATCACCATATACAAGCAACGAATTGCTCCGATATGGAGATACGCCACGCCGATCTGGGGTGACATGATCTCCGACACAGTTGCGAAATTGACTTCACACAAAACCTTTAGGCGGATGAGGAACCGCGACACTTACGACATAGGCACAGTAGATGAAATATTAAACATCACAAGTAAAAGATTTGCCAATTCACTTGCTATTCATTCAAATACCAATGCTCGTAAACTAATCCCAAGTCCTTATGTGCCAATTCGTCTTGACCGGCAAAGATATAGTCTGCAACTACAACATGTTCGCCCTCTTCAGCAATTAGTGCAGCAAACTCAAAACAGTAACAGCTGCCAACTCTTCTACGCATTTAGCTAAAAGAAGGTAAAGCAAAGAAGGCAACAACAACAGCCAGTCAGATTTGGCGAAATGAAGATTAACTCACTTAAACGGCACTACGGGGTGGGACGAATGTCGCTAAAGGACCAAAAGATTGCTATTAGGCCATTGCCAGCCACTGGTAATACAGCTACTTATACGGCTTCGTGAGCTGGCTATACAAATATACCAGCAGCAACAACAACAGCCGCAACAACATCCCAAAGAACAGGAGCAGCTACTCAAAGGACTCCAGCATCAGCAAACCAAAGACAACATAAACACTAAGATGAGTGACGCTATACAACAAAATGCTACTATGCAGCTTGATTTTTTGAAAATTGAGAACGAAAACAAAATTAGTATCATTGCGCTCTCACAGCCGATAAAGCGATAATCTAAAAATAGAATTTACTCTCAGCTTATGTTTGTCTGTATGTTACCATAAATACATAACAGCATATTTGAATATGCTATTATTCACTGCACTGCTTTTGCAAGCGAAGTAATAAATGTTGTTAATTTTTTAGCGCTGACCATGATTTATCCCAAATTTGTATTCACATATGAATGCATGTTGTGTGCTGAGGTTGGCTCGGTAGTAAAGCAAGCAAAGCAAGCCGCGACTTCGGCTTTTGTTCGTTTGGTCTTTGGAGAAGGAACAGCCAGTCGGCCGGTATTTCGTGTAAAGTGGGAAACGTCAGGCTAGAAATTTTGCGTCGCATTCAAATGTATGGACGTTACTCATTTCAGTGTTTATATTGTCTTTGAGCAAACTCAGACGCCCGACGTCGAAATAGTGCTAGCTACAGAATAGCAGCAACCAGAACAACAATTAGAACAGTCACTTTCGCAACCTCAGCAAGCCCACTTACAATAGCAACGGCTGAGGACGAGCAGCAGCTTGAGCAGCGACTGGAACTACTCAGGCGGAAACTTGAGCGTTGGAATGGATAAGGCTTCAATTAACGAGCCAACTCAGCATCAGCGACCTCCAGAGCAGCAGCCAAACAATCAACAACCCCATACAAAACCTCTATCTGAAATAAACACAACAGATAATACTTGACGAGCGTACAACTAATCGTACACAGCATACAGACAGCGCTACAGATCCTACTTGGCGCCCAAGCCAGCTCGAGACTGCAGATTAGGTCAACCAGCAGCCCCTCGACATGCGGGGCGTAGTCGAGGCATACAGCGTAACCATTACGCAGTCAACAGTCAGGGCGGCTATATGGCAAAGAAATTGTTCAATATGCTATATTGAACCAAAAAGACGCTTATCTGCAGCCACCGAAAACCAGCAACAGCGGTAACTTGTCACCTCACTCGGCCAAAGCGAAAGAAGTTCGTGCAACAACGGTTAGCATTCCTGCGAAGAACACGGCTGGGCTTCTACTTTGGCATCCACACGTCAGAAGGTTCCCCAGATGCCTGAGCAAGCACCTCCAGCAGAATTCATACAATTCTCGACGAACGGCAGGCATCTCCAAATTGTCAGAAGGCGCCCGTGAAACTCCTGGCAGCGGCTCCGATATCGATGGTCCGATAGAGGGCGTCAAATACAGAGAAGAGCTAGGCTGTATAATATACTAATCCATGCAACCTGGAATATATAATTTATAAGTTAATTTGCTCTTTTCAAAAAAATATTTTCAAGAAATCTTGTAAATTCGCCCTTTTAGGCTTTTGCATAAATTCAACTGTTGAGTTCTGAACGCAATTCATATCAGCCCTGATAACATAAACAGAGGTAATGTTAATAGCAGAAAAAGCTAAGTATCTACTCAACTGTTCTGAACGCAACCAAAATTAGCACTGATAATGTTAACAGAGGCACTGTTAATAACAGGAAGATCACTGTCAACTGTTAAAAAATTCAAATATGCCCGCAAAGCATAAAATGAAGTATGTTAAAATGTAAAAATAATTGTAATATTTATTTATCGTAATTTCTCACAACTTTGTTCAATGTTATGATATGCATGTTTTTTTCAAAATTGTTTTGTACATGGCTTTATTTTTTTACTTTATTTCGGGAAGATTTGATTAAATTACAGTCAGTAAAAATCACAAATTTTCTCCCATGCAGATAGTGGCGAAAATGTTTTATAGCATACACGACAGCCAGCGTTTCCAATTCATAGGATGTGTACCTGGACTCACCAAAACTAGTTGCTCTACTATAGCATTCAACCACATGAGGCTTAGAGTTTATGCGGTGCAAAAGGAAAACACCATACCTGATAGAGCTGGCGTCGGTATGCAGCTCTATCGGAAACTGGGGATCACAAATAATCAAAACAGGCTTGTTTGTTAATACACTGATGATTTTACTGCGAAAATCTTCATGCTGTGGCTGCCAATCTATTAAACTATGAACTATGAAACTATTCTTTTCAGATGTGAGAAAATATAAAGGCTATAAAGAAACCCCCGGAATGAATTGAAGAAAATATGACGCTAACCCAATGAACTGTCTTAGAGTAGCAACTGACTTCAGTGGAGGCAACGCCACTAGCGATTCTAGTTAGCTTAAATTTTGACGTATCTCCCCCGCTTTTATTTCATAGCCAAGGTAGCGAACTGTAGATCTCAAGAAAAAGCACTTCGAAACGTTAAATGAGAATCCTGCCTTCACTAGAACGTCTAATACAAGTTGCAACCGCCCATATAAACGATTAAAAACGAATGAGCAAGACTGCCAATTGCTTTCAATATAGCTCTTTGAAACACTGAGGGTGCGTATATTCAATTGATTCAGGGTGCATTGAAATCTGGTAATACCCGCTAGCCATGTGCAGAGAAGTAAAATATATAGCTCTCCTGAGTCTAGCTGTTTGATCTGATATCAACGGCAGTGGAAACTTATCAGCTACTGTATTTTTATTTAACTCTCTATAATCAACACAGTCTTGCTGAACCGTTTTTCTTCTTTACTAATAATGCAGGACTAGCAAATGGTGAACTACTAGTTCTGATAACTTTATACTCGGTTAATTCTTTAATTTTAGCACGTACTAACTCCCTTTCGCTTGGACTAAATCTGTATGGTCGCCTTTGCACAGTCTTAGTCGAATCAATCAAACGAATATGCATTTCCCCAGTACTCACGGAGTGAGTAGTGCCTTCGATAAAAGATTTTGAGTGTTGCTTTAGTAATGATATTAAAATTTCTTTTTCATTTCCGACCATTTCAGTTTCAATGTTATCAAAATTAGTAGGTTGAACGGTTTCACAAACGTTCACAACTTTAGTTTGAACAATCTTAAACTTATCATAAGAAACTTCCACTAAAAAACCTTGAGCCAATATTTCTCTGCCAATTACAATAATATTTTTCATACACTCGTCTGGTACTATATGAAACGGCTAGACAGTGACTAAGGTTTTCAAAGGTTTAAATTAGTTTCTTATTTTTGTTTTGCTAAAAAGGAAAAAATGTCCCATTCTTCTTCGCTCGGCAATTTCGCCTTCCCCATCTGTTCTAAGCACCCTTTTCATGAGTGATTTTTCACAGTTAATTGTTAAAGTGCTGAAAATCTTAGCCGTGAAAACATTTTTTTTTTTAAACTTAAACTAATTATATTATCTCGTTCTTTTCAAATTTAGTAAATTCCCCTTTTTTGTTCTTACTTATCCTTTTTGTTGACTCAAATACAAAATTTTCGTATGTGTTTGCTGAAAAATGAGTTTCTGTTGAATCAAACTATATCTTCTGACCCAAATATATGTTAGCCCAAATATATTTTTATTTATATATATATATACCTCTTTTTACTTAAATAATTTTATTACTTTTCTTTTCTCCACCCTTATCTTTTTCTGTTATACTTGAGTCATTATTTTTATCTGCGGCCTATCTTCTCGATCCCATTAAAGCTTCTCTTTTGTAGCAAACCCAAAAATACATCATAATGTGTCTTCTCCCCGTTTGAATCCTTTTCAAAGTATCCTACATTAAATTAAAAACTTTATCACAAGGGAATCACACAGTTACGACACAAGAGGTACAACAGCAGCATAAGATACTCTCTTTACAAATAAAAGTGCTCCCTCCTTCCTCATCCACTCTCGTCGAACTCATGCCAAACAAACCATCAAATGTTTTTACATCACACTTGCCTTCTCATTCATTATACAGTTCTCAGTAAAATCGCAAAATGACTACTCTCCATATTGGTATATGGAATGCTAATGGACTTAGACGCAAAATGGATGAGCTTACTCAGTTTATGAATTATCACAACACGGACATAATGCTATTAAGAGAAACTCACTTAAATTTCAACTCACACATTGAATCCCCAGGCTATGCAGTCCTTTTAGCAAACTCGGCCCACAACCACCTGTATGTAGGTGGAGCTCATATCCAACAGAATACGGATTCAAACATTGCCTTGTATCTCCCTGCCATATCTACACTGTGCCAAAAATATTTTGACAACACAGTGCAACAAGTAAATTCGCTTATTTCTGCCATCTTACAGAAGTTACGGTATCCGTTTTATTTTAAAGAGAGAGACAATATTAAGAGCTTTAGGAGAGCAAAAGATTGCACTGATAACGAAACGCATTTGTTTTGTATAATTATCTGCGTAGCAGAATTTGATTCTTTGGCTGCACAAAAGTATTTTCACATTACTTTTAGTTTTCATTTTCGTTGAATCGCGTGCAGTAAAGAACACGTGCTCCAATATCTTAGGTTATTTTTGAGATCTTTATAAATAAAAATTAGTGTTTCACCGCATATTTTGTTAAATTATGGGCAAAACTCGTGAAATAAGTGAACTCATTAGAAACGAAATGGTACCGAAGTATAATGCAGGTATTTCTGTAGAATATGTTAGCAAATTATACAATGTACCTAGGCAAACAATTTATTACCAAATTAACAAAAATATAAAGAACGTTTCATTAAAAAATAAGGCCAGATCGGGAAGACCTCGCAAAACAAACCCCATAGAAGACCGTATAATTCTTAGGAAGTTTAAAAAAAATATGCTGATTACACCAAAAGCTGTGTCGATTGAGCTCAAAGAACACCATCAAATATCAATAAGTAGAAAAACTGTCGAAAGAAGGCTGAAGGAGGTAGATCTTTCTACTTATATAGCTCTTCCAATTCCATTAATTTCAACAATAAATAAGCTAATAAGGTTAACATTCGCCAAATCCTACATACACAAGCCGCAGTTATTTTGGGAAAGAGTATTAAGGACGGATGAAATCACTTTGGAATATCATGGCTCGAAGAAAAAGGTTTATTGCCGATTGCCAAAAAATGTTCGCAGAAAAATGACGCCAGTGTGCGAACGGGTACCACATGGTGGGGGATCGGTTATGTTCTGGGGATGCATACGTTTCACTGGCTTGGGCGATTTGGTACCAATTGATGGGACAATGAACAAAGATAAATATTTACGTATTCTGAATGATGACGCATTTATTTCTGGTGACCGGCTCATTGGTCAATCCTTTATACTGCAGCAGGACAACGCTCCATGCCACAAGGCCCATATAACAACTAAATTTTTGAAAGATGTTGAAGTCAATACTTTAGATTGGCCACCGCAAAGTCCCGACCTTAATATAATAGAGGACGTGTAGGCTTATATAAAAAGAAAACGAAGCTCAGATCTGTTCAGTACACGAGAGGAGACGATTGCTTAAGTTGAAGGACTTTGGATGGATTTTTCATGGGAAACCCTAAAAAATTTGGTGAAAACAATTCCAGTGCGCTTGCAAAAAGTTATTAATGTCAAGGGAGGGTTTATTTTTTATTAATATTTTTTACAATCACCAAAATAAACTTTTTCTCTCTGTTTGCTAGACAACATTGAATTGTCAAAATACTTTTGTCCACCTACATTTGTGAAACATCGAAATTTTTCCTAAGCTGTGTTATTATAAATTATTATATTTTGCATGTTGGGAAGCGAATTTTTTTTTTATTAAATAGAAAGTTGTTAAAATTTATTATCTCAATAAATCATTAGATATCGCCAAGGCAATCCTAATTTTCTAATGTCAAAATATTTTTGTCCACCATTGTAGATCACCATTTATCAATCATTTTGTTATTTATTTCATTAAAATCGTCTGTACAGATTTTGAGAAATTCTCATTTTTCTATAATTCGCATCACACCCTATGTTAATGCAAAAAAACAAGCTGGCAATATTATATTTCATACTGTAAAATGGTGGCAATATTTCAACATATTTCAAATGGTGGCAATGGCAGATTTACTAAGATTACTATATTCGAAACTATAAGTACTAGAAAACTTGGAAAAATAAAACAAAAAACACACGATGCACACGACACATGCGGATTAAAAATAATGCTTGCTAAAAGTTACATAAAGAACTATATAAATATATAAATACACATTAATTGTAATGTAATTGCTGTATTTGAGTTGTAATGAAATGCGGAGAAATGGGCATAAGGCTTACGCAACACATATTGTATTTTGTATAAGTATTAAGAATATTACCTTACCGTCACTTTCTATGTTCCACTTACAAAATGTTAATAGCTGAAACGGTTCGTAAATAGTAATTTTAAGCTTGTACAAGTATATCAAATTATTTTCTCATGTATACATTTTCTCCAACGAGTAGCCGACATATTCATTTAAAACTTGTTTGTTTTATTTCTAAATTCAACAGCATATTGGGCTCAAATTTTCAAATTGTAAAACCTCCATATTTATTTACTTGTTTGTGAATATGCACTTTTTAAACGTACGGTTAATGCAGTTTGTTAAATTTACTAAAAATATGTTTATTAACTCTTTCCACGCCACCATTGAGGTGGAGTTAACCACACTACATTAGTACTTATTATTTCTAAATCTACTGTCTACTACAACTATTTTCAATATAATAAACAAATAAAGTTAGATCTAAACAAGAGTATATGTGTTAATATATAATATTATATTATATAATTATATATAAATAATATTTAGACGCATATTCTGTATCACAGCATATTTAAAGCTGGACGCAAATATATCGTAAAATTTGCATGCTGATATTTTATGATATAAATATTTTGTAATACTCTGTGAGCCAAAATAGAAACTACCGAACAACGACGTGAAGTTCTACTTAACTCTTGAGTGTGGTCTCACTCATTGTCAAAAGCACTTTGCAAGTATGGATCTAAGCTGGTAGTATCTAAGCAAAGCTCACATAACTTGTAAATAATATCTTGTTGATCATTTTTATATACTTTTCTGACACATTGATCACATATAAAACGATCACATTTTGGGGCAGCGAGATTCTAAAGGTCCTTTTAAAAGAGCAGTGCAAACATAAATCATTTAAAGATTCACCAAATTTGAGAATGCTATCAAACATTTTATTTCTAAATAGGTCATTAGACCTTACATTTTTAAGTGAGAAGTTTGCAACATATCTTTCTACAAATTGTAAAATCAAAATGCCATAATTGTAGGCATCCAATTGCACATCATGTTGTATTTTGGCCACTGAATAATTTACATTTGGCTTCAAACGTTGCAACATTTTTAAATAATAATTTTTAAATACACGAGTGCTTTGAGAATAGCCGAGGGGGTATAAAAATAGTATCTCGTGTCTTTTTTGTTTAATAATTTATATTACACAAAATATATAAATCTCTTTTATATTTTCCTTTCATTTTAAAAGCACATTTGTCTTCTACGATTGTGTAGGAATGGTCATGGCATATGGATGCTTCATGATTTTGTTCTTGAATTTTTAATATTTTGGGAAAATATTTTTTAAACATTCCTACTTTTAGTCTTTTATTAAGCGACTTTTTTCCAACTTTCCTTGTGATTGGAAAGTTTTCGCTTGTTAGAGCGTTTTTGATTGATATTTCTTCTGGCCTTACAAATAGTTCATTAAACGGTTCCAGAATACTCGGTTTCGCAAGTTCAACTTGTCTAGCAATGGACTTTGACAACTCATCTAGCTTACGGATAAATCGTCCAAGTTTTAAGCCGCATTTTTTATTTGTTTTAATAACACTATATTTAAGTGTTCTAAAGAATGATTTCATGGGCCAATTACTGGGTCTTTTATAGAATCTATCAATAAAAGTACCCATTTTAATTTATTTTTTTTGCAAAACTCGCGTAGCTCACATAGAAATCTGCTTATATCTGATTATGTATGATTGGAGAGAATTGCATGTGCGACAGGAAAAACGATTCGAAGCTCTGGAATATGGGTAATCAATGAATTGAAAAATATACGCTATTTGACAAAGTTCATTGGCTGCACTACATTCCCAGTCGCGTCAGTTTGCAGTGTGTATAGTTTCAATGGGTCAACAACATACTTATATGTTGTCTGTCTCAAAAAAACACTTCTTGCTTCGTAAAAAGTAACTAAATGAAGTTAGCATACCCATTAGAAATCATGTTGAGGGTATCTTTAAATGGATCTTTGTCAAAATTAAATTTTCCATTTTCCTCCGAAATTAAGTTTCTATATAAGGGCAGTTTTTCGTTAGACATTTTATCATTACTAACTATGGCTCGAGACATATTGATTTTCTGAATTTTGCTTAACGCAGTAAAGTTTATAATGGAAGCATTTTCTATAAATCGATTTATTGCTCAGCACTGCGTTGACTTTTTAAGGCCAATATTATGGGAGACATGTGTATACACTTAAAACACCATCAAATTTCCCATGGAACAAAAAGTAGTTGCATGATGGATCTTTGCAGTAACCATATTCAGCTTAAGAATTGCTGTTAAGTCTAATAGACTTAAAATACAAAACACATGCATTGTTATGAGAAATGTATGCTTATCGAATAATGTGTTCAATTGATTTAACGTGGCCATAAATTCTTGGATACTCATTTTAGTATCCAAATTGTTATAACCCGAAAGTGCAGCGCGGCATACTTTCAAATTACTTACTAACTGAACTTCTCTATTTAAGCTATCATGAAAATTGTGATATTTTTTCCGAAAGCATTTAATTGTCGCTTCGACAAAGCTTGCGTCATTATTAAACTCAGACGGACAATTTTGAGGCTCATTAACACTATAATAAGTTAATTATTATCTATGCTAGACATATTAATAATAATGTTCCCATTTTATAGCTAACTGCTTCAATAAGAAGCCTCAAACTGGTAAAACAATACAAGAATTAGCAATATAATACATATTAAGGCTCTATGATTACTTACGAGTTTAAAACTTTTCATAATATTCTTTCGATTCTTAACATTATCTGCCAGTTGAAAATCTGTCCAATTTCGCTCTATGAACTTATTGTTAACAATAAGTAATATAGATTGAAAATCAGTTGTACTTAAATTTCCAACTGGAGATATTATGTTTCTGGCAATGGCTTCTTGCATGGCATCACGAAATCCAAGAAAGAGGATTCTTAAATATTTGTTTATATATTAATGGTAAAATTAAATTGAATTAGTTAAATACTATTATCTATTTTAAGTTTTTAGTTTTAAAAACTCAGTACAATTGAAAAAAATTTAAAACATACTAACGACTAAGTTATGCCAAAATAAATCATTCATTTACCATTTCGTTTGCAAAAAAAAATTTCACTCATTTTCAAAAGCTTCTAGGTAAAAAACAAGTAAGCTCTAGTTGGGAGTGCACGGCTAGGGGATACCGTTCCTACCAACAACAAACGTTTGCACTAGGTGCTGACGGGGCGATGGCTATAAAATGAAGGTACCTGATCTGCATTTACGATTCAAGAAGCTACTTGCGGGCAATAGGAGCTACTACGTTCAAAATTCAATAGGTCTCATAGGTTTTGAATTCGGATGGACAGACAGACGCACATGGCAAGATCGACTAGGCTGTTGATGCTGATCAAGAATACATACTTTAAGGGGTCGGGGATGCTTCCTTCTGCCCTTTAAATACGGCTGCACAAATTCATTATAACCCTTTTACCCATTTCTAACGAGTTCAGGCTATAAAAACGCAAACACAATCAGTCAATTAATAAAATCTTACCATTTTGCGATTCCTGGAGCCATTTCAAATTTGTTTGATTAAAATATAAACAAATTAAATAATACAAAAAAAATGTATATACATTTCTTGTAAATTAAAGAGCATGGAAAGCTCAAATGCCGCTAAGTTAGGGGCTGCTAGCTTATGAAAAAATGCTAACCTATGGGAACATAAAGATGCCACCTTGTGAGAATAAGTAAAGGTACACATGACGCTCATCGTCTCGTTTTATTTTGTGAACATATTATTTATTTAAAATAAATATTTTATATAGTTGTTAAAAAATTCTACAATTTGGTTTCTTATCTGTGTATATATAGATATAGATGCAAAATATAGATTTGTATTGTGAGCCTAATTAAAAACTATTTATCGCCACGTATAAAAAGAGTGACTGATATTTTAATTATTCACTTATTTTCACAGATTGTCAGTTTCGCTCGTTTGTATGCATGCCTTATAATAGGTTGGCAGGGTCTAACATAACGGCGCTTTTATGTATCCATAACGCGGAAGAATGGCTATCTTCGGCACGCCGAAGATCTAATACCCTTGCAACCTTTTAATGCCGAGAAAATGATTAATGCCGAGCTTGGTGAAGGTATCTTGATAAACAAAAAAGGCTTTTAATCAAAAACCTAATTTTCGACCGATCGTTCCTATGGCAGGTATATGGTATAATAGTCCGATGAAAATACGATTTTGCAAAAATGAAGGGAGCATAATGAAATCTTGAAATGCCGAGTTTGGTCAAAATATCTTGGAAAACCAAATGTTTTTTCATACAAAAACTTAATTTTCGACCGATCGTTCCTATGGCAGCTATATGATATAGTGGTCCGATCCAGCTGGTTTTGACATATGTGCTGCGTGCAACAGAAAAAGGGACTTTTGCAAAGTTTCATTAAGATAGCTTGAAAACTGAGAGACTAGTTCGCATAGAAACAGACAGCCGGACAGACGGACATGGCTATATCAACTCGACTGTTGATGTTGATCAAGAATATATATACTTTATGGGGTCGGAGATGTCTCCTTCTATGCGTTACACATTTCACGACAAAATTATAATATCCTCTGCAAGGGTATAAAAACGGCGCAAATTCCCTACGGCGCCAACTAGCCTTTATATTATTTTCTCCAGGAAATGTCAATAAATAATTAATTATTTTTAAGTTTTCGTTTTTATTTATTTATAAAATGCAAATATTTGTAAAATATTTTAAATATGAATATGAAAAATGAATATATATATATTGGGTTATCATTATGGTTTTCTTGCGGGTTGTTACTCATTTTTAATTATTCTTAATTAATTGTCCATGGCGAAGAATACCGAGTGCACTGTTCGATTCTCAAAATGTTCATAATCGCATCTTCCTTGCAACCTTGCTCACACGCCTTCTGTTACCGCTATAGCAGTACTGCTATCTCTTTCTCTCTCAGTGACTCAACTCTTTCTTCAACCCTCAGTCTAACATTATTTTGGCACGTAGGCCACTTAGGCGTACTAAGCTGACCATCTGCCGAATAACGGAACATAGCGCAGTCGGCAATAGTTACAAGTGTTCTACTGCAGTGTCACTTACACGTCCTCGTGTACACTAGAACATCAACAGGCTTTACCCATACAATCTTAAAGTAGATTAACAGACGTTATCCAAATGTTATTTCTGTCTACATTTCTTAATTTAAATTTTCATTTATTATCCCAACATTAATATCTTGTTTTATTACATAATTGGATACCATAACATTTTAGTCAGTTGCATATTAAGGGTTCACAATTTGACTTTAGTTATTTTCTCTATGATTTCCTTTTGATTATGAGCATGGTTCCGTATTACAAATATTACTATGCCACAACAATGCATCAATTATACATTCGACAGGTTATTTCCACTCGAATTCTCAAACACCATCTCTATGGTCTTCCGCCATTCACAAAAATTTCCATATCCAAGGTTATTGCAACTCCATTGCAACTAACCACATCATAAATGGACAATTTTTATTGCACAACATATCCTCTCACACGGATATCTCACAATAATGTTAACAAATCTTAGGCGGGTATTCCAATTCCTCTGGAACATAACCATCTGGCACCTTTTTTAAATCCTCATGGCAATATTTATATGTTCTCTTATTATGCAATGACTTCAAAATGTACCTGTCGCCTTCTAAAACTTCACTAACCAAAAGTGGTCCTCTTAACTTTGCATCCAACTTGGTCTGATGCCGCTCTTCATTTTTCAATAGAACATAATCCCCAATTTTGTGTCTAATGACAGCCGATTTATTTTTATCGAATCTGGTTTTGTCGTAAATAGCCTGGTTATTCATGTTTTCTTATGCCCTATCTCTAATATCTGCTTTGTCGATCTCAATCTCTGTATTGCACGGTGGAATCAAACCCAGAGGACGTGCCTCTTTGCCGATTAGCAACTCTAGAGGACTTGCTTTAGTTACACTACTAACTGTGCAATTTAACGCAAGCTGTACCTCGCCAAGAGCATCCTGCCAAGACCGGGGACTTGATTCAACCGCGGACAAAAGGTTTTTAAGAGTGCTCATAACGCGCTCAACTTGTCCATTCGCGCGACTTCCTCCTGTAGCTATAAGATGTAATTTAACCTTCCGTGACGCACAAGCGCTCTTAGCCCGCACTTATGAGTCTGTTAACGATAACAGAGGCACTGTTAAACTCTGCATATGGTCTGGATATGTAAATGACAGCAAAATTTTTGCTATACGAATGCAAAAGAGGCTCTGTTAGAGAGACACTATTAAACTCATCATATGGTCCGCAAATGTAAATAGAAGCAGTTTTTTGCAGTACGAACACAAGAAGAGGCTCAGTTAGAGCGCACTTATGAGTCTGTTAACGATAACCGAGGCACTGTAATACTCATCATATGGTCTGGAAAAGTAAATAACAGCAGCTCTTTTTCACTATGAACGCAAAAAAGAGCCGCACTTAGAACGCACTTATGAGTCTATAAAAGATAAAAGTGGCATGGTCAAACTCTGCATTTGGTCTGGATTAGTAAATAACAGCAGCATGTTTGCGATACGAACGCAAAAAAGGGGCGCTGTTAGAACGCACTTATGAGTCTGTTAACGATAACAGAGGCACTGTTAAACATTCTGATTTTCGGCCTCTACCAACAGATGCACACATAAATGTGTGTGAAGGGCAGATCATGGGCGTAAAAGAAAATTCATGATTGGCACGCGTCTGACGCGCGCCGTTCTTTTTTATGATTCCGGGTTTCAATTGATGAATTCTTGCCATAGAGTCGCGGCTGCAATTATTGGAAAAGTTAACAGACTTTTCGATTGCGTTGTCCATGAATACGTCAAAAAAATAATTTTTATTTTAAAGAGCTGAAATACCCACAGAAATAACAATCTCATCCGAATTTGCTTCAGCGGAAAGTCTTTGGAAGGAAAACCCAAATATTTATTTTGTTGCTATTTCCAAACTAATCCAAGACCCCCTAAAAAATGTATTTTATTTAATAAGGTCCATGCTTGAATTTAATGTAATAATATAATATAATAATGTTAAAAATGCTATCAATGAAAATATTGACATCAGCTTCAGTATCTGGGAATTGTGTACCGGATGAAGATATCATGTTAGCCAATGTCATAAAGGACTGTGAAGCAGACCTAACGAAATCTTATTCCCAATTAATCGCAAATTCTTATATCGAGGAGGATACGATCTTTTCACACAAGGATCAGTCAATTTCCAACATGAGGAATGCTTTTAAGAATGTGCATGGCGAAATTTTGCTGGTTATTTTTTGTACATCTTTTACATTTTGTGCTAATCTTTTAAAAGAAAGCAAGAAAATTTAATGTTCCTCGGACTATTTGATACTTCATTTTTTGAATTATCAAAATTCACTTCGTCGTTTTCAAGCGAATTTTTGATAAAAGCCCTCAAATATCTAAGATAAAAAAAAAATGGTTGAACCTTGCATCTCTGCTACAAACGCAAGTTTATATGCGGACTGGTTTTCTGTCATCCCACCCATGTTCTGAGCGCAGGAAAAACATTTTGATTTTGATAAGAAAAAATTGCAAATGGTTAAATGATAATATTGTTGGTAAATCAAATTCAAATATGAAACAGCTAATATGAATGTATATCGCTCCTTCTTTGTATTTGGTATATTTGTGATCAGTCCTTTGACCTACGTATGCAAGTGCAGGTGCTTGCCAAGCGTTCACCCTTTTGACCTAACGGGCTGCTGCAGGTAACAAGGGGTCAACATTCATTCATCAATTCGAACGCGCGCCAATCATGAAATTTTCTTTTGTGCCCTTTCACACACATTTATGTGTGTGTGTCTGTGTTGAGGCCAAAAATCAGATATCCAAAAATCTTGTTAAACTTGCATAGGAGAGAGGCAGGCAGGCAATCCACAGGCACACAAGCGCATAAATGGTTCCATTCATATTCAAAATATGCACAAGTGTGCGTGAATATGGCAAGTCCAACGAATCGTAAATGCACACATGCCAACGCTTAGGTTCCCTTACCAACGATATCGATAAAATGCAAGAATTTCGCATCGACGTGGAAAACCCTTTCATTATTTCATATTACTCGTCCCTTTAAAAGGGAAGAAATGCCATTAACATTTGATAAATATTGAATTTATGATCAATTTTGCTTGTCAGACACATACACACACAGACAGTAAAACGGTAAATAGACAAATTGAAAGAGCACTGAGGGTAAGCCAAAGCAGTTTCCTGTAGTGTGAGCGAATAAAGCGAATGCAAAAGAGCAGCTTTGACGTTCTATCACACAAGTCACATAAGGCCGCTCTCGAACCCGAACGAAAAAGAAGGCGACTTTGGACCAGCCGCATTTGTGACAACAGGACCCAGCAACATACTCTAGTTGTCCAGTCTACATGTTGTTTGGTTAGTGATTACCTTCGTAGATTCGCCAGTTGGACCAATTGTTGGTGCATTAAAATTAATGATACCAAATCAGCACATGTAGTGTATACATTACGATCGCTGGATAGAAGGATGACGAATCTGGCTTTACGGCTTAATGGCCAACTAATTGCCACCAAATCAAGGCAAACGTACCTGGGCGTCCATCTCAATCGAAAACAGCACGTGCAGCACCTTATCACGCAACTACGCTGGCGACTTAGAGCGCTATACAAGAATTTCGAGTGGCTTATAGGAAACAAGAGCATCTTGTCTGCAGAGTGCAAAATCACCATATACAAGCAACGAATTGCTCCGATATGGAGATACGCCACTCCGATCTGGGGTGACATGATCTCCGACACAGTTGCGAAATTGACTTCACACAAATCCCTTAGGCGGATAAGGAACCGCGACACTTACGACATAGGCACAGTAGATGAAATATTAAACATCACAAGTAAAAGATTTGCCAACTCACTTGCTATTCATTCAAATACCAGTGCTCGTAAACTAATCCCAAGTCCTTATGTGCCAATTCATCTTGACCGGCAAAGATATAGTCTGCAACTACAACATGTTCACCCTGTTCAGGAATTAGTGCAGCAAACTCAAAACAGTAACAGCTGCCAACTCTTCTACGCATTTAGCTACAAGAAGATAAAGCAAAGAAAGCAACAACAACAGCCAGTCAGATTTGGCGAAATGAAGATTAACTCACTTAAACGGCACTACGGGGTGGGACGAATGTCGCTAAAGGACCAAAAGATTGCTATTAGGTCATTGCCAGCCACTGGTTATACAGCTACTTATACGGCTTCGTGAGCTGGCTATACAAATATACCAGCAGCAACAACAACAGCCGCAACAACATCCCAAAGAACAGGAGCAGCTACTCGAAGGACTCCAGCATCAGCAAACCAAAGACAACATAAACACTAAGATGAGTGACGCTATACAACAAAATGCTACTATGCAGCTTGATTTTTGAAAATTGAGAACGAAAACAAAATTAGTATCATTGCGCTCTCACAGCCGATAAGGCGATAATCTAAAAATAGAATTTACTCTCAGCTTATGTTTCTCTGTATGTTACCATAAATACATAACAGCATATTTGAATATGCTATTATTCACTGCACTGCTTTTGCAAGCGAAGTAATAAATGTTGTTAATTTTTTAGCGCTGACCATGATTTATCCCAAATTTGTATTCACATATGAATGCATGTTGTGTGCTGAGGTTGGCTCGGTAGTAAAGCAAGCAAAGCAAGCCGCGACTTCGGCTTTTGTTCGTTTGGTCTTTGGAGAAGGAACAGCCAGTCGGCCGGTATTTCGTGTAAAGTGGGAAACGTCAGGCTAGAAATTTTGCGTCGCATTCAAATGTATGGACGTTACTCATCTCAGTGTTTATATTGTCTTTGAGCAAACTCAGACGCCCGACGTCGAAATAGTGCTAGCTACAGAATAGCAGCAACCAGAACAACAATTAGAATGGTCACTTTCGCAACCTCAGCAAGCCCACTTACAATAGCAACGGCTGAGGACGAGCAGCAGCTTGAGCAGCGACTGGAACTACTCAGGCGGAAACTTGAGCGTTGGAATGGATAAGGCTTCAATTAACGAGCCAACTCAGCATACAACTAATCGTACACAGCATACAGACAGCGCTACAGATCCTACTTGGCGCCCAAGCCAGCTCGAGACTGCAGATTAGGTCAACCAGCAGCCCCTCGACATGCGGGGCGTAGTCGAGGCATACAGCGTAACCATTACGCAGTCAACAGTCAGGGCGGCTATATGGCAAAGAAATTGTTCAATATGCTATATTGAACCAAAAAGACGCTTATCTGCAGCCACCGAAAACCAGCAACAGCGGTAACTTGTCACCTCACTCGGCCAAAGCGAAAGAAGTTCGTGCAACAACGGTTAGCATTCCTGCGAAGAACACGGCTGGGCTTCTACTTTGGCATCCACACGTCAGAAGGTTCCCCAGATGCCTGAGCAAGCACCTCCAGCAGAATTCATACAATTCTCGACGAACGGCAGGCATCTCCAAATTGTCAGAAGGCGCCCGTGAAACTCCTGGCAGCGGCTCCGATATCGATGGTCCGATAGAGGGCGTCAAATACAGAGAAAAGCTAGGCTGTATAATATACTAATCCATGCAACCTGGAATATATAATTTATAAGTAAATTTGCTCTTTTCAAAAAAATATTTTCAAGAAATCTTGTAAATTCGCCCTTTTAGGCTTTTGCATAAATTCAACTGTTGAGTTCTGAACGCAATTCATATCAGCCCTGATAACATAAACAGAGGTAATATTAATAGCAGAAAAAGCTAAGTATCTACTCAACTGTTCTGAACGCAACCAAAATTAGCACTGATAATGTTAACAGAGGCACTGTTAATAACAGAAAGATCACTGTCAACTGTTAAAAAATTCAAATATGCCCGCAAAGCATAAAATGAAGTATGTTAAATGTAAAAATAATTGTAATATTTATTTATCGTAATTTCTCACAACTTTGTTCAATGTTATGATATGCATGTTTTTTTCAAAATTGTTTTGTACATGCCAGTAATTGTCAACTAATCCGTTGCACAATTGAACCAATTTTGCATCAATTTAAAATAAATCATTTTTTCCTTTTAATCAAAATATATTTAGTAAAAGGGCGCTTTTTTCGTTTTCTTGCTTCATAGTGATTGAAAAATGCCTGAAAATGGAAATAGAAAATTTTCTTACCCAATTATGACTAGTTTTCAATAATATTGATTGATAATTGAATTAGAAATGTTCTCTTTTTTCATAAAAAAAACTTAACTATCTTCTTCTTTTAATATATATAAATTTAATTAAATGTTTTTATAATTTTTTCCTTTTAAAGAAAATATATTTAGTCAAAGTGCGGGTTTTTCGTTTAAGCCCTTTATATTTATTCAAATATGCCTAAAAATCGAAATTAGAAATTCTTTTAATCGATTATTTACGTAGAATTAATTAATATTAAAGATAAGAAATTAAATCTACAAATTTGAATAAAATTTGTCAATTGGCACTTCTGGCAAATAATGGTTAATTGTTCCCTCAACTGTTGAATTGTTTTACTAAAGCGTTGAAATTGTAAATAACAGCAGCATTTTTGCAATATGAACGCAAAAAAGAGGCGCTCTTAGAACGCACTTATGAGTCTGTTAACGATAACGAGGCACTGTTAAACTCTGCATATGGTCTGGATATGTAAATGACAGCAGAATTTTTGCAATACGAATGCAAAAAGTGGCTCTGTTAGAACGCACTTGCGAGTCTTTTAAAGACAACAGAGGCACTATTAAACTCATCCTATGGTCTGGAAATGTAAATAACAGCAGCTTTTTCACTATGAAAGCAATAAAGGGCCGCTCTTAGAACGCACTTATGAGTCTATAAACGATACAAAAGGCATGGTCAAACTCTGCATTTGGTCTGGATTAGTAAATAACAGCAGCATTTTTGCGATACGAACGCAAAAAAGGGGCGCTGTTAGAATGCACTTATGAGCCTCTTAACGATAACAGATACACACACATAAATGTGTGTAAAAGGGCAGATCACGCAAACGAAAACTCATGATTGGCACGCGTCTGACGCGCGCCGTTCTTTTTTATGATTCCGGGTTTCAATTGATGAATTCTTGCCATAGAGTCGCGGCTGCAATTATTGGAAAAGTTAACAGACTTTTCGATCGCGTTGTCCATGAATACCTCAAAAAAATAATTTTTTATTTTAAAGAGCTGAAATACCCACAGAAATAACAATCTCATCCGAATTTGCTTCAGCGGAAAGTCTTTGGAAGGAAAACCCAAATATTCATTTTGTTGCTGCTTCCAAACTAATCCAAGACCCCCTAAAAAATGTATTTTATTTAATAAGGTCCATGCTTGAATTTAATGTAATAATATAATATAATAATGTTAAAAATGCTATCAATGAAAATATTGACATCAGCTTCAGTATCTGGGAATTGTGTACCGGATGAAGATATTATGTTAGCCAATGTCATAAAGGACTGTGAAGCAGACCTATCGAAATCTTATTCCCATTTAATCGCAAATTCTTATATCGAGGAGGATACGATCTTTTCAGACAAGGATCAGACAATTTCCAACATGCGGAATGCTTTTAAGAATGTGCATGGCAAAATTTTGCTGTTTATTTTTTGTACAGGCTATTGCAAAAGTAAGACTGCGAAATATGTGCTAATCTTTTAAAAGAAAGCAAGAAAATTTAATGTTCCTCGGGCTATTTGATACTTAATTTTTTCAATTATCAAAATTCACTTCGTCGTTTTCAAGCGTTTTTTTGATAAAAGCCCTCAAATATCTAAGTTAAAAAAAACGAGGAAGAAAGGCTATTTTCGGCACGCCGAAGATCTAATACCCTTGCAACCTTTTAATGCCGAGAAAATGGTTAATGCCGAGCTTGGTGAAGGTATCTTGATAAACAAAAAAGGCTTTTTATCAAAAACCTAGTTTTCGACCGATCGTTCCTATGGCAGTTATATGATATAGTGGTCCGATCTTAAAAGGATTTTGCATGTATATGAGGAGCTTAGTAAAACTAATAAATGCCGAGTTTGGTCAAGATATCTTGAAAAACAAAATGTTTTTTCATACAAAACTTAATTTTCGACCGATCGTTCCTATGGCAGCTATATGATATAGTGGTCCGATCCAGCTGGTTTTGACATATGTGCTGCGTGCAACAGAAAAAGGGACTTCTGCAAAGTTTCATTAAGATAGCTTGAAAACTGAGAGACTAGTTCGCATAGAAACAGACAGCCGGACAGACGGACATGGCTATATCGACTCGACTGTTGATGCTGATCAAGAATATATATACTTTATGGGATCGGAGATGTCTCCTTCTATGCGTTACACATTTCACGACAAAATTATAATACCCTCTGCAAGGGCATAAAAACGGCGCAAATTCCCTACGGCGCCAACTAGCTTTTATATTATTTTCTCCAGGAAATGTCAATAAATAATTAATTATTTTTAAGTTTTCGTTTTTATTTATTTATAAAATGCAAATATTTGTAAAATATTTTAAATATGAATATGAAAAATGAATATATATATATTGGATTATCATTATGGTTTTCTTGCGGGTTGTTACTCATATTTAATTATTCTTAATTAATTGTCCATGGCGAAGAATACCGAAAGCACTGTTCGATTCTCAAAATGTTCATAATCGCATCTTCCATGCAACCTTGCTCACACGCCTTCTGTTACCGCTATAGCAGTACTGCTATCTCTTTCTCTGTCAGTGACTCAACTCTTTCTTCAACCCTCAGTCTAACATTATTTTGGCACGTACGCCACTTAGGCGTACTAAGCTGACCATCTGGCGAATAACGGAACATAGCGCAGTCGCCAATAGTTACAAGTGTTATACTGCAGTGTCACTTACACGTCCTCGTGTACACTAGAACATCAACAGGCTTTACCCATACAATCTTAAAGTAAATTAACAGACGTTATCCAAATGTTATTTCTGTCTACATTTCTTAATTTAAATTTTCATTTATTATCCCAACATTAATATCTTGTTTTATTACATAATTGGATACCATAACATTTTAGTCAGTTGTATATTAAGGGTTCACAATTTGACTTTAGTTATTTTCTCTATGATTTCCTTTTGATTATGAGCATGGTTCCGTCAAGTCAAAATCGACCAAATATTACTATGCCACAACAATGCATCAATTATACATTCGACAGGTTATTTCCACTCGAATTCTCAAACACCATCTCTATGGTCTTCCGCCATTCACAAAAATTTCCATATCCAAGGTTATTGCAACTCCATTGCAACTAATCACATCATAAATGGACAATTTTTATCGCACAACATATCCTCTCACACGGATATCTCACAATAATGTTAACAAATCTCAGGCGGGTATTCCAATTCCTCTGGAACATAACCATCTGGCATCTTTTTCAAATCCTCATGGAAATATTTATATGTTCTCTTATTATGCAATGACTTCAAAATGTACCTGTCGCCTTCTAAAACTTCACTAACCAAAAGTGGTCCTCTTAACTTTGCATCCAACTTGGTCTGATGCCGCTCTTCATTTTTCAATAGAACATAATCCCCAACTTTGTGTCTAATGACAGCCGATTTATTTTTATCGAATCTGGTTTTGTCGTAAATAGCCTGGTTATTCATGTTTTCTTATGCCCTATCTCTAATATCTGCTTTGTCGATCTCAATCTCTGTATTGCACGGTGGAATCAAACCCAGAGGACGTTGCCGATTAGCAACTCTAGAGGACTTGCTTTAGTTACACTACTAACTGTGCAATTTAACGCAAGCTGTACCTCGCCAAGAGCATCCTGCCAAGACCGGGGACTTGATTCAACCGCGGACAAAAGGTTTTTAAGAGTGCTCATAACGCGCTCAACTTGTCCATTCGCGCGACTTCCTCCTGTAGCTATAAGATGTAATTTAACCTTCCGTGACGCACAAGCGCTCTTAGCCCGCACTTATGAGTCTGTTAACGATAACAGAGGCACTGTTAAACTCTGCATATGGTCTGGATATGTAAATGACAGCAAAATTTTTGCTATACGAATGCAAAAGAGGCTCTGTTAGAGCGCACTTGCGAGTCTTTTAAAGATAACAGAGACACTATTAAACTCATCATATGGTCCGCAAATGTAAATAGAAGCAGTTTTTTGCAGTACGAACACAAGAGGCTCAGTTAGAGCGCACTTATGAGTCTGTTAACGATAACCGAGGCACTGTAATACTCATCATATGGTCTGGAAAAGTAAATAACAGCAGCTCTTTTTCACTATGAACGCAAAAAAGAGCCGCACTTAGAACGCACTTATGAGTCTATAAAAGATAAAAGAGGCATGGTCAAACTCTGCATTTGGTCTGGATTAGTAAATAACAGCAGCATGTTTGCGATACGAACGCAAAAAAGGGGCGCTTTTAGAACGCACTTATGAGTCTGTTAACGATAACAGAGGCACTGTTAAACATTCTGATTTTCGGCCTAACAGATGCACACACATAAATGTGTGTGAAGGGCAGGTCATGGGCGCAAAAGAAAATTCATGATTGGCACGCGTCTGACGCGCGCCGTTCTTTTTTATGATTCCGGGTTTTAATTGATGAATTCTTGCCATAGAGTCGCGGCTGCAATTATTGGAAAAGTTAACAGACTTTTCGATTCCGTTGTCCATGAATACCTCAAAAAAATAATTTTTTATTTTAAAGAGCTGAAATACCCACAGAAATAACAATCTCATCCGTATTTGCTTCAGCGGAAAGTCTTTGGAAGGAAAACCCAAATATTTATTTTGTTGCTACTTCCAAACTAATCCAAGACCCCCTAAAAAATGTATTTTATTTAATAAGGTCCATGCTTGAATTTAATGTAATAATATAAAATAATAATGTTAAAAATGCTATCAATGAAAATATTGACATCAGCTTCAGTATCTGGGAATTGTGTACCGGATGAAGATATTATGTTAGCCAATGTCATAAAGGACTGTGAAGCAGACCTATCGAAATCTTATTCCCATTTAATCGCAAATTCTTATATCGAGGAGGATACGATCTTTTCAGACAAGGATCAGACAATTTCCAACATGCGGAATGCTTTTAAGAATGTGCATGGCGAAATTTTGCTGTTTATTTTTTGTACAGGCTATTGCAAAAGTAAGACTGCGAAATATGTGCTAATCTTTTAAAAGAAAGCAAGAAAATTTAATGTTCCTCGGGCTATTTGATACTTCATTTTTTCAATTATCAAAATTCACTTCGTCGTTTTCAAGCGTTTTTTTGATAAAAGCCCTCAAATATCTAAGTTAAAAAAAACGAGGAAGAAAGGCTATTTTCGGCACACCGAAGATCTAATACCCTTGCAACCTTTTAATGCCGAGAAAATGGTTAATGCCGAGCTTGGTGAAGGTATCTTGATAAACAAAAAAGGCTTTTAATCAAAAACCTAGTTTTCGACCGATCGTTCCTATGGCAGTTATATGATATAGTGGTCCGATCTTAAAAGGATTTTGCATATATATGAGGAGCTTAGTAAAACTAATAAATGCCGAGTTTGGTCAAGATATCTTGAAAAACAAAATGTTTTTTCATACAAAACCTAATTTTCGACCGATCGAAGATGAAGATATTATGTTAGAAGATATTATGTTAGCCAATGTCATAAAGGACTGTGAAGCAGACCTATCGAAATCTTATTCCCATTTAATCGCAAATTCTTATATCGAGGAGGATACGATCTTTTCAGACAAGGATCAGACAATTTCCAACATGCGGAATGCTTTTAAGAATGTGCATGGCGAGATTTTGCTGTTTATTTTTTGTACAGGCTATTGCAAAAGTAAGACGGCGAAATATGTGCTAATCTTTTAAAAGAAAGCAAGAAAATTTAATGTTCCTCGGGCTATTTGATACTTCATTTTTTCAATTATCAAAATTCACTTCGTCGTTTTCAAGCGTTTTTTTGATAAAAGCTCTCAAATATCTAAGTTAAAAAAAACGAGGAAGAAAGGCTATTTTCGGCACGCCGAAGATCTAATACCCTTGCAACCTTTTAATGCCGAGAAAATGGTTAATGCCGAGCTTGGTGAAGGTATCTTGATAAACAAAAAAGGCTTTTAATCAAAAACCTAGTTTTCGACCGATCGTTCCTATGGCAGTTATATGATATAGTGGTCCGATCTTAAAAGGATTTTGCATATATATGAGGAGCTTAGTAAAACTAATAAATGCCGAGTTTGGTCAAGATATCTTCTTCTGTTACCGCTATAGCAGTACTGCTATCTCTTTCTCTGTCAGTGACTCAACTCTTTCTTCAACCCTCAGTCTAACATTATTTTGGCACGTACGCCACTTAGGCGTACTAAGCTGACCATCTGGCGAATAACGGAACATAGCGCAGTCGCCAATAGTTACAAGTGTTATACTGCAGTGTCACTTACACGTCCTCGTGTACACTAGAACATCAACAGGCTTTACCCATACAATCTTAAAGTAAATTAACAGACGTTATCCAAATGTTATTTCTGTCTACATTTCTTAATTTAAATTTTCATTTATTATCCCAACATTAATATCTTGTTTTATTACATAATTGGATACCATAACATTTTAGTCAGTTGTATATTAAGGGTTCATAATTTGACTTTAGTTATTTTCTCTATGATTTCCTTTTGATTATGAGCATGGTTCCGTCAAGTCAAAATCGACCAAATATTACTATGCCACAACAATGCATCAATTATACATTCGACAGGTTATTTCCACTCGAATTCTCAAACACCATCTCTATGGTCTTCCGCCATTCACAAAAATTTCCATATCCAAGGTTATTGCAACTCCATTGCAACTAATCACATCATAAATGGACAATTTTTATCGCACAACATATCCTCTCACACGGATATCTCACAATAATGTTAACAAATCTCAGGCGGGTATTCCAATTCCTCTGGAACATAACCATCTGGCATCTTTTTCAAATCCTCATGGAAATATTTATATGTTCTCTTATTATGCAATGACTTCAAAATGTACCTGTCGCCTTCTAAAACTTCACTAACCAAAAGTGGTCCTCTTAACTTTGCATCCAACTTGGTCTGATGCCGCTCTTCATTTTTCAATAGAACATAATCCCCAACTTTGTGTCTAATGACAGCCGATTTATTTTTATCGAATCTGGTTTTGTCGTAAATAGCCTGGTTATTCATGTTTTCTTATGCCCTATCTCTAATATCTGCTTTGTCGATCTCAATCTCTGTATTGCACGGTGGAATCAAACCCAGAGGACGTGCCTCTTTGCCGATTAGCAACTCTAGAGGACTTGCTTTAGTTACACTACTAACTGTGCAATTTAACGCAAGCTGTACCTCGCCAAGAGCATCCTGCCAAGACCGGGGACTTGATTCAACCGCGGACAAAAGGTTTTTAAGAGTGCTCATAACGCGCTCAACTTGTCCATTCGCGCGACTTCCTCCTGTAGCTATAAGATGTAATTTAACCTTCCGTGACGCACAAGCGCTCTTAGCCCGCACTTATGAGTCTGTTAACGATAACAGAGGCACTGTTAAACTCTGCATATGGTCTGGATATGTAAATGACAGCAAAATTTTTGCTATACGAATGCAAAAGAGGCTCTGTTAGAGCGCACTTGCGAGTCTTTTTAAGATAACAGAGACACTATTAAACTCATCATATGGTCCGCAAATGTAAATAGAAGCAGTTTTTTGCAGTACGAACACAAGAGGCTCAGTTAGAGCGCACTTATGAGTCTGTTAACGATAACCGAGGCACTGTAATACTCATCATATGGTCTGGAAAAGTAAATAACAGCAGCTCTTTTTCACTATGAACGCAAAAAAGAGCCGCACTTAGAACGCACTTATGAGTCTATAAAAGATAAAAGAGGCATGGTCAAACTCTGCATTTGGTCTGGATTAGTAAATAACAGCAGCATGTTTGCGATACGAACGCAAAAAAGGGGCGCTGTTAGAACGCACTTATGAGTCTGTTAACGATAACAGAGGCACTGTTAAACATTCTGATTTTCGGCCTCTACCAACAGATGCACACACATAAATGTGTGTGAAGGGCAGGTCATGGGCGCAAAAGAAAATTCATGATTGGCACGCGTCTGACGCGCGCCGTTCTTTTTTATGATTCCGGGTTTTAATTGATGAATTCTTGCCATAGAGTCGCGGCTGCAATTATTGGAAAAGTTAACAGACTTTTCGATTCCGTTGTCCATGAATACCTCAAAAAAATAATTTTTTATTTTAAAGAGCTGAAATACCCACAGAAATAACAATCTCATCCGTATTTGCTTCAGCGGAAAGTCTTTGGAAGGAAAATCCAAATATTTATTTTGTTGCTACTTCCAAACTAATCCAAGACCCCCTAAAAAATGTATTTTATTTAATAAGGTCCATGCTTGAATTTAATGTAATAATATAAAATAATAATGTTAAAAATGCTATCAATGAAAATATTGACATCAGCTTCAGTATCTGGGAATTGTGTACCGGATGAAGATATTATGTTAGCCAATGTCATAAAGGACTGTGAAGCAGACCTATCGAAATCTTATTCCCATTTAATCGCAAATTCTTATATCGAGGAGGATACGATCTTTTCAGACAAGGATCAGACAATTTCCAACATGCGGAATGCTTTTAAGAATGTGCATGGCGAAATTTTGCTGTTTATTTTTTGTACAGGCTATTGCAAAAGTAAGACTGCGAAATATGTGCTAATCTTTTAAAAGAAAGCAAGAAAATTTAATGTTCCTCGGGCTATTTGTTACTTCATTTTTTCAATTATCAAAATTCACTTCGTCGTTTTCAAGCGTTTTTTTGATAAAAGCTCTCAAATATCTAAGTTAAAAAAAACGAGGAAGAAAGGCTATTTTCGGCACGCCGAAGATCTAATACCCTTGCAACCTTTTAATGCCGAGAAAATGGTTAATGCCGAGCTTGGTGAAGGTATCTTGATAAACAAAAAAGGCTTTTAATCAAAAACCTAGTTTTCGACCGATCGTTCCTATGGCAGTTATATGATATAGTGGTCCGATCTTAAAAGGATTTTGCATATATATGAGGAGCTTAGTAAAACTAATAAATGCCGAGTTTGGTCAAGATATCTTGAAAAACAAAATGTTTTTTCATACAAAACCTAATTTTCGACCGATCGAAGATGAAGATATTATGTTAGAAGATATTATGTTAGCCAATGTCATAAAGGACTGTGAAGCAGACCTATCGAAATCTTATTCCCATTTAATCGCAAATTCTTATATTGAGGAGGATACGATCTTTTCAGACAAGGATCAGACAATTTCCAACATGCGGAATGCTTTTAAGAATGTGCATGGCGAAATTTTGCTGTTTATTTTTTGTACAGGCTATTGCAAAAGTAAGACTGCGAAATATGTGCTAATCTTTTAAAAGAAAGCAAGAAAATTTAATGTTCCTCGGGCTATTTGATACTTCATTTTTTCAATTATCAAAATTCACTTCGTCGTTTTCAAGCGTTTTTTTGATAAAAGCCCTCAAATATCTAAGTTAAAAAAAACGAGGAAGAAAGGCTATTTTCGGCACGCCGAAGATCTAATACCCTTGCAACCTTTTAATGCCGAGAAAATGGTTAATGCCGAGCTTGGTGAAGGTATCTTGATAAACAAAAAAGGCTTTTAATCAAGAACCTAGTTTTCGACCGATCGTTCCTATGGCAGTTATATGATATAGTGGTCCGATCTTAAAAGGATTTTGCATATATATGAGGAGCTTAGTAAAACTAATAAATGCCGAGTTTGGTCAAGATATCTTCTTCTGTTACCGCTATAGCAGTACTGCTATCTCTTTCTCTGTCAGTGACTCAACTCTTTCTTCAACCCTCAGTCTAACATTATTTTGGCACGTACGCCACTTAGGCGTACTAAGCTGACCATCTGGCGAATAACGGAACATAGCGCAGTCGCCAATAGTTACAAGTGTTATACTGCAGTGTCACTTACACGTCCTCGTGTACACTAGAACATCAACAGGCTTTACCCATACAATCTTAAAGTAAATTAACAGACGTTATCCAAATGTTATTTCTGTCTACATTTCTTAATTTAAATTTTCATTTATTATCCCAACATTAATATCTTGTTTTATTACATAATTGGATACCATATCATTTTAGTCAGTTGTATATTAAGGGTTCACAATTTGACTTTAGTTATTTTCTCTATGATACGACCAAATATTACTATGCCACAACAATGCATCAATTATACATTCGACAGGTTATTTCCACTCGAATTCTCAAACACCATCTCTATGGTCTTCCGCCATTCACAAAAATTTCCATATCCAAGGTTATTGCAACTCCATTGCAACTAACCACATCATAAATGGACAATTTTTATCGCACAACATATCCTCTCACACGGATATCTCACAATAATGTTAACAAATCTCAGGCGGGTATTCCAATTCCTCTGGAACATAACCATCTGGCATCTTTTTCAAATCCTCATGGAAATATTTATATGTTCTCTTATTATGCAATGACTTCAAAATGTACCTGTCGCCTTCTAAAACTTCACTAACCAAAAGTGGTCCCCTTAACTTTGCATCCAACTTGGTCTGATGCCGCTCTTCATTTTTCAATAGAACATAATCCCCAACTTTGTGTCTAATGACAGCCGATTTATTTTTATCGAATCTGGTTTTGTCGTAAATAGCCTGGTTATTCATGTTTTCTTATGCCCTATCTCTAATATCTGCTTTGTCGATCTCAATCTCTGTATTGCACGGTGGAATCAAACCCAGAGGACGTGCCTCTTTGCCGATTAGCAACTCTAGAGGACTTGCTTTGGTTACACTACTAACTGTGCAATTTAACGCAAGCTGTACCTCGCCAAGAGCATCCTGCCAAGACCGGGGACTTGATTCAACCGCGGACAAAAGGTTTTTAAGAGTGCTCATAACGCGCTCAACTTGTCCATTCGCGCGACTTCCTCCTGTAGCTATAAGATGTAATTTAACCTTCCGTGACGCACAAGCGCTCTTAGCCCGCACTTATGAGTCTGTTAACGATAACAGAGGCACTGTTAAACTCTGCGCACTTATGAGTCTGTTAACGATAACCGAGGCACTGTAATACTCATCATATGGTCTGGAAAAGTAAATAACAGCAGCTCTTTTTCACTATGAACGCAAAAAAGAGCCGCACTTAGAACGCACTTATGAGTCTATAAAAGATAAAAGAGGCATGGTCAAACTCTGCATTTGTTCTGGATTAGTAAATAACAGCAGCATGTTTGCGATACGAACGCAAAAAAGGGGCGCTGTTAGAACGCACTTATGAGTCTGTTAACGATAACAGAGGCACTGTTAAACATTCTGATTTTCGGCCTCTACCAACAGATGCACACACATAAATGTGTGTGAAGGGCAGGTCATGGGCGCAAAAGAAAATTCATGATTGACACGCGTCTGACGCGCGCCGTTCTTTTTTATGATTCCGGGTTTCAATTGATGAATTCTTGCCATAGAGTCGCGGCTGCAATTATTGGAAAAGTTAACAGACTTTTCGATTCCGTTGTCCATGAATACCTCAAAAAAATAATTTTTTATTTTAAAGAGCTGAAATACCCACAGAAATAACAATCTCATCCGTATTTGCTTCAGCGGAAAGTCTTTGGAAGGAAAACCCAAATATTTATTTTGTTGCTACTTCCAAACTAATCCAAGACCCCCTAAAAAATGTATTTTATTTAATAAGGTCCATGCTTGAATTTAATGTAATAATATAATATAATAATGTTAACGAGGAAGAAAGTCTATCTTCGGCACGCCGAAAATCGAATACCCTTGCAACCATTTAATGCCGAGAAAATGGTTAATGCCGAGCTTGGTGAAGGTATCCTGATAAACAAAAAAGGCTTTTAATCAAAAACCTAGTTATCGACCGATCGTTCCTATGGCAGCTATATGATATAGTGGTCCGATCTTAATAGGATTTTGCATATATATGGGGAGCTTAGTAAAACTTATAAATGCCGAGTTTGGTCAAGATATCTTGAAAAACAAAATGTTTTTTCATACAAAATCTTAATTTTCGACCGATCGTTCCTATGGCAGCTATATGATATAGTAGTCCGATCCAGCTGGTTTTGACATATGTGCTGCGTGCAACAGAAAAAGGGACTTCTGCAAAGTTTCATTAAGATAGCTTGAAAACTGAGAGACTAGTTCGCATAGAAACAGACAGCCGGACAGACGGACATGGCTATATCGACTCGACTGTTGATGCTGATCAAGAATATATATACTTTATGGGGTCGGAGATGTCTCCTTCTATGCGTTACACATTTCACGAAAAAATTATAATACCCTCTGCAAGGGTATAAAAATGCTATCAATGAAAATATTGACATCAGCTTCAGTATCTGGGAATTGTGTACCGGATGAAGATATTATGTTAGCCAATGTCATAAAGGACTGTGAAGCAGACCTATCGAAATCTTATTCCCATTTAATCGCAAATTCTTATATCGAGGAGGATACGATCTTTCCAGACAAGGATCAGACAATTTCCAACATGCGGAATGCTTTTAAGAATGTGCATGGCGAAATTTTGCTGTTTATTTTTTGTACAGGCTATTGCAAAAGTAAGACTGCGAAATATGTGCTAATCTTTTAAAAGAAAGCAAGAAAATGTAATGTTCCTCGGGCTATTTGATACTTCATTTTTTCAATTATCAAAATTCACTTCGTCGTTTTCAAGCGTTTTTTTGATAAAAGCCCTCAAATATCTAAGTTAAAAAAAACGAGGAAGAAAGGCTATTTTCGGCACGCCGAAGATCTAATACCCTTGCAACCTTTTAATGCCGAGAAAATGGTTAATGCCGAGCTTGGTGAAGGTATCTTGATAAACAAAAAAGGCTTTTAATCAAAAACCTAGTTTTCGACCGATCGTTCCTATGGCAGTTATATGATATAGTGGTCCGATCTTAAAAGGATTTTGCATATATATGAGGAGCTTAGTAAAACTAATAAATGCCGAGTTTGGTCAAGATATCTTGAAAAACAAAATGTTTTTTCATACAAAACTTAATTTTCGACCGATCGAAGATGAAGATATTATGTTAGAAGATATTATGTTAGCCAATGTTATAAAGGACTGTGAAGCAGACCTATCGAAATCTTATTCCCATTTAATCGCAAATTCTTATATCGAGGAGGATACGATCTTTTCAGACAAGGATCAGACAATTTCCAACATGCGGAATGCTTTTAAGAATGTGCATGTCGAGATTTTGCTGTTTATTTTTTGTACAGGCTATTGCAAAAGTAAGACGGCGAAATATGTGCTATTCTTTTAAAAGAAAGCAAGAAAATTTAATGTTCCTCGGGCTATTTGATACTTCATTTTTTCAATTATCAAAATTCACTTCGTCGTTTTCAAGCGTTTTTTTGATAAAAGCCCTCAAATATCTAAGTTAAAAAAAACGAGGAAGAAAGGCTATTTTCGGCACGCCGAAGATCTAATACCCTTGCAACCTTTTAATGCCGAGAAAATGGTTAATGCCGAGCTTGGTGAAGGTATCTTGATAAACAAAAAAGGCTTTTAATCAAAAACCTAGTTTTCGACCGATCGTTCCTATGGCAGTTATATGATATAGTGGTCCGATCTTAAAAGGATTTTGCATATATATGAGGAGCTTAGTAAAACTAATAAATGCCGAGTTTGGTCAAGATATCTTGAAAAACAAAATGTTTTTTCATACAAAACTTAATTTTCGACCGATCGTTCCTATGGCAGCTATATGATATAGTGGTCCGATCCAGCTGGTTTTGACATATGTGCTGCGTGCAACAGAAAAAGGGACTTCTGCAAAGTTTCATTAAGATAGCTTGAAAACTGAGAGACTAGTTCGCATAGAAACAGACAGCCGGACAGACGGACATGGCTATATCGACTCGACTGTTGATGCTGATCAAGAATATATATACTTTATGGGATCGGAGATGTCTCCTTCTATGCGTTACACATTTCACGACAAAATTTAATACCCTCTGCAAGGGCATAAAAACGGCGCAAATTCCCTACGGCGCCAACTAGCTTTTATATTATTTTCTCCAGGAAATGTCAATAAATAATTAATTATTTTTTTATAAAATGCAAATATTTGTAAAATATTTTAAATATGAATATGAAAAATGAATATATATATATTGGGTTATCATTATGGATTTTTTGCGGGTTGTTACTCATATTTAATTATTCTTAATTAATTGTCCATGGCGAAGAATACCGAGTGCACTGTTCGATTCTCACAATGTTCATAATCGCATCTTCCATGCAACCTTGCTCACACGCCTTCTGTTACCGCTATAGCAGTACTGCTATCTCTTTCTCTGTCAGTGACTCAACTCTTTCTTCAACCCTCAGTCTAACATTATTTTGGCACGTACGCCACTTAGGCGTACTAAGCTGACCATCTGGCGAATAACGGAACATAGCGCAGTCGCCAATAGTTACAAGTGTTCTACTGCAGTGTCACTTACACGTCCTCGTGTACACTAGAACATCAACAGGCTTTACCCATACAATCTTAAAGTAAATTAACAGACGTTATCCAAATGTTATTTCTGTCTACATTTCTTAATTTAAATTTTCATTTATTATCCCAACATTAATATCTTGTTTTATTACATAATTGGATACCATAACATTTTAGTCAGTTGTATATTAAGGGTTCACAATTTGACTTTAGTTATTTTCTCTATGATTTCCTTTTGATTATGAGCATGGTTCCGTCAAGTCAAAAGCGACCAAATATTACTATGCCACAACAATGCATCAATTATACATTCGACAGGTTATTTCCACTCGAATTCTCAAACACCATCTCTATGGTCTTCCGCCATTCACAAAAATTTCCATATCCAAGGTTATTGCAACTCCATTGCAACTAACCACATCATAAATGGACAATTTTTATCGCACAACATATCCTCTCACACGGATATCACACAATAATGTAAACAAATCTCAGGCGGGTATTCCAATTCCTCTGGAACATAACCATCTGGCATCTTTTTCAAATCCTCATGGAAATATTTATATGTTCTCTTATTATGCAATGACTTCAAAATGTACCTGTCGCCTTCTAAAACTTCACTAACCAAAAGTGGTCCTCTTAACTTTGCATCCAACTTGGTCTGATGCCGCTCTACATTTTTCAATAGAACATAATCCCCAACTTTGTGTCTAATGACAGCCGATTTATTTTTATCGAATCTGGTTTTGTCGTAAATAGCCTGGTTATTCATGTTTTCTTATGCCCTATCTCTAATATCTGCTTTGTCGATCTCAATCTCTGTATTGCACGGTGGAATCAAACCCAGAGGACGTGCCTCTTTGCCGATTAGCAACTCTAGAGGACTTGCTTTGGTTAACGCAAGCTGTACCTCGCCAAGAGCATCCTGCCAAGACCGGGGACTTGATTCAACCGCGGACAAAAGGTTTTTAAGAGTGCTCATAACGCGCTCAACTTGTCCATTCGCGCGACTTCCTCCTGTAGCTATAAGATGTAATTTAACCTTCCGTGACGCACAAGCGCTCTTAGCCCGCACTTATGAGTCTGTTAACGATAACAGAGGCACTGTTAAACTCTGCATATGGTCTGGATATGTAAATGACAGCAAAATTTTTGCTATACGAATGCAAAAGAGGCTCTGTTAGAGCGCACTTGCGAGTCTTTTAAAGATAACAGAGACACTATTAAACTCATCATATGGTCCGCAAATGTAAATAGAAGCAGTTTTTTGCAGTACGAACACAAGAAGAGGCTCAGTTAGAGCGCACTTATGAGTCTGTTAACGATAACCGAGGCACTGCAATACTCATCATATGGTCTGGAAAAGTAAATAACAGCAGCTCTTTTTCACTGTGAACGCAAAAAAGAGCCGCACTTAGAACGCACTTATGAGTCTATAAAAGATAAAAGAGGCATGGTTAAACTCTGCATTTGGTCTGGATTAGTAAATAACAGTAGCATGTTTGCGATACGAACGCAAAAAAGGGGCGCTGTTAGAACGCACTTATGAGTCTGTTAACGATAACAGAGGCACTGTTAAACATTCTGATTTTCGGCCTCTACCAACAGATGCACACACATAAATGTGTGTGAAGGGCAGGTCATGGGCGCAAAAGAAAATTCATGATTGACGCGCGCCGTTCTTTTTTATGATTCCGGGTTTCAATTGATGAATTCTTGCCATAGAGTCGCGGCTGCAATTATTGGAAAAGTTAACAGACTTTTCGATTCCGTTGTCCATGAATACCTCAAAAAAATAATTTTTTATTTTAAAGAGCTGAAATACCCACAGAATTAACAATCTCATCCGTATTTGCTTCAGCGGAAAGTCTTTGGAAGGAAAACCCAAATATTTATTTTGTTGCTACTTCCAAACTAATCCAAGACCCCCTAAAAAATGTATTTTATTTAATAAGGTCCATGCTTGAATTTAATGTAATAATATAATATAATAATGTTAAAAATGCTATCAATGAAAATATTGACATCAGCTTCAGTATCTGGGAATTGTGTACCGGATGAAGATATTATGTTAGCCAATGTCATAAAGGACTGTGAAGCAGACCTATCGAAATCTTATTCCCATTTAATCGCAAATTCTTATATCGAGGAGGATACGATCTTTTCAGACAAGGATCAGACAATTTCCAACATGCGGAATGCTTTTAAGAATGTGCATGGCGAAATTTTGCTGTTTATTTTTTGTACAGGCTATTGCAAAAGTAAGACTGCGAAATATGTGCTAATCTTTTAAAAGAAAGCAAGAAAATTTAATGTTCCTCGGGCTATTTGATACTTCATTTTTTCAATTATCAAAATTCACTTCGTCGTTTTCAAGCGTTTTTTTGATAAAAGCCCTCAAATATCTAAGTTAAAAAAACGAGGAAGAAAGGCTATTTTCGGCACGCCGAAGATCTAATACCCTTGCAACCTTTTAATGCCGAGAAAATGGTTAATGCCGAGCTTGGTGAAGGTATCTTGATAAACAAAAAAGGCTTTTAATCAAAAACCTAGTTTTCGACCGATCGTTCCTATGGCAGTTATATGATATAGTGGTCCGATCTTAAAAGGATTTTGCATATATATGAGGAGCTTAGTAAAACTAATAAATGCCGAGTTTGGTCAAGATATCTTGAAAAACAAAATGTTTTTTCATACAAAACTTAATTTTCGACCGATCGTTCCTATGGCAGCTATATGATATAGTGGTCCGATCCAGCTGGTTTTGACATATGTGCTGCGTGCAACAGAAAAAGGGACTTCTGCAAAGTTTCATTAAGATAGCTTGAAAACTGAGAGACTAGTTCGCATAGAAACAGACAGCCGGACAGACGGACATGGCTATATCGACTCGACTGTTGATGCTGATCAAGAATATATATACTTTATGGGATCGGAGATGTCTCCTTCTATGCGTTACACATTTCACGACAAAATTTAATACCCTCTGCAAGGGCATAAAAACGGCGCAAATTCCCTACGGCGCCAACTAGCTTTTATATTATTTTCTCCAGGAAATGTCAATAAATAATTAATTATTTTTTTATAAAATGCAAATATTTGTAAAATATTTTAAATATGAATATGAAAAATGAATATATATATATTGGGTTATCATTATGGATTTTTTGCGGGTTGTTACTCATATTTAATTATTCTTAATTAATTGTCCATGGCGAAGAATACCGAGTGCACTGTTCGATTCTCACAATGTTCATAATCGCATCTTCCATGCAACCTTGCTCACACGCCTTCTGTTACCGCTATAGCAGTACTGCTATCTCTTTCTCTGTCAGTGACTCAACTCTTTCTTCAACCCTCAGTCTAACATTATTTTGGCACGTACGCCACTTAGGCGTACTAAGCTGACCATCTGGCGAATAACGGAACATAGCGCAGTCGCCAATAGTTACAAGTGTTCTACTGCAGTGTCACTTACACGTCCTCGTGTACACTAGAACATCAACAGGCTTTACCCATACAATCTTAAAGTAAATTAACAGACGTTATCCAAATGTTATTTCTGTCTACATTTCTTAATTTAAATTTTCATTTATTATCCCAACATTAATATCTTGTTTTATTACATAATTGGATACCATAACATTTTAGTCAGTTGTATATTAAGGGTTCACAATTTGACTTTAGTTATTTTCTCTATGATTTCCTTTTGATTATGAGCATGGTTCCGTCAAGTCAAAATCGACCAAATATTACTATGCCACAACAATGCATCAATTATACATTCGACAGGTTATTTCCACTCGAATTCTCAAACACCATCTCTATGGTCTTCCGCCATTCACAAAAATTTTCATATCCAAGGTTATTGCAACTCTCTTGCAACTAACCACATCATAAATGGACAATTTTTATCGCACAACATATCCTCTCACACGGATATCTCACAATAATGTTAACAAATCTCAGGCGGGTATTCCAATTCCTCTGGAACATAACCATCTGGCATCTTTTTCAAATCCTCATGGAAATATTTATATGTTCTCTTATTATGCAATGACTTCGAAATGTACCTGTCGCCTTCTAAAACTTCACTAACCAAAAGTGGTCCTCTTAACTTTGCATCCAACTTGGTCTGATGCCGCTCTTCATTTTTCAATAGAACATAATCCCCAACTTTGTGTCTAATGACAGCCGATTTATATTTATCGAATCTGGTTTTGTCGTAAATAGCCTGGTTATTCATGTTTTCTTATGCCCTATCTCTAATATCTGCTTTGTCGATCTCAATCTCTGTATTGCACGGTGGAATCAAACCCAGAGGACGTGCCTCTTTGCCGATTAGCAACTCTAGAGGACTTGCTTTGGTTACACTACTAACTGTGCAATTTAACGCAAGCTGCACCTCGCCAAGAGCATCCTGCCAAGACCGGGGACTTGATTCAACCGCGGACAAAAGGTTTTTAAGAGTGCTCATAACGCGCTCAACTTGTCCATTCGCGCGACTTGCTCCTGTAGCTATAAGATGTAATTTAACCTTCCGTGACGCACAAGCGCTCTTAGCCCGCACTTATGAGTCTGTTAACGATAACAGAGGCACTGTTAAACTCTGCATATGGTCTGGATATGTAAATGACAGCAAAATTTTTGCTATACGAATGCAAAAGAGGCTCTGTTAGAGAGACACTATTAAACTCATCATATGGTCCGCAAATGTAAATAGAAGCAGTTTTTTGCAGTACGAACACAAGAAGAGGCTCAGTTAGAGCGCACTTATGAGTCTGTTAACGATAACCGAGGCACTGTAATACTCATCATATGGTCTGGAAAAGTAAATAACAGCAGCTCTTTTTCACTATGAACGCAAAAAAGAGCCGCACTTAGAACGCACTTATGAGTCTATAAAAGATAAAAGTGGCATGGTCAAACTCTGCATTTGGTCTGGATTAGTAAATAACAGCAGCATGTTTGCGATACGAACGCAAAAAAGGGGCGCTGTTAGAACGCACTTATGAGTCTGTTAACGATAACAGAGGCACTGTTAAACATTCTGATTTTCGGCCTCTACCAACAGATGCACACACAGAAATGTGTGTGAAGGGCAGGTCATGGGCGCAAAAGAAAATTCATGATTGACGCGCGCCGTTCTTTTTTATGATTCCGGGTTTCAATTGATGAATTCTTGCCATAGAGTCGCGGCTGCAATTATTGGAAAAGTTAACAGACTTTTCGATTCCGTTGTCCATGAATACCTCAAAAAAATAATTTTTTATTTTAAAGAGCTGAAATACCCACAGAATTAACAATCTCATCCGTATTTGCTTCAGCGGAAAGTCTTTGGAAGGAAAACCCAAATATTTATTTTGTTGCTACTTCCAAACTAATCCAAGACCCCCTAAAAAATGTATTTTATTTAATAAGGTCCATGCTTGAATTTAATGTAATAATATAATATAATAATGTTAAAAATGCTATCAATGAAAATATTGACATCAGCTTCAGTATCTGGGAATTGTGTACCGGATGAAGATATTATGTTAGCCAATGTCATAAAGGACTGTGAAGCAGACCTATCGAAATCTTATTCCCATTTAATCGCAAATTCTTATATCGAGGAGGATACGATCTTTTCAGACAAGGATCAGACAATTTCCAACATGCGGAATGCTTTTAAGAATGTGCATGGCGAAATTTTGCTGTTTATTTTTTGTACAGGCTATTGCAAAAGTAAGACTGCGAAATATGTGCTAATCTTTTAAAAGAAAGCAAGAAAATTTAATGTTCCTCGGGCTATTTGATACTTCATTTTTTCAATTATCAAAATTCACTTCGTCGTTTTCAAGCGTTTTTTTGATAAAAGCCCTCAAATATCTAAGTTAAAAAAACGAGGAAGAAAGGCTATTTTCGGCACGCCGAAGATCTAATACCCTTGCAACCTTTTAATGCCGAGAAAATGGTTAATGCCGAGCTTGGTGAAGGTATCTTGATAAACAAAAAAGGCTTTTAATCAAAAACCTAGTTTTCGACCGATCGTTCCTATGGCAGTTATATGATATAGTGGTCCGATCTTAAAAGGATTTTGCATATATATGAGGAGCTTAGTAAAACTAATAAATGCCGAGTTTGGTCAAGATATCTTGAAAAACAAAATGTTTTTTCATACAAAACTTAATTTTCGACCGATCGTTCCTATGGCAGCTATATGATATAGTGGTCCGATCCAGCTGGTTTTGACATATGTGCTGCGTGCAACAGAAAAAGGGACTTCTGCAAAGTTTCATTAAGATAGCTTGAAAACTGAGAGACTAGTTCGCATAGAAACAGACAGCCGGACAGACGGACATGGCTATATCGACTCGACTGTTGATGCTGATCAAGAATATATATACTTTATGGGATCGGAGATGTCTCCTTCTATGCGTTACACATTTCACGACAAAATTTAATACCCTCTGCAAGGGCATAAAAACGGCGCAAATTCCCTACGGCGCCAACTAGCTTTTATATTATTTTCTCCAGGAAATGTCAATAAATAATTAATTATTTTTTTATAAAATGCAAATATTTGTAAAATATTTTAAATATGAATATGAAAAATGAATATATATATATTGGGTTATCATTATGGATTTTTTGCGGGTTGTTACTCATATTTAATTATTCTTAATTAATTGTCCATGGCGAAGAATACCGAGTGCACTGTTCGATTCTCACAATGTTCATAATCGCATCTTCCATGCAACCTTGCTCACACGCCTTCTGTTACCGCTATAGCAGTACTGCTATCTCTTTCTCTGTCAGTGACTCAACTCTTTCTTCAACCCTCAGTCTAACATTATTTTGGCACGTACGCCACTTAGGCGTACTAAGCTGACCATCTGGCGAATAACGGAACATAGCGCAGTCGCCAATAGTTACAAGTGTTCTACTGCAGTGTCACTTACACGTCCTCGTGTACACTAGAACATCAACAGGCTTTACCCATACAATCTTAAAGTAAATTAACAGACGTTATCCAAATGTTATTTCTGTCTACATTTCTTAATTTAAATTTTCATTTATTATCCCAACATTAATATCTTGTTTTATTACATAATTGGATACCATAACATTTTAGTCAGTTGTATATTAAGGGTTCACAATTTGACTTTAGTTATTTTCTCTATGATTTCCTTTTGATTATGAGCATGGTTCCGTCAAGTCAAAATCGACCAAATATTACTATGCCACAACAATGCATCAATTATACATTCGACAGGTTATTTCCACTCGAATTCTCAAACACCATCTCTATGGTCTTCCGCCATTCACAAAAATTTTCATATCCAAGGTTATTGCAACTCTCTTGCAACTAACCACATCATAAATGGACAATTTTTATCGCACAACATATCCTCTCACACGGATATCTCACAATAATGTTAACAAATCTCAGGCGGGTATTCCAATTCCTCTGGAACATAACCATCTGGCATCTTTTTCAAATCCTCATGGAAATATTTATATGTTCTCTTATTATGCAATGACTTCGAAATGTACCTGTCGCCTTCTAAAACTTCACTAACCAAAAGTGGTCCTCTTAACTTTGCATCCAACTTGGTCTGATGCCGCTCTTCATTTTTCAATAGAACATAATCCCCAACTTTGTGTCTAATGACAGCCGATTTATATTTATCGAATCTGGTTTTGTCGTAAATAGCCTGGTTATTCATGTTTTCTTATGCCCTATCTCTAATATCTGCTTTGTCGATCTCAATCTCTGTATTGCACGGTGGAATCAAACCCAGAGGACGTGCCTCTTTGCCGATTAGCAACTCTAGAGGACTTGCTTTGGTTACACTACTAACTGTGCAATTTAACGCAAGCTGCACCTCGCCAAGAGCATCCTGCCAAGACCGGGGACTTGATTCAACCGCGGACAAAAGGTTTTTAAGAGTGCTCATAACGCGCTCAACTTGTCCATTCGCGCGACTTGCTCCTGTAGCTATAAGATGTAATTTAACCTTCCGTGACGCACAAGCGCTCTTAGCCCGCACTTATGAGTCTGTTAACGATAACAGAGGCACTGTTAAACTCTGCATATGGTCTGGATATGTAAATGTCAGCAAAATTTTTGCTATACGAATGCAAAAGAGGCTCTGTTAGAGCCCACTTGCGAGTCTTTTAAAGATAACAGAGACACTATTAAACTCATCATATGGTCCGCAAATGTAAATATAAGCAGTTTTTTGCAGTACGAACACAAGAAGAGGCTCAGTTAGAGCGCACTTATGAGTCTGTTAACGATAACCGAGGCACTGTAATACTCATCATATGGTCTGGAAAAGTAAATAACAGCAGCTCTTTTTCACTATGAACGCAAAAAAGAGCCGCACTTAGAACGCACTTATGAGTCTATAAAAGATAAAAGTGGCATGGTCAAACTCTGCATTTGGTCTGGATTAGTAAATAACAGCAGCATGTTTGCGATACGAACGCAAAAAAGGGGCGCTGTTAGAACGCACTTATGAGTCTGTTAACGATAACAGAGGCACTGTTAAACATTCTGATTTTCGGCCTCTACCAACAGATGCACACACAGAAATGTGTGTGAAGGGCAGGTCATGGGCGCAAAAGAAAATTCATGATTGACACGCGTCTGACGCGCGCCGTTCTTTTTTATGATTCCGGGTTTCAATTGATGAATTCTTGCCATAGAGTCGCGGCTGCAATTATTGGAAAAGTTAACAGACTTTTCGATTCCGTTGTCCATGAATACCTCAAAAAAATAATTTTTTATTTTAAAGAGCTGAAATACCCACAGAATTAACAATCTCATCCGTATTTGCTTCAGCGGAAAGTCTTTGGAAGGAAAACCCAAATATTTATTTTGTTGCTACTTCCAAACTAATCCAAGACCCCCTAAAAAATGTATTTTATTTAATAAGGTCCATGCTTGAATTTAATGTAATAATATAATATAATAATGTTAAAAATGCTATCAATGAAAATATTGACATCAGCTTCAGTATCTGGGAATTGTGTACCGGATGAAGATATTATGTTAGCCAATGTCATAAAGGACTGTGAAGCAGACCTATCGAAATCTTATTCCCATTTAATCGCAAATTCTTATATCGAGGAGGATACGATCTTTTCAGACAAGGATCAGACAATTTCCAACATGCGGAATGCTTTTAAGAATGTGCATGGCGAAATTTTGCTGTTTATTTTTTGTACAGGCTATTGCAAAAGTAAGACTGCGAAATATGTGCTAATCTTTTAAAAGAAAGCAAGAAAATTTAATGTTCCTCGGGCTATTTGATACTTCATTTTTTCAATTATCAAAATTCACTTCGTCGTTTTCAAGCGTTTTTTTGATAAAAGCCGTCAAATATCTAAGTTAAAAAAACGAGGAAGAAAGGCTATTTTCGGCACGCCGAAGATCTAATACCCTTGCTACCTTTTAATGCCGAGAAAATGGTTAATGCCGAGCTTGGTGAAGGTATCTTGATAAACAAAAAAGGCTTTTAATCAAAAACCTAGTTTTCGACCGATCGTTCCTATGGCAGTTATATGATATAGTGGTCCGATCTTAAAAGGATTTTGCATGAGGAGCTTAGTAAAACTAATAAATGCCGAGTTTGGTCAAGATATCTTGAAAAACAAAATGTTTTTTCATACAAAACTTAATTTTCGACCGATCGTTCCTATGGCAGCTATATGATATAGTGGTCCGATCCAGCTGGTTTTGACATATGTGCTGCGTGCAACAGAAAAAGGGACTTCTGCAAAGTTTCATTAAGATAGCTTGAAAACTGAGAGACTAGTTCGCATAGAAACAGACAGCCGGACAGACGGATATGGCTATATCGACACGACTGTTGATGCTGATCAAGAATATATATACTTTATGGGATCGGAGATGTCTCCTTCTATGCGTTACACATTTCACGACAAAATTTAATACCCTCTGCAAGGGCATAAAAACGGCGCAAATTCCCTACGGCGCCAACTAGCTTTTATATTATTTTCTCCAGGAAATGTCAATAAATAATTAATTATTTTTAAGTTTTCGTTTTTATTTATTTATAAAATGCAAATATTTGTAAAATATTTTAAATATGAATATGAAAAATGAATATATATATTTGGGTTATCATTATGGTTTTCTTGCGGGTTGTTACACATATTTAATTATTCTTAATTAATTGTCCATGGCGAAGAATACCGAGTGCACTGTTCGATTCTCAAAATGTTCATAATCGCATCTTCCATGCAACCTTGCTCACACGCCTTCTGTTACCGCTATAGCAGTACTGCTATCTCTTTCTCTGTCAGTGACTCAACTCTTTCTTCAACCCTCAGTCTAACATTATTTTGGCACGTACGCCACTTAGGCGTACTAAGCTGACCATCTGGCGAATAACGGAACATAGCGCAGTCGCCAATAGTTACAAGTGTTCTACTGCAGTGTCACTTACACGTCCTCGTGTACACTAGAACATCAACAGGCTTTACTCATACAATCTTAAAGTAAATTAACAGACGTTATCCAAATGTTATTTCTGTCTACATTTCTTAATTTAAATTTTCATTTATTATCCCAACATTAATATCTTGTTTTATTACATAATTGGATACCATAACATTTTAGTCAGTTGTATATTAACGGTTCACAATTTGACTTTAGTTATTTTCTCTATGATTTCCTTTTGATTATGAGCATGGTTCCGTCAAGTCAAAATCGACCAAATATTACTATGCCACAACAATGCATCAATTATACATTCGACAGGTTATTTCCACTCGAATTCTCAAACACCATCTCTATGGTCTTCCGCCATTCACAAAAATTTTCATATCCAAGGTTATTGCAACTCTCTTGCAACTAACCACATCATAAATGGACAATTTTTATCGCACAACATATCCTCTCACACGGATATCTCACAATAATGTTAACAAATCTCAGGCGGGTATTCCAATTCCTCTGGAACATAACCATCTGGCATCTTTTTCAAATCCTCATGGAAATATTTATATGTTCTCTTATTATGCAAACACTTCAAAATGTACCTGTCGCCTTCTAAAACTTCACTAACCAAAAGTGGTCCTCTTAACTTTGCATCCAACTTGGTCTGATGCCGCTCTTCATTTTTCAATAGAACATAATCCCCAACTTTGTGTCTAATGACAGCCGATTTATATTTATCGAATCTGGTTTTGTCGTAAATAGCCTGGTTATTCATGTTTTCTTATGCCCTATCTCTAATATCTGCTTTGTCGATCTCAATCTCTGTATTGCACGGTGGAATCAAACCCAGAGGACGTGCCTCTTTGCCGATTAGCAACTCTAGAGGACTTGCTTTGGTTACACTACTAACTGTGCAATTTAACGCAAGCTGCACCTCGCCAAGAGCATCCTGCCAAGATCGGGGACTTGATTCAACCGCGGACAAAAGGTTTTTAAGAGTGCTCATAACGCGCTCAACTTGTCCATTCGCGCGACTTCCTCCTGTAGCTATAAGATGTAATTTAACCTTCCGTGACGCACAAGCGCTCTTAGCCCGCACTTATGAGTCTGTTAACGATAACAGAGGCACTGTTAAACTCTGCGTATGTTCTGGATATGTAAATGACAGCAAAATTTTTGCTATACAAATGCAAAAGAGGCTCTGTTAGAGCGCACTTGCGAGTCTTTTAAAGATAACAGAGACACTATTAAACTCATCATATGGTCCGCAAATGTAAATAGAAGCAGTTTTTTGCAGTACGAACACAAGAAGAGGCTCAGTTAGAGCGCACTTATGAGTCTGTTAACGATAACCGAGGCACTGTAATACTCATCATATGGTCTGGAAAAGTAAATAACAGCAGCTCTTTTTCACTATGAACGCAAAAAAGAGCCGCACTTAGAACGCACTTATGAGTCTATAAAAGATAAAAGTGGCATGGTCAAACTCTGCATTTGGTCTGGATTAGTAAATAACAGCAGCATGTTTGCGATACGAACGCAAAAAAGGGGCGCTGTTAGAACGCACTTATGAGTCTGTTAACGATAACAGAGGCACTGTTAAACTCTGCATATGTTCTGGATATGTAAATGACAGCAAAATTTTTGCTATACGAATGCAAAAGAGGCTCTGTTAGAGCGCACTTGCGAGTCTTTTAAAGATAACAGAGACACTATTAAACTCATCATATGGTCCGCAAATGTAAATAGAAGCAGTTTTTTGCAGTACGAACACAAGAAGAGGCTCAGTTAGAGCGCACTTATGAGTCTGTTAACGATAACCGAGGCACTGTAATACTCATCATATGGTCTGGAAAAGTAAATAACAGCAGCTCTTTTTCACTATGAACGCAAAAAAGAGCCGCACTTAGAACGCACTTATGAGTCTATAAAAGATAAAAGAGGCATGGTCAAACTCTGCATTTGGTCTGGATTAGTAAATAACAGCAGCATGTTTGCGATACGAACGCAAAAAAGAGGCACTGTTAAACATTCTGATTTTCGGCCTCTACCAACAGATGCACACACATAAATGTGTGTGAAGGGCAGGTCATGGGCGCAAAAGAAAATTCATGATTGGCACGCGTCTGACGCGCGCCGTTCTTTTTTATGATTCCGGGTTTCAATTGATGAATTCTTGCCATAGAGTCGCGGCTGCAATTATTGGAAAAGTTAACAGACTTTTCGATCGCGTTGTCCATGAATACCTCAAAAAAATAATTTTTTATTTTAAAGAGCTGAAATACCCACAGAAATAACAATCTCATCCGAATTTGCTTCAGCGGAAAGTCTTTGGAAGGAAAACCCAAATATTCATTTTGTTGCTGCTTCCAAACTAATCCAAGACCCCTAAAAAATGTATTTTATTTAATAAGGTCCATGCTTGAATTTAATGTAATAATATAATATAATAATGTTAAAAATGCTATCAATGAAAATATTGACATCAGCTTCAGTACCTGGAAATTGTGTACAGGATGAAGATATTATGTTACCCAATGTCATAAAGGACTGTGAAGCAGACCTATCGAAATCTTATTCCCATTTAATCGCAAATTCTTATATCGAGGAGGATACGATCTTTTCAGACAAGGATCAGACAATTTCCAACATGCGGAATGCTTTTAAGAATGTGCATGGCGAAATTTTGCTGGTTATTTTTTGTACAGGCTATTGCAAAAGTAAGACTGTGAAATATGTGCTAATCTTTTAAAAGAAAGCAAGAAAATTTAATGTTCCTCGGGCTATTTGATACTTCATTTTTTCAATTATCAAAATTCACTTCGTCGTTTTCAAGCGTTTTTTTGATAAAAGCCCTCAAATATCTAAGATAAAAAAAAAATGGTTAAACCTTGCATCTCTGCTACAAACGCAAGTTTATATGCGAACTGGTTTTCTGTCATCCCACCCATGTTCTGAGCGCAGGAAAAACATTTTGATTTTGATAAGCAAAAATTGCAAATGGCTAAATGATAATATTGTTGGTAAATCAAATTTAAATATGAAACAGCTAATATGAATGTATATCGCTCCTTCTTTGTATTTGATATATTTGTGATCAGTCCTTTGACCTACGTATGCAAGTGCAGGTGCTTTCCAAGCGTTCACCCTTTTGACCTAACGGGCTGCTGCAGGTAACAAGGGGTCAACATTCATTCATCAATTCGAACGCGCGCCAATCATGAAATTTTCTTTTGTGCCCTTTCACACACATTTATGTGTGTGTCTGTGTTGAGGCCAAAAATCAGATATCCAAAAATCTTGTTAAACTTGCATAGGAGAGAGGCAGGCAGGCAATCCACAGGCACACAAGCGCATAAATGGTTCCATTCATATTCAAAATATGCACAAGTGTGCGTGAATATGGCAAGTCCAACAAATCGTAAATGCACACATGCCAACGCTTAGGTTCCCTTACCAACGATATCGATAAAATGCAAGAATTTCGCATCGACGTGGAAAACCCTTTCATTATTTCATATTACTCGTCCCTTTAAAAGGGAAGAAATGCCATCAACATTTGATGAATATTGAATTTATGATAATTTTTGCTTGTCAGACACATACACACACAGACAGTAAAACGGTAAATAGACAAATTTAAAGAGCACTGAGGGTAAGCCAAAGCAGTTTCCTGTAGAGTGAGCGAATAAAGCGAATGCAAAAGAGCAGCTTTGACGTTCTATCACACAAGTCACATGTATTTCTTACACACGCTTTCTCTTTGAGCGTAAGGCCGCTCTCGAACCCGAACGAAAAAGAAGGCGACTTGGGACCAGCCGCATTTGTGACAACAGGACCCAGCAACATACTCTAGTTGTCCAGTCTACATGTTGTTTGGTTAGTGATTACCTTCGTAGATTCGCCATTTGGACCAATTGTTGGTGCATTAAAATTAATGATACCAAATCAGCACATGTAGTGTATACATTACGATCGCTGGATAGAAGGATGACGAATCTGGCTTTACGGCTTAATGTCCAACTAATTGCCACCAAATCAAGGCAAACGTACCTGGGCGTCCATCTCAATCGAAAACAGCACGTGCAGCACCTTAACACGCAACTACGCTGGCGACTTAGAGCGCTATACAAGAATTTCGAGTGGCTTATAGGAAACAAGAGCATCTTGTCTGCAGAGTGCAAAATCACCATATACAAGCAACGAATTGCTCCGATATGGAGATACGCCACTCCGATCTGGGGTGACATGATCTCCGACACAGTTGCGAAATTGACTTCACACAAATCCCTTAGGCGGATAAGGAACCGCGACACTTACGACATAGGCACAGTAGATGAAATATTAAACATCACAAGTAAAAGATTTGCCAACTCACTTGCTATTCATTCAAATACCAATGCTCGTAAACTAATCCCAAGTCCTTATGTGCCAATTCATCTTGACCGGCAAAGATATAGTCTGCAACTACAACATGTTCACCCTGTTCAGCAATTAGTGCAGCAAACTCAAAACAGTAACAGCTGCCAACTCTTCTACGCATTTAGCTACAAGAAGATAAAGCAAAGAAAGCAACAACAACAGCCAGTCAGATTTGGCGAAATGAAGATTAACTCACTTAAACGGCACTACGGGGTGGGACGAATGTCGATAAAGGACCAAAAGATTGCTATTAGGTCATTGCCAGCCACTGGTTATACAGCTACTTATACGGCTTCGTAAGCTGGCTATACAAATATACCAGCAGAAACAACAACAGCCGCAACAACATCCCAAAGAACAGGAGCAGCTACTCGAAGGACTCCAGCATCAGCAAACCAAAGACAACATAAACACTAAGATGAGTGACGCTATACAACAAAATGCTACTATGCAGCTTGATTTTTGAAAATTGAGAACGAAAACAAAATTAGTATCATTGCGCTCTCACAGCCGATAAAGCGATAATGTAAAAATAGAATTTACTCTCAGCTTATGTTTGTCTGTATGTTACCATAAATACATAACAGCATATTTGAATGTGCTATTATTCACTGCACTGCTTTTGCAAGCGAAGTAATAAATGTTGTTAATTTTTTAGCGCTGACCATGATTTATCCCAAATTTGTATTCACATATGAATGCATGTTGTGTGCTGAGGTTGGCTCGGTAGTAAATCGGCATTTTTAAGTTAAATGGCGATATTTATATAATCTCTTAAAAAACAATTTATTAATTCAATTATTATTTTTAAGAAATAAAAAAGAGCAATAAACGTGTCATTTTTTTTTTTTAAATACACACTTTAAATAAACAGCTGACCGAGTTTCTTTAATTTACATAAGTGCCGCAAATGATTTCTTCCAAAACTGAAATAATGCAACTACGAAGTAATGGCTCCATTTTACAAACTCTTTTGACATTTCGCCATGTTTAAATGCTGAAAACTGTGGGTTTAGTACAATTTTAAATTTCTTATTTAAAGTTGCCCCTTGAGTTCGTTGATATATCAGCTGTTTATGGTGATGGTACTTTCTTTTTGCACAACATCGTTAGAAATCTCGATCAATCATTGCAAAAAACACAAAAATGCTCAGGGCGAAAGTGTCACATTTTTAGTTAATTTACACATACAATCAAGAACTTCTCTCGAGCATACTCTGCCCAAAAACAAAAGTTAAATATATTTTTCTATTATAGTTATTACGCAGAATGCGCTGTGTGAAAAATTATATTATTCTTACATTTTCCTGTAAATTGTTTCGTTGGCATTTTATGGATAAAACGAAGGTAATTTTCGTCGATCGTTAGTTCAAAACTCTTTCGCTCAATGTACTTGACCAACTTTGCTAAGAGCAGGCTAGCGACTGACTGAGTTGCCCAAGTCAGCATCAGCAAGCCGCGACTTCGGCTTTTGTTCGTTTGGTCTTTGGAGAAGGAACAGCCAGTCGGCCGGTATTTCGTGTAAAGTGGGAAACGTCAGGCTAGAAATTTTGCGTCGCATTCAAATGTATGGACGTTACTCATCTCAGTGTTTATATTGTCTTTGAGCAAACTCAGACGCCCGACGTCGAAATAGTGCTAGCTACAGAATAGCAGCAACCAGAACAACAATTAGAATGGTCACTTTCGCAACCTCAGCAAGCCCACTTACAATAGCAACGGCTGAGGACGAGCAGCAGCTTGAGCAGCGACTGGAACTACTCAGGCGGAAACTTGAGCGTTGGAATGGATAAGGCTTCAATTAACGAGCCAACTCAGCATACAACTAATCGTACACAGCATACAGACAGCGCTACAGATCCTACTTGGCGCCCAAGCCAGCTCGAGACTGCAGATTAGGTCAACCAGCAGCCCCTCGACATGCGGGGCGTAGTCGAGGCATACAGCGTAACCATTACGCAGTCAACAGTCAGGGCGGCTATATGGCAAAGAAATTGTTCAATATGCTATATTGAACCAAAAAGACGCTTATCTGCAGCCACCGAAAACCAGCAACAGCGGTAACTTGTCACCTCACTCGGCCAAAGCGAAAGAAGTTCGTGCAACAACGGTTAGCATTCCTGCGAAGAACACGGCTGGGCTTCTACTTTGGCATCCACACGTCAGAAGGTTCCCCAGATGCCTGAGCAAGCACCTCCAGCAGAATTCATACAATTCTCGACGAACGGCAGGCATCTCCAAATTGTCAGAAGGCGCCCGTGAAACTCCTGGCAGCGGCTCCGATATCGATGGTCCGATAGAGGGCGTCAAATACAGAGAAAAGCTAGGCTGTATAATATACTAATCCATGCAACCTGGAATATATAATTTATAAGTTAATTTGCTCTTTTCAAAACAATATTTTCAAGAAATCTTGTAAATTCGCCCTTTTAGGCTTTTGCATAAATTCAACTGTTGAGTATTTTACTCAGCTGTTCTGAACGCAATTCAAATCAGCCCTGATAACATTAACAGAGGTAATGTTAATAACAGAAACAGCTGAGTATCTACTCAACTGTTCTGAACGCAACCAAAATCAACACTGATAATGTTAACAGAGGCACTGGTAATACCAGAAAGAGCTCGTCAACTATGCAAAGCATAAAATGAAGTATGTTAAATGTAAAAATAATTGTAAAATATTTATTTATCGTAATTTCTCACAATTTTGTTTAATGTTTTGATATGCATGTTTTTTTCAAAATTGTTTTGTACATGCCAGTAATTGTCAACTAATCCGTTGCACAATTGAACCAATTTTGCATCAATTTAAAATAAATAATTTTTTCCTTTTAATCAAAATATATTTAGTAAAAGGGCGCTTTTTTCGTTTTCTTGCTTCATAGTGATTGAAAAATGCCTGAAAATGGAAATAGAAAATTTTCTTACCCAATTATGACTAGTTTTCAATAATATTGATTGATAATTGAATTAGAAATGTTCTCTTTTTTCATAAAAAAAAACTTAACTATCTTCTTCTTTTAATATATATAAATTTAATTAAATGTTTTTATAATTTTTTCCTTTTAAAGAAAATATATTTAGTCAAAGTGCGGGTTTTTCGTTTAAGCCCTTTATATTGATTCAAATATGCCTAAAAATCGAAATTAGAAATTCTTTTAATCGATTATTTACGTAGAATTAATTAATATTAAAGATAAGAAATTAAATCAACAAATTTGAATAAAATTTGTCAATTGGCACTTCTGGCAAATAATGGTTAATTGTTCCCTCAACTGTTGAATTGTTTTACTAAAGCGTTGAAATTGTAAATAACAGCAGCATTTTTGCAATATGAACGCAAAAAAGAGGCGCTCTTAGAACGCACTTATGAGTCTGTTAACGATAACGAGGCACTGTTAAACTCTGCATATGGTCTGGATATGTAAATGACAGCAGAATTTTTGCAATACGAATGCAAAAAGTGGCTCTGTTAGAACGCACTTGCGAGTCTTTTAAAGACAACAGAGGCACTATTAAACTCATCCTATGGTCTGGAAATGTAAATAACAGCAGCTTTTTCACTATGAAAGCAATAAAGGGCCGCTCTTAGAACGCACTTATGAGTCTATAAACGATATAAAAGGCATGGTCAAACTCTGCATTTGGTCTGGATTAGTAAATAACAGCAGCATTTTTGCGATACGAACGCAAAAAAGGGGCGCTGTTAGAATGCACTTATGAGCCTCCTAACGATAACAGATACACACACATAAATGTGTGTAAAAGGGCAGATCACGCAAAAGAAAATTCATGATTGGCACGCGTTTGACGCGCGCCGTTCATTTTTATGATTCCGGGTTTCAATTGATGAATTCTTGCCATAGAGTCGCGGCTGCATTTAATGGAAAAGTTAACAGACTTTTCGATCGCGTTGTCCATGAATACCTCAAAAAAATAATTTTTTATTTTAAAGAGCTGAAATACCCACAGAAATAACAATCTCATCCGAATTTGCTTCAGCGGAAAGTCTTTGGAAGGAAAACCCAAATATTTATTTTGTTGCTATTTCCAAACTAATCCAAGACCCCCTAAAAAATGTATTTTATTTAATAAGGTCCATGCTTGAATTTAATGTAATAATATAATATAATAATGTTAAAAATGCTATCAATGAAAATATTGACATCAGCTTCAGTATCTGGGAATTGTGTACCGGATGAAGATATTATGTTAGCCAATGTCATAAAGGACTGTGAAGCAGACCTAACGAAATCTTATTCCCAATTAATCGCAAATTCTTATATCGAGGAGGATACGATCTTTTCAGACAAGGATCAGACAATTTCCAACATGCGGAATGCTTTTAAGAATGTGCATGGCGAAATTTTGCTGGTTATTTTTTGTACAGGCTATTGCAAAAGTAAGACTGCGAAATATGTGCTAATTCCTCGGACTATTTGCTACTTCATTTTTTCAATTATCACAATTCACTTCGTCGATTTCAAGCGAATTTTTGATAAAAGCCCTCAAATAACTAAGTTTAAAAAAAATGGTTGAATCTTGCATCTCTGCTACAAATGCAAGTTTATATGCGGACTGGTTTTCTGTCATCCCACCCATGTTCTGAGCGCAGAAAAAACATGCTCATTCAGTTTGTTTTGATTTTGATAAGAAAAAATTGCTAATGGTTAAATGATAATATTGTTGGTAAATCAAATTCAAATATGAAACAGCTAATATGAATGTATATCGCTCCTTCTTTGTATTTGGTATATTTGTGATCAGTCCTTTGACCTACTTATGCAAGTGCAGGTGCTTGCCAAGCGTTCACCCTTTTGACCTAACGGGCTGCTGCAGGTAACAAGGGGTCAACATTCATTCATCAATTCGAACGCCAATCATGAAACTTTCTTTTGTGCCCTTTCACACACATTTATGTGTGTGTGTCTGTGTTGAGGCCAAAAATCAGATATCCAAAAATCTTGTTAAACTTGCATAGGAGAGAGGCAGGCAGGCAATCCACAGGCGCACAAGCGCATAAATAGTTCCATTCATATTCAAAATATGCACAGGTGTGCGTGAATATGGCAAGTCCAACGAATCGTAAATGCACACATGCCAACGCTTAGGTTCCCTTACCAACGATATCGATAAAATGCAAGAATTTCGCATCGACGTGGAAAACCCTTTCATTATTTCATATTACTCGTGCCTTTAAAAGGGAAGAAATGCCATCAACATTTGATAAATATTGAATTTATGATCAATTTTGCTTGTCGGACACATACACACACAGACAGTAAAACGGTAAATAGACAAATTAAAAGAGCACTGAGGGTAAGCCAAAGCAGTTTCCTGTAGTGTGAGCGAATAAAGCGAATGCAAAAGAGCAGCTTTGACGTTCTATCACACAAGTCACATGTATTTCTTACACACGCTTTCTCTTTGAGCGTAAGGCCGCTTTCGAACCCGAACGTAAAAGAAGGCGACTTTGGACCAGCCGCATTTGTGACAACATGTTGTTTGGTTAGTGATTACCTTCGTAGATTCGCCATTTGGACCAATTGTTGGTGCATTAAAATTAATGATACCAAATCAGCACATGTAGTGTATACATTACGATCGCTGGATAGAAGGATGACGAATCTGGCTTTACGGCTTAATGGCCAACTAATTGCCACCAAATCAAGGCAAACGTACCTGGGCGTCCATCTCAATCGAAAACAGCACGTGCAGCACCTTATCACGCAACTACGCTGGCGACTTAGAGCGCTATACAAGAATTTCGAGTGGCTTATAGGAAACAAGAGCATCTTGTCTGCAGAGTGCAAAATCACCATATACAAGCAACGAATTGCTCCGATATGGAGATACGCCACTCCGATCTGGGGTGACATGATCTCCGACACAGTTGCGAAATTGACTTCACACAAATCCCTTAGGCGGATAAGGAACCGCGACACTTACGACATAGGCACAGTAGATGAAATATTAAACATCACAAGTAAAAGATTTGCCAACTCACTTGCTATTCATTCAAATACCAATGCTCGTAAACTAATCCCAAGTCCTTATGTGCCAATTCATCTTGACCGGCAAAGATATAGTCTGCAACTACAACATGTTCACCCTGTTCAGCAATTAGTGCAGCAAACTCAAAACAGTAACAGCTGCCAACTCTTCTACGCATTTAGCTACAAGAAGATAAAGCAAAGAAAGCAACAACAACAGCCAGTCAGATTTGGCGAAATGAAGATTAACTCACTTAAACGGCACTACGGGGTGGGACGAATGTCGATAAAGGACCAAAAGATTGCTATTAGGTCATTGCCAGCCACTGGTTATACAGCTACTTATACGGCTTCGTAAGCTGGCTATACAAATATACCAGCAGAAACAACAACAGCCGCAACAACATCCCAAAGAACAGGAGCAGCTACTCGAAGGACTCCAGCATCAGCAAACCAAAGACAACATAAACACTAAGATGAGTGACGCTATACAACAAAATGCTACTATGCAGCTTGATTTTTGAAAATTGAGAACGAAAACAAAATTAGTATCATTGCGCTCTCACAGCCGATAAAGCGATAATCTAAAAATAGAATTTACTCTCAGCTTATGTTTGTCTGTATGTTACCATAAATACATAACAGCATATTTGAATGTGCTATTATTCACTGCACTGCTTTTGCAAGCGAAGTAATAAATGTTGTTAATTTTTTAGCGCTAACCATGATTTATCCCAAATTTGTATTCACATATGAATGCATGTTGTGTGCTGAGGTTGGCTCGGTAGTAAATCGGCATTTTTAAGTTAAATGGCGATATTTATATAATCTCTTAAAAAACAATTTATTAATTCAATTATTATTTTTAAGAAATAAAAAAGAGCAATAAACGTGTCATTTTTTTTTTTTAAATACACACTTTAAATAAACAGCTGACCGAGTTTCTTTAATTTACATAAGTGCCGCAAATTATTTCTTCCAAAACTGAAATAATGCAACTACGAAGTAATGGCTCCATTTTACAAACTATTTTGACATTTCGCCATGTTTAAATGCTGAAAACTGTGGGTTTAGTACAATTTTAAATTTCTTATTTAAAGTTGCCCCTTGAGTTCGTTGATATATCAGCTGTTTATGGTGATGGTACTTTCTTTTTGCACAACATCGTTAGAAATATCGATCAATCATTGCAAAAAACACAAAAATGCTCAGGGCGAAAGTGTCACATTTTTAGTTAATTTACACATACAATCAAGAACTTCTCTCGAGCATACTCTGCCCAAAAACAAAAGTTAAATATATTTTTCTATTATAGTTATTACGCAGAATGCGCTGTGTGAAAAATTATATTATTCTTACATTTTCCTGTAAATTGTTTCGTTGGCATTTTATGGATAAAACGAAGGTAATTTTCGTCGATCGTTAGTTCAAAACTCTTTCGCTCAATGTACTTGACCAACTTTGCTAAGAGCAGGCTAGCGACTGACTGAGTTGCCCAAGTCAGCATCAGCAAGCCGCGACTTCGGCTTTTGTTCGTCTGGTTTTTGGAGAAGGAACAGCCAGTCGGCCGGTATTTCGTGTAAAGTGGGAAACGTCAGGCTAGAAATTTTGCGTCGCATTCAAATGTATGGACGTTACTCATCTCAGTGTTTATATTGTCTTTGAGCAAACTCAGACGCCCGACGTCGAAATAGTGCTAGCTACAGAATAGCAGCAACCAGAACAACAATTAGAACGGTCACTTTCGCAACCTCAGCAAGCCCACTTACAATAGCAATGGCTGAGGACGAGCAGCAGCTTGAGCAGCGACTGGAACTACTCAGGCGGCAACTTGAGCGTTGGAATGGATAAGGCTTCAATTAACGAGCCAACTCAGCATCAGCGACCTCCAGAGCAGCAGCCAAACAATCAACAACCCCATACAAAACCTCTATCTGAAATAAACACAACAGATAATACTTGACGAGCATACAACTAATCGTACACAGCATACAGACAGCGCTACAGATCCTACTTTGGGCCCAAGCCAGCTCGAGATTGCAGATTAGGTCAACCAGCAGCCCCTCGACATGCGGGGCGTAGTCGAGGCATACAGCGTAACCATTACGCAGTCAACAGTCAGGGCGGCTATATGGCAAAGAAATTGTTCAATATGCTATATTGAACCAATTATCTGCAGCCACCGAAAACCAGCAACAGCGGTAACTTGTCACCTCACTCGGCAAAAGGCACCCTGCGGGACCAGCTCAACATAACTGCTGGCCTCCAAAGCGAAAGAAGTTCGTGCAACAACGGTTAGCATTCCTGCGAAGAACACGGCTGGGCTTCTACTTTGGCATCCACACGTCAGAAGGTTCCCCAGATGCCTGAGCAAGCAACTCCAGCAGCATTCATACAATTCTCGACGAACGGCAGGCATCTCCAAATTGTCAGAAGGCGCCCGTGAAACTCCTGGCAGCGGCTCCGATATCGATGGTCCGATAGAGGGCGTCAAATACAGAGAAAAGCTAGGCTGTATAATATACTAATCCATGCAACCTGGAATATATAATTAATATATAATATATAATTTATAAGTTAATTTGCACTTTTCAAAACAATATTTTCAAGAAATCTTGTAAATTCGTCCTTTTAGGCTTTTACATAAATTCAACTGTTGAGTATTTTACTCAGCTGTTCTGAACGCAATTCAAATCAGCCCTGATAACATTAACAGAGGTAATGTTAATAACAGAAACAGCTGAGTATCTACTCAACTGTTCTGAACGCAACCAAAATCAACACTGATAATGTTAACAGAGGCACTGGTAATAACAGAAAGAGCACGTCAACTATGCAAAGCATAAAATGAAGTATGTTAAATGCAAAAATAATTGTAAAATATTTATTTATCGTAATTTCTCACAATTTTGTTTAATGTTTTGATATGCATGTTTTTTTCAAAATTGTTTTGTACATGCCAGTAATTGTCAACTAATCCGTTGCACAATTGAACCAATTTTGCATCAATTTAAAATAAATAATTTTTTCCTTTTAATCAAAATATATTTAGTAAAAGGGCGCTTTTTTCGTTTTCTTGCTTTATAGTGATTGAAATATGCCTGAAATGGAAATAGAAAATTTTCTTACCCAATTATGACTAGTTTTCAATAATATTGATTGATAATTGAATTAGAAATGTTCTCTTTTTTCATAAAAAAATTAGCTATCTTCTTCTTTTAATATATATAAATTTAATTAAATGTTTTTATAATTTTTTCCTTTTAAAGAAAATATATTTAGTCAAAGTGCGGGTTTTTCGTTTAAGCCCTTTATATTGATTCAAATATGCCTAAAAATCGAAATTGGAAATTTTTTAATCGATTTTCCTATTTATGTAGAATTAAAAAATAGTTATGATAAGAAATTAAATCTATTAATTTGAATAAAATTTGTCAATTGGCACTTCTGGCCAATAATGTTTAATTGTTCACTTAACTGTTGAATTGTAAATAATAACTTCATTTTTGCACTATGAACGCAAAAAAGAGGCGCTCTTAGAACGCACTTATGAGTCTGTTAACGATAACGAGGCACTGTAAAACTCTGCATATGACCTGGATATGTAAACAACAGCAGCATTTTTGCGATACGAACGCAAAAAAAGTCGCTGTTTGAACGCACTTATGAGTCCGTTAACGATAACCGAGGCACTGTAAAACTCATCAAATGGTCTGGAAATGTAAATAACAGCAGCTTTTTTGCACTATGAACGCAAAAAAAGGTCACTGGTTGAACGCACTTATGAGTCTGTTAACGATAACCGAGGCACTGTAAAACTCATCAAATGGTCTGGAAATGTAAATAACAGCAGCTTTTTTGCACTATGAACGCAAAAAAGAAGCGCTCTTTGAACTCCCTTATGAGTCTGTTAACGATAACAGAGGCCGGTAAACTCTGCATATGGTCTGGATATGTAAATAACAGCAGCATTTTTGCGATACGAACTAAAAAAAAAAGGGTCGCTGTTTTAACGCACTTAAGAGTCTGTTAACGATAACATAGGCACTGTTAAACTCAGCATATGGTCCGCAAATGTAAATAAAAGAAGCTTTCTTGCAGTACGAATACAAAAAGAGGCTCTGTTAGAGCGCATTTATAAGTTTGTTAACGATAACCGCGGCACTGTAAATCTCATCATAGGGTCGGAAATGTAAATAACAGCAACTTTTTGCACTGGAAACACATCTGTTAATACCTAGATAGTAGCTGTTAATATGTTAATCACCGCTGCAATCTGTTAAAAATTCAAAGAATCGCGCCAAACACAAAATTACCATGTTAAATTTAAAATTATTTGTAAAATAAAATTATGTTTTTGTATAATCCTCACATATTGTATACATAGTTTAAAAATTTGTGTTGTTCATGCCAGTTATTTGTCATCTAGTCCGTTTCACAGCCAGACCCATTTTGTACGAGTTTTGTCTCTTATATTGTATTGTTAACCACTTATAAGCAACGAATATACAATAAATTTCTTTGCAGATCGTCGTAGCACACGCACCCGCAAAAATAAAAAAATCTTCCAAAATACTTTATTTTTCTCTTCTCTACTTGATAAATGAAATAATTAATTTTTTCTATATTTAATTGATGAATACTGCCTCTGCTAGCCCCAATATTAGCAGCATCTTTATCATTGTATTCCTTAACGTTCAAAATGATATCTTACTGTATACGTGTACAATTCGAACTGTGTTAATAGCACATTAACTCAGCTACAAATTGGGTACTGGTCCTTCTGCATCCTTTTATTTACTTGCTAGCCTTCAGCTAGCCCATATTTAGGTTTCAGAAATACAGTTCAGTTATCGCATTAGTGCTGATTTGCTAACCAGCCTGCTACTGGCCAACAATTGTCTGTCTCATAAACCTCTAAATCTTTCCTGAATTAAGCATGTATTATACTTAATTAAAGAATTTTTAGGTCGATGTAACACAATTAAAGCTGGGTTAAGACGGCTTAATGGATTTGAGCGAAAGTTACAGGCAAAAGACACATTCAAACCATATTAAGTATATATGTATATTATTGATCAGTATAAATAGCCAAGTCGATCTAGTCATGTCCGTCTGTTTGTCCGTCCGTCCGTATGTCTGAACGCATCGATTTCGAGACTTAGAGAATCGAGATTTAGAGACTTGAAGTTTTGAACAAAGGCCTCGCAGTAACAATTTGTTTCGATAATCAATAATGTATTTTGAGCAAATCTCTTAGGATTTAGAAGATAGATTCACAAAATTTCACATGTAGCTTCTAGAATAGTATATACAGATTGCATGGTCAATAAATCTTCCAGTTATACTGCACCTTTGAAGAGATAAAGGTAAAAATCCGGTTTTCAGATTAACACAGGACTCATATAAATATAAAGAAGTAATTTGTCGAAAAGGCTTAAAAGACCGCTTTGCAAATAATACAAAAAGGTGCTGACTTTTAAACTAATGTTCCTAAGAATATTCAGTCTTATTAAAGTATCGTTCGCTGTTCACTTAACTATTCAAATGCAACTATTTAAACATTTTTTCGTTGATTCCAATTTATGTATTATTAAAGAAACAAATGTTTACTCTGAGGTCAGACTATTAGATCATTAGCAGCCCGGTTGTCCTTGTTATTGCCCGTATTCAAAAAATGCATTTAAATACTTGCACAGATAGGCATTTAAGTGAGTTCTTTTGAAACAATTATTAAATATAATGTTTACGTTTTCCACTTCCTTCTTAAAAGATTATCCGCCATTCAAATGGTTTAACAGTAAATATCATTAGCAGTGTGCAATAACTTCCAGCGATATGTATATATATATATATATATATTTGTATATATATATATATATATATATCGCACGGGCTGCGCATGTATGTATATATATATGTGCAAAGACAGGACTACATGCGCAGCCCGTGTTTTCCGCTACTGAATCACACGCTGGAAAAAATTGATTCGTTTTTATACCCTGAAAAAGGTTATAATGTATTTGTGCAAATGTATGTAACAGGCAGAAGGAAGCATCTCCGATCCCATAAAGTATATATATTCTTGATCAGCATCAACAGTCGAGTCGATCTAGCCATGTCCGTCTGGGTGTCCGTCCGTCCGTCTGTCCGTATGTATGAACGTAAGGATCTCAGAACTTATAAGAGAATAAGAGAAATTTTAGCTGTAGGTCCACCTAGTGCCCACGCAGATCGAGTTTTTTCCGATTTTCGATAACTTACACCGTTTCCAAGTAATCGATAAAAATCGATATCGAAATCCTGTTTTTTGATCAATTTTGGTAAACAACAAGAGCTAGAGTCACCCAATTTAACATTTAGCTTCTAGAATGGTATGTATATCTGCATTTGGTGTTGAAGAAGAGGATTCAGGGTATCCTCTAGTCGGAAGCTCCCGACTAGAACCTCTTGCTTGTTAACATATGACTGCAATAATAATATGCTAACTATAGACAAAGGGAATAAAAACAACTGAAAGCAAATGTCGGGTGTGCTTGATTGCAAAACCTCCTGTACCAGTTAATATAATATCTTGGACTGGTTTTAACACCACATTTTGAATTCCTTAACCATAAAATACGGCCCAGGTAAAAATTTTGAAAATGCATTCACGCACACAAACACAAATGTGCTCCCAAATGCATTTATATACATATATATTCAAATAGTGTAGAGCAGGCGGACGAGGCATATATATGTACATATGTATATACATATCGTCATTTATCCATAATTTTCATTTGTACCGAGATATCAATATAAATGGCTTATCTTATTTTTCCGGGTTTTGCTGTTTAAGCGATCGACGCATTCATTCACATGGACAGACGGGCAAACCTGGGTAAGTCCTGAACAAAAATACATACATATGTATACTTTAGGTCTTCGCACACGTCCAATTACCAATTTCTCCTATCAACTGAATTCAATCAAGTCAAATAAAAGAATACTAGAAATTCAGTATTTGGTAAATATGTTTCCATATACAAAAATTCAACCAAATTTTAAGTTTTCGACCGTTCTTTACAGTAGACTGAAAATAATAGCTGCTGATTTTGGTCAAAATATCTTGATAGGCAAACGTTTTTCATACCAGAACCTACTTTTCAACAAATCGTTCCTATGTGAGCTATATGATATAGAGGTCTGATCCAAAAAAAAAAAACAAATGTATTGCCTGGAACAACAAGACGGGCCTATGCTAAATTTTAATTCGACAGCTCTAAACTAAGAATATTTATTGTGTAAGACAGACAGATGTGGCTATATAGAGTTGACTATTAACAGATCAAATAGATATATATATATATTTATATAGTTGTGGTGAGAGAATAGATCTAGATACATTTAATTATATTTGTTTTAAAGGATATTCATTATCAGCCACTGCGTTACGATATGTAATTAAAACAATCGTTGGTAGCCCAATAAAAAAGAGAGCATTTTGAAAAATTTAAGTGTTCTTAGCTAATACTAATATGAACGAATATACCTAAATATCTCAGGTATGCTACCAAAAACAGACAGAAAAACTCTTAATTTAAAGGGACGGAGTGAATTATCGAATTATTCTGCATAAACACTTGATGCATCTAGTTCTCATAATTTCTGAGATCACGCTTTCATACAGATAGACAGACAGAAGGATAGGCAAATGTACATGGCCGGATTTATTGATCTATCTGTGTGATTAATTTACGCCTGGTATTTTTATATATTTGCTAATCTTTATTATATGAATTCTCACAACAATAGCTAAAAGGAATAGTCAATTGAATAGGGAAGAAATTGCAATGTTTTTTTTTTTTTTGATTCACAAATGCGTGTGCATGTGTAAGTAAGTGACTGTAGGTCGATAATTTTAAAAGCAGTATTCAGATTCCTCAAAAGTAGTCATGTCTGTGCGGGCATCAACATGACGGCCCAGTCCCTGTTTCTGTTCCGCACCCCCGCCATTGCTTTTTATTTGCCACCCTCACTCTTTTGTTAATGGTTTACGAGCAACCGAATGGTCGTGCGCAGCTATCAGACGATGACTCGGACTTGGACTCGGACTCGGATTCGGGCGGTGGCCTTGGCAGGGGCGTTGGAATGGTGTTCCTTTTGTTGCTGCTTCTGCCTGCCACTTCTTCTGGTGGTGAGTATTCGTACTGTGGAAGAAACAAGATGGTTGGCCGAGCGAACGACTCACAAAAATACATACATAAGCATGTACACAAATATAATTGTGAAGCGTCCATTTCGCCGTGCACCCTCTTCATTCACCCGAGTTTGGTAAATTGAAAAAGAAAAAACAACAAAAACACAAGCAACAAGAAAAACGAAATACGAAACAATCGGTGGAATTGCTTACCCAACAGCAATAGCTACACAAGCATTTTGATGTAGAGAAAAAATCCATAAAAATGGTAGAAATCGCAAAATAAAATGTATGCTCGTCGTTTTTTTTTTAATATTATTTATTTCCTGCCAAAAGAAAGTTGTGTAACTAAAACTGTGCGAGGACTTCCCCTAAATAATGTATTCTAGTATTTATTCAATTGCGAGTGATTTTAACAAGTAGACAAATGAGCAACAATATATTTAAGCTATCAGCTTTCTGTTTAAATGTCTTAATTCCAAAATCTAAAACTATAATCAGTCAATAGGAAAGTAATATTGTTATTTTATCTCAATGAGCAACTTCTTATGACCAACCATACGGAAGGGCTTTTAAAACATTACTTTAACTTAGTAGAAAAGAATATTTGTATAACATGAACCAATATCAAATAGAAAGATATGGGTATAATGGTCTTGTGAAATGCATGTTAAAGGCAGAAGGGAGTTCATCTTACCCGAGATCAAACCATGATCGTCTATTGACTGAATGCAGAGTACCTGCGCAGTACGAGTTTATCTCAAATCATCTCACAATATTCAACGTTTCCATTAAATCGACACAGATAGAAATCTTGTTATCTTTTTGACATTTCTCGGAGCTTATAAGGACTAGGCACTTTAAATTTTGAATATAGGCTATCTTATAGTATACACACATCTTAATTCTTTCACTTTTTGGATTCATCCTCCGTTTAAAAAAAAAACAAATTAGATGTTAGTCTTTGTTTTGTACCTACTAAATTAATCATGTTTGGTCAAACAACCAATGACGAAAGTTTTCCCAAGTGCATCTCCTGACCAGGCGTTTCCGACTGGAGCACTGCTGATTTAAGGTACTTGATTTCAAACTTAAATATAATATATATAATAATATAATATATTAAATATATATATATAAATATCAACTTTATTTCCATTTTGGTTTTTTAAAATATTAGTTCAACTAAAGGTGTTGTCATTGATAATGACGATAATAATGGAAGATTTATATGAAATTGTACTAAAGAAATGAATTAATTAAGAGATTAATTTATGATAATGTTTACAATAACCTATAATCACCATAAAGCTTTTATAAAGATGCTGGCAATCGAGCCTTACTGGCTTTAATCTACTAAACTGCTTCTATTAACTTCTTCTATCACAGCCTTAAAGTAAGTTTGACTGATTTGAAGATTTTGAAATATTTACCGTATGCAACAAAGAGAGGGATCTATGCATAATATCATCAAATGTCACTTACGAAATTGTTTCTCCTAACTAGGAAAATCGCCATTATATAAATATTTCTCCACTTTCTCAACACAATAATTTTATTGTGTATTTTATTTATTTTTCAGAAAAAAAGATATTTTATCGAAATGTGTTAATTGAATGTTGAATGTTTATAGTTAAGAGATATTTCCTCCCATGCGTATTATGAATCAGAATATATTTGAAAATATTATGTCCAACTTTTTATTTAGAGTTTTCATCTAGTTATATATATATGCACAAACGAATCCAAATTATTTTACATCCATATAGAATTTGTTTGTATATAAATGTATATATAGTTACACTTTAACAGTTTGTATTTTCTATTAACATACAGATGGTGCACAGTGTTTATTCGTTTTAGTTTTTCTTCGCGTTCACTTGGTAAAGCTCAGAGCTTCAGCTTTTCACATATGTTCGACTTCAGTGTTGAAATCAGAATGAGTCGCTTGGTCACATAGCGGTTACACAATGTTTTTGCTTTCAGTGAAAATCCACATTTATGCTTACATTCGCTTACACATGCTCAACCGACGTCGCATGTGTGCCATGCGAGGATGATGAGACGAGAAAACGCTCTCGCACTCTCGACTGGGTTATGGATGGGCCAGTGAGGGTTATCGGGGAGTCACAACAATGAAGCATTTAAATGGGAAGGGTCTCTAAAAAGTGAAATACTTTGAGAACCAGTGGCCGGCACTCGAATTTACTCGAATACGCATATGCAGGACTTGATCCGACCGGTTTGACCAGTTTGTTTTCGGCAATAGGCAATCGGCCTCGGCCTCGTCCTCGTCCTCGGCCATGGCCACGGCCAGGGCACGGCTCTCATCCACATTACTGGAGGCCGATAGTATGCAAATTTAAATGACTGGCTACAACTGACCTATGCAGGGCAGAACAGGACAACTCCAATGCCAATGCCAACCCCCTTCGATCGTACATCCCAAGAGTCTGCTGAGCCCAAGCATTAATGCAGTGGCCGTTAGCTCTACTGACATGTAATGTGGCAAAACTAATTTGAATACTTGCCGCGGCACTTTTTTCCGCATCGGAACCTAATGTCCTGTCGTTGTCCTGCGCGTAAGCATACCCTACCCCTACCCCAACCCCTGCTACATACCGGTCCAACTATGACGGCGATGACAGTTACCATAGGAAATCGTGAGAAAACCAGTTTTCCAGGTGTGCCCTTGCCTTGCCGTTACCTTGCCGTTGCCTTTGGCCGCCCAGTGGGCCAGAAATGTCCGGTCGGTCACCAACACAAACTTAACAGGCAACAGGCCACGCAGCTACTTCAAAGACCTCCTCACATCTAGCTTAAATTGCAGCGCAATCCATTTGCTTGCTTATATGAAGGGTTAACCGAGGGGTTTGAATGTCTTGAAGGGTGCCCAGTACCTCAGCTAATATTAATTTACATAAACGTGTGCGCATGTATAGATATGTGTTTATTTGGTGAGGCAGGCAGATATTGCTAAGCAAAGATATTTCGGTTAGTTATAGCTATTGTTTTTATGCAATCTCATCTTTAAGTATGAAAGTTTAATACTTTGCAGAGGTCCGTCTGCGTCGTTTTTCGTTCACATTTCTCATGTTTTAGAGCTGGACTCAAAAGTTCAAAAACGTAGCTTCGAGAAGCTACACACAATTCAAGTACATTTCATTTTTTTTACTACAGACCCAAACCTCAAAATCAACTAAATACCAATTTAAACACCAACGAAATTATTTGATTAATAAACCTCGTTGTATTTACTTATGCATGCATTATTATTTATGCAATTGTATAAATTGTAATTGTTTTGATTTCCTGCATGTAATTTTTAAGGTAGACCAACATAGCGCATAGCGCAAGCTGTTTATGGTTTTGGTAGAAGAAGGCACTTTTGGGTGTTTTTTGAAAAGTAAATCTGAATTTAAAAGGTTCATTTTAAGGATACTGAATACAATCTTATAAAGGAACTTGATGTCTGGGTTATGTTTAAGTAAAACTAAAAATAAATTTGACTAAAATGTAAATATAAAGCAAATATTAAGATTGAGTGGAGTATAGGGCCTTAGTCGAAATGTTTGTAGCCTTCACATATGAATAATGGCAGACCTCAATAGACAAGTGGTCTAAGAGAGAAGCAGTCCTTGATTCATTCGGGTTTAGCTACTAAGCTTAAGGTGATAAGATGTCAAGAGTCTCACTAGTTATATCCGATTGATGTCATTATAATAAGAGTATTAAGCTCAATATGTGCGTTGAACAATTTTTGGACAGGGAATTTTATTTCATGACTGCGTTTGGTCCATTTTATGTTTACTCATAAAGCTATGCCCAAATTTAGCTTTCTTTTCGCAGAGTGACAAACATAAAGCTTAGTTTTTCTGCGTGACTGTACTTGCTACACCATTGCCATTGAATTTGTGCGGCCCGCTGCCCCATTCCCGAACCCCAACCCCAACCCCAATTCTTTGTTCCAACCCACACCATCAATTTCAGCACTGCCATCGCCATCGCCATCGTGCCACCACCCTGGTTCGGCCGAAGCGGGTGATTTAAAAATTTAATGCCCCGCGGCTATTAATGGTTGAAAATGCTTGCGTAATAAAACAAAACGACGGTGTAGGTGGTGGGTGGTGGGTACTGGGTAGTGGGTTGTTCGGTGGCAGTGGTCGGTATGCGCAGGACGCGGGATGCAAGACGAAGCGCCATCCGCTAAAAACCGACCGACCAACCGACCGCCTAAAACTGGAACGCACAAAAAGTGACAAGAAGGGAAGCGAGAAAAATCAAAAGAAGAAATAAATATGGCGCGCGTTTGCAAAATAAGAAATTTTAAATTCAAATATTGAAGATGATGATGACGACGATGATGATGACGACGATGACGACGATGACGATGACGCCTGTGACTACGAACGACGCCTTGTTGTGTATCTCCTTCTCTTAAAACCCACTATCGTTGACGCCCAGCCTAAGATCTTTCGGCGCAGTTCAGAGCAGCTCGTCGATGGCGTTCGGCCATAAGGCAGTGAAACACCAATTTTTCTTTGGCTTCCGAGCTGGCCTCTGCGTTTTTTGCGCTGTCGACGGTATGGAGTCTGTTGACTCTGAACCACTGTCGGCCGTCCTCGATTGAGTCTGAGTCCTGGCAGAGTGGGCTGGGCGGTGGGAAGATGTTGAATTGCTCTCCTTACGAGGCGAATTGTGCTTTGTATCTAACCTAGCAATGGGGCTGTCGTCGCTGGTGGTTGGTTTTCTTATTTATTTAAATTCTTTTTCGCCTTTTTTTTTTTTTGTTTTTTGTTACAAACTAAACGAGGAGGAGGAGGTCGAGAGCGAAGTCGGGTCAATACACAAAAATTATAGGAAAAAATTTCTTGTTAATCTGCCAGCTCTTGACAGTACAAGAAATACAAAAAAATTAATTTTAGTTTTTATTACAAATGCGCAATTGTCTGTAAGATAAGATGATATTTAAAAATCTTTACTGAATCAGCAAAATCGATATCGTCGGCCTTGGAATATCCCAGCCTTAATGTCACTAAAGATATTGCTGTTGACATTTTTTAATCGCTGGGTTATAGAAAATAGAACGTTAGACGTTGACCTCAAGATAGAACATGTAAGGTTAGGTTAAGTTTCCCACGAGCGGGAAATTGGTGTAAAATTAATGTCTAATCTATATGCATATATTATGTAAATAGATATATTCTCTTATGTAAGCTAAGCTCATTTCTAAAATAAACGTTTCGGAATTAATTCTACTCCCAATTTTAAGAAATCTAAAAAAAAGTTTCATAACTTAACATATATATGTATATGTAATGACTAGGCAATACGAATAGACAACAAAAATATAAATTTATATTTAAGAAAGTTTTTCTGGGCAACATACTAAAATTGATAAGAAAAATAGAATTGTGGAAAATTTATTTCAAAACTTATGGCTTATATTATTATAAATAATGATATAATAAAGATAATTATTACAGCCAGACTTCTCGTCCGTCAGGTCGGATCCTGCAATCAAATTTCGTATATTCAATTTATTCGCATTGTTTTTTGATTTCCTTTTGTTTCCGCCAAAACGACCGTTAAACCTTAGGAAAGTGTACATAATAATAATTAAATAAAGTTTATTCCTAAGTGTATATGGGTGAGAGGATGAGGAGGAAGCGCAGTCACTAAATTGAAGCACGTAGCTTTTAATCTGCGTGTTTGTATATTCTGAAATTAAATATAAACTTGCACCTTAAGGGGTATCTGGTGGTCATTACCAATGCAAGCACAACAAAAGCCTTGCACTGAGTGTAATTGTAAATATAAGTTGGCAACAAGTTTTAAGATAAGGCCCACAATATCAATACCGACAAACAAATGTAGGCTATATAAAAATTGGTTTGTTTAGGATCTAACTTGTTGAGACATTTTCAATAATTGAACACTGAACCCATTGCATAATTGTTAAAAAGTTTATTTTCGTTTATTGGATATCGGCTGGCATTCCTTTGTTTTCCTTTGCATTTAAAGCCGTTGTGGCAGCGGGAGTTACTTGCTCCATTTATTGGGATAACCATAACGCATTCCTTTTAACTCTTAAACTACATTGAGAGCTTCAATTTTTGAATGTAATTGTCTTTTGACGTTTCGTTGATGTGCTCTCAAAGCGTTACAAATTTCATGATAAAACTGCAACAACCTCTATAAGAGTATAGTAAATTGTCCATTGCAGTGTTACACTTACATACTTGTTTGTAACTCTCGGTGTCGCTCATTATTAACATACATTTTTTCCTGAGCTTTCAGATTACCCATCTTCCCCTGCATACAACGGATTTTCAGTGAGGGGTAAAGAGAAAATTTCCTTGGACATAAGTAAGTAATAATAAGAGAATATATAAAATAAAGTACCTAAGATACTTACTCTCAATAACGAGAAAACTACCCTTTCATATAAATATCTTAAAATATCCTTTTCTGCAAACATATAACGATAGATGGCAGAAGCAACATTAAATTCATAGACAGTGGCGCCACCTAGCATCTAACAACTGAGAAAGAGAGGCAGCTGTTGTCCCAAATGTGCGTGGACGATTGGAATGGTCCACAAAATATTAAAGCATACCCTTAGGCTTGACAAAAAGCGTAATAGATGTAGAGTTAGTAAAAATTTAAAAATTTATTTATTGAACTCTTAAAATACACCGATAAGCAACAAATGATTTCTCATTTGACAGATTCACCAGGCGATGCAAAAGACACAATGCGGCCGTTTAATGTGTTAGGACCTCTCGATACCACAAGAATAATATTTATAGTCAATATCTAAAAAATTTAACATCTAGTTTTGTGTCAAAATGTAAATATATTATCATTGCTGTTGTGTTTTTATCTTATACAGACAAAAAGATTCTAAAGGTGGTATTCTAATAAGTATTTATGCTAAAAATTATATAGAACTAAATTATAAATATAGATTCGTATACAACTGAATTAACATATTAACTGGCTTAAAGAGGAGAGAATCCCGAAGCTTTAGAAAAATTCATGAAAATGCCCTTAATGTTTAGACTGTCTGTTACGTTGAGCCTTGATATATACATATATTCTTAACCCATTGAAAATGGGTAGGAAGGTTATGTAAAAGGCAGAATTTAGGGTCTTAAATATATTTTTACAAATCAAATCAAACATTTTCATAACATCGATGTATATATAGGTTTTAAGATCTGGTTTTTTAAGGACAACTCAGAAATTATTAAAAGTTAGAGCCTTGCGCTTAATTTGGCTTCAAGCCCTGCAAGTTAGATTGTAAACATGAAGATTAATCAAGAATGCATTTCCCCTACACAGTGTGCGGCAAAGGACGCACATAGAGTACGCTGCAGCATGCTTTAGGCGTGCATTTGTGTGCAAGTGTATGCAATCAAGCTAGTAGGCAACGGCAGCTTGGCTCTGATTTCAGGACACTCCAGATTAGAGCACTCTTGACTTGTTTCCATACCCTTATCCCATTGAAACCGTTGGTTAAAAAGGGTGTATGATAACTGATATAGGGTGTATAATGGTATGTATATGTAACAGGCAGAAAGGAAGAATCTCTAACCCAATAAAGTTGATTTATTCTTACTCAGCATTAATACCATTAAACAAGTGGATCTGACATTGTCTGAAAGAAAGGGTGTTTCTCGGATAACATAAGAGCTAGAAACTTTGACCGTTCGCCTAGTTTCAAGACATCAATAGCTTGCCTTGTTTCCATGATATCGACATAAAAGCTAGGCACATCAACTCGCTCAACTATTCAAGAATAATATACACAGATCCAGAACGGCTTTTAAGATGACTCGCCCGTCATATTTTCAGACATCGGGATGCCATATTTATGCCTTAAAACTAAAAAAGTAGCGCAGCCGCGTGAGTGCGTATGAATATGTGTGATTTGATGTACGTGTGTGACAAGTTATAGCTTGAAAAACTAACTATGGCTAAAATGCTTGTGTCGGCATGGTACGGTTCGTGGTTCAGGTAATCTCATCTTAGTTTGTACTGATTGAAATGGGCACAGGGTAGAAAAACGTGTGATAGCGCTCAAGCATGTGAGTATGTATACATATGTATATCCTGTGTAGAAATTCATTTTAAACTAAAGTTTGTAAACTTTTTCGCGAGCTTACAAAAAAAAAGAAAGAAAAAAAAGGCTGCAATGTGCTTTGTTGCTCTGGAAATTACACCCTAACACAAGCAGAACAAGAGGGTGCACTCGCCCATCATACTTGCAGGCGCTCTGCTGCGCGCTTGTCTGTGGCATCTTCATCTTGAAACGGGTTTCTCGTGGCCTCTAGGCGCGGCGCAAAAGCAGCGCGAACTAGAACGACCAATCAGACTGCGCTGTCGACAATGTAGGCAGCCGATGCCGCTACCGCTGCCTTAAGATGTTCATGCTGTATATGTTGGGGGTGTCTGTGTGTATATATGCGCGTGTGCATGTGTTGGTACGGCAGTTTGTGTCGGCGTCTGCATCTGTGTTGGTACATTTTGTAGAACATAATGAGCGAAAACCCGCGAGGCTGACGCCAAGATTGTGACTGTGGCTACGCCGCTGTCGTGCCGTCAAGGAAGAGTAAAGAAAATGTATACATAAATATGAGCATATTCGGGTATACACAGATAAGGGAATTAATTAAATAGCTTAAATGTATGCGTGGGTCTCTAAAATGAAACAAGACGAGCGAACGAAACTTTTGCTAACATTTTTAAGAGACAGACGAATCAAGCGTTTAAACAAAAGTGCGAGCGAGAACAAGGCAAGAGCTGCTGCTTTTAATATTAGCTTCTGGTGCGCGACTGTACCTACTGTTACGTATACGTAACGAAACTCGTACATAGCAACCACGGCCACAGTTTGTACTTAAGCGGTAGCGAAAAGATGAATACGATTATTTATTTAATTAAAAAATACATATAGGCTTTTCTTTGCCTTTGGAAAGCAAGAGAGCTGTAGTCTAAATTGACCGCTTGAATATACCCTGTACTAGGGGTAATAAGCTACGAATGGGGCACCATTAGATGATATTCCGAATAGTGTGAAGCATTGTGAAAGACTTCTCAAACTTAATATTTGGCACAAAAATCTGTGATCAGTATTTTCCACCGAGGAAGCTTGCTATCTGCGAAAATGTTCAAAGACGTCTGCAATAAATTTTCATAAAAATGCTTCGAAATGAAATGAAACCGAAACTTTTCCCACTAAATTCACCAAGGATGAATAGATTTACCGAATGGTGAACCAGAAAGCTTCATACTAGGGTTTTCTCGATTTTTTCTCACTTGCGGGTGGAACTCCTATCTTCATCTCATATGGTAGCCACAGTAAAAATTTCGGCTTCATAGCTCTTACGTGCGTTAATCACGAGTTAGAAACGAACCAATAAAAATCAAACAGTTTTATATAAAAAGAGATATTTAGAATCCCTGAAGTTAGATACCTATGTATGTAGTCATTTTTGAAAATGAGAAGGAAAAATCAACAGTTTAAGCCAATTTTGATATATTGTTTATATATGATATATATATGGAATAGTATGGATGAATTTAAATGGGTGAAGAAGAGATATCTAAAATGTGAGAAAAAATGTAATGGGCACGACCGGGAAATGCCCCCCATTATATATTTATATGTACAAATATACATATGTATGTAAAGATACTAAATATAACTTGAATTCAATTCTTTACATTATCTACATTTATGTCAAATATCACTTGATAACTTGACAACATCAAAACTAATTCTATAAGCTGCTTAGCTTGATTAAGTTGCTTTCTGGCCTTATCTAAGCACTTATTTGTAAGCATATTGAAATAGAATAGAAGATTCATATACTTTGTAAGCCTGATAGATTATAAAATAAACACATTTCGATTGATCAGTCCAGAAAAGCTATGGTAGAAAAGCTATGTCTATATAATATTGGAAATAATTAAAAACAATTCTTTTCTGAATAGGTAAATAGAGTTTAGTAAGTTAAATTAGATATATATTTGGCTGGCTCGAAGTTCGGGTTTGTTCAAATGAAACAATGAAAACAATTTTATTGTATTTTGTTTCAATATACTTCGATACATCGGTTACATTGGCAAACCGTCTTCTGGGCAATTATTTTACACGGCTGCTCTTTTTGACGTGAAGATTCACGTCCTCCTTCAGGGACCGAGGTTTTTTTTATTCAAGACAATATAAAAATGTTATTTTGTTTGAATTCAACTAATACATTTTTCGCCAAACCATCAGCACTAACTGACACAAAAACAATTAACATTAAGATAGATTAAATAAAATTAAAACAATTGCTTAAAAAATTTAAAAAACATTTACACGTCTGTGCTCTTTGAAGTGGAGGTTGCATATATTCAACCTATAAGCATTATTTCAATTAAATCTTAATCTAATATTAATTGTTTATTAATTATTTTTATACCCTGAACCCATTGAAAATGGGTAAAGAGGGGTATTATGTTTTTGTTGAAAATGTAAATGTATGTAACAGGCAGAAGGAAGCATTTCCGACCCCATAAAGTACATATATTCTTGATTAGCATCAACAGCCGAGTCGATATAGACATGTCCGTCTATCTGTCTGTCCGTCCGTATTTATGAACGAAAGGATCTCAGAACCTATAAGAGCTAGAGAAATTTTAGCTGTAGGTACTCCTAGTGCCCACGCAGATCGAGTTTGTTTCCGATATTCGATAACTTGCCCCGTTTCCAAGTAATCGATAAAAATCGATTTCGAAATTCTGGCTAGAGTCAGCAAACTTCACAAGTAGCTTCTAGAATAGTATATATATCTCCATTTGGTGTTTGAAGAAGAGGGTTCGGGGTATCCCCTAGTCGGAGCTCCCGACTAGAACCTCTTACTTGTTTTTTTTTTTTGTTAGTGACCTGCAGCCGAAATATATTGGTCAAATTGAAACAAAATAACATTTTCATTTTGTCTTGAATATAAAAAACATCGGACCTCGAGCCAGCCAAGCAAGCAAGTATAAAATGAATAGGTTGCCTAATATAACATTATATACTTCTTTTATTTATAATAGATTGTTCCTATAAAAGAAATAAATATACACATACATATGCTCATATATACATATATGCGTGCAACATATATACATGTATATATACATGTATATATGTAATGTATGTATATATGTAGCGATTACCCAAACAAATTACTCAAATGAATCTTTTATTTAAAACTCAATGTTATACATAAAGACGTCAGATTCTCCAAACTAACATGCATGTAGGAAGGTAATTTATGTGTAAAATAGTCACTGGAAAAAGGAAGAATATGTAAACACTGAAAATAAAGTGCACCAATGGCGAGAAGCCGCGAAACGCAGCGCAACGTGCCTATTGGCGGCTCGCAGCGAATACATTTTCAAATGATGCGATTTTGCCTTCTTCACGCGACCCGATACGAGTACGACGCGGTCGCAGAAAACTTGCTCCCGCCTACGCTTCGTGTTTCCTTAAGCTCCATCGTCTTCACCCTTATTCCAATTCCAATTGCTGCAATGCTCCACGCACCTCAAGACTTCTTGCGGTCCTTTTTTTTTTGTTTTTGCCCATAGCAGCTTTTGGTTCTCCTCCAAGTAGCTCTGTTTTGAAAGATTTCTTGAAGCTAAGAAAGAAGTTTATTAAAAGGGTTCACCTTTTCATGAAGAGGGTATTCGTTTTATATGATGTGTTGTATTGATGAACATTGGCGGAAATCGTTAATACAAACTTTTACTTCTTTATTCGACAATTTCTATATAAGTATTTTAAGATAGACGTGGAGTTCAGGGTAGTACGACTATTTGAAATTTGTTTCACATGTAGAAACTAGGGAAAAGAGTCATAATTAAAATATTATGCACAAAATTTGCACCGGCCAATGCCGAAGAATACACGCAGGCAATCCTTCAATAAAGAAATAAGCAGATGAACAACTTTTGAGCGATGTTTCTGACAAGCATTTTCAAAAAGTAAGAATTTTGGATGAGCTATGCTCTGCTTACAGAGAAAACTGTGAAAAACGATTTTCTCATTATAAGAAACTATAACAGCTCTTTCTTAATGTCATGAACTTTTTATTCCCCAATCGTAATTATTCTGTGCCAAAAACTGTGAGAAAATAAGCCAGTTTTCAAAATTTCATTACACTATATTTGTTAAGAAGATGTTCAAACCAGTCTGTCCACATAATTTTCTCACAATTCAAACGATTTTCTTGGGTGCAAAATGACAACTAACTACAGAAAACCACTGACCTCTGTCCTGTTTGCGTCCGTTAAGGGGTGCTTGACCAACCCCTGTCTGTGCGTCTTTTGTTTGCATCTTTACCTTTTTTCGGCTATATTTTTATATGATTCCCACAAGTTGGCTTATACTCCAAATTGTAAGATTGCACTTTATCAAGAAACGAATTGTCAATGTTTTCTTGCACTTTGAATCGAGTAAATAGTAAATGACGTCTCCAAACCCATAATAATGGAGATCAACGTTATAAAGAACATTCTTTTTAACTTACAACTCTTCCGTTTTCACAAATTCGCTATTTTTAATGCAAACTACGAAGCGTGAACTGAATATTTTATATAATATATTGAATATTTTATAATATACTAAATATACTATACTTATACTAAATATTTTTATATTATCTCTGTCTATAAAACTTTCTGTCCTGGCTGACTGACTGACTGACCGACTGGTCCGTAAGAGCAAGGACGCTGAAATTTTCACTGTATTTACCTTATGTGACGAAGGTGCACGTTAAGACGGGGTTTCGGTAAATTCCACCCGCAAGTATGGAAAAATCCCGAAAACGTTTGTAGGAAACTTTTTTGCTTACCATCCGATCGGCCTCAAACTTGGTTTTAAAGATCTATGTTCATAATCATTTGAGGCGTGTTTCGCACTTTTCGAAAAGTGCATTCCTCCTTAGTGGAAATGGGGGTCAAAGATTTGGTGGGTGACGTTTCGCGTTGAAATTAACTTCCAAGTATCTATATAGAATATAATTTGACATGTGTTTCACATTTTTCGCAAAACAAAAGCTACCTGGGTAAAAAGTGCGACTCAAAGATTTTTTGGTGAAGACTAACAAGAAAGAAAGGCTATCTTTGGCACGCCGAAGATTTAATACCCTTTCACACTCAACCCTTTCATAATGCTCATAGTACTTTGCCCGTATTTAAGAAGTACAGGAAAAATAGTTAACACCGAGTAGGGTTAAGATATCTTGAAAAACAAAGAAGTTTTCCATACAACGCCTTGGCAGCTATATGATATAATGATCCGATCTGAATAGGATTATGCATATATTGGGGGGAATAGTGAAACTAATTAATGTCGAGTTTGGTCAAGATATCTTGAAAACCAAAAATAAGTCAACTTAATTTTCAAGCGATCGTTCCTATGGCACCTATGTGATATAGTAGTCCGATTCTAATGGGGTTTTGCATATATATGAGGAGCCTAGTAAAACTAATAGATGCCGAGTTTGATCAAGATATCTAAACAAACAAAATGTTTTTCATACACGAATCTACTTTTCGACCTACTTTTCAGTTATATGATATAGTGGATCGATGTTCGCTGTCTTCGACACACATATGTACTGCGTGCAACAGAAAGAGGCACTTCTGCAAAGTTTCATAAAGATAGCTTTAAAACTGAGAGACTGGTTCGCATAGAAACAGACAGACGGAAATTGCTATATCGGCTCGGCTATTCATGCTAATCAAGAATATATATACTTTATGGGGTCGGAGATGCTTCCTTCTGCCTGCTACATACATTTACAAAAACATTATACCCTTTTACCCATTTTCAATGCGTTCAGGGTAAAACAAGTAAGAGGCTCTAGTCGGGAGCTCGCGACTAGGGGATACCCTGAACCCACTTCTTCCGACACCAAATGCAGACATAAGTAAATACTATTTTAGAAGCTACATGTGAAGTTTGGGGACTCTACCATTTATTATTTAGCAAAATTGCTCAAAAAACAGGATGTCGATATCGATTTTAATCGATTTCTTGGAAACGGAGGCAGTTATCGATTATCGGAAACAAAATCGATCTGCGTAGGCACTAGAAGAACCTACAGCTTAAATTGATCTGGCTCTTCTGAGATCCTTTCCTTCATAAATACGAACGGACGGACGGACGGACAGACGGTCATGGCTAGATCGACTCGGCTATTGATGCTTATCAAGAATATAGCGATATGCTTCCTTGTGCCTGTTACATACATTTTCATTTTGCACAAAAACATAATACCGCTTTTACCCATTTTTAATGGGTTCAGGGTATAAAAAGGGCGGAAACCTCGGATTTCAAAATTTCGTTCTTTATTCGCTGCACTTCAAACAGATTTTAAATTCAAGTGGAGTTTAAGATGGAACGGGTAGATTTCAATTTTTCACGGGCGAGTACTTAGTGGAAAGGAAATATCTATAAAGTTTAGCACAAAACGTTCCACGGGCAAGGCCGGGCATTGCCCGCTAGTATTTATATATAATATTTAAAAATTAGCCGCCATTTTAATTACAATCTGAACAGAGTATTGTGCAGTCCGCTACACTCAGCGTTCAAATTTGAAATTTTAAAACCTTTGTATATATGGTTCGTGCATATGGATCTATCTACATGACATTTGCAGGTCATCAATGTGACATTCAAGGCACATACCAAATATCAGCGCTATAAGAAGAGTACATATTCTTAATGTCTGTCTGCTTTTATCTGAACTAGTCGCTCATATCAAAAGCTTCCTTAATAGGACTTAGCATAGGTCCGCCTTCTTAAAGCAAGCCTCACATATGTGAGAGCTGGGCAAACTAGGGAAACTTCTCCCGCGATATTAGAAAATTTCTAAACAGGTAAGAGGTTCTAGTCGGGAGATCCCGACTAGGAGATACCCTGAACCCTCTTCGTCCAAGCTGCATGTCAAGTTTGCTGACTCTAGCTATTATTATTTACAAAAATTGCTCAAAAAACTGGATTTCGATATAGATTTTTAGCCATTGGAAACGGGGCTAGTTATCGAATATCGGCAACAAATTCATTTTGTGCGGGCACTAGAACGACCTACAGCTAACATTTCAAGTCTCTAGCTCTTGTAGGTTCTGAGATCCTCGCGCTTATAGATACGGACGGACAGACGGATGGTCGGACGGACGACCGGACAGACGGACATGGCTATATCGACTCGACTGTTGATGCTGACTAAGAATATAAATACTTTATGGTGTCGGAGATGCTATCTGCTGCCTGTAACATACATTTGGACAAATACATTATAACCTATTCATCCATTTTTAATGTGTTCAGGGTATAAAAATAAAACGGTTAAATGTTTTTATCCCACCGGTTTGTCTCAAATTTGTTAGTATCTCTGTGAAATTCGTTGAAGACGTGTTTTAAGCTTTTCGGAACTTTCAGCTACCGTAACATTGAGGTTCAAGGATCGGCTATAAGATTTTAAAGTTTCATTCATATAACTAGCACTGGGGGAAATAGGGATTGACAGTTATTGAATGTTCCTAAAAAGAATACGTCTTTCATTTTTGAATTAACTTCTTTTAATCCTAGTCTTAAATAGCTAACAATTTTGTTTCATATTTCACTCTCTGATTTATTTTGGTCACCTGCAAACAACTACAGTATATTATAGCCTATGAAGAGTTGTCTACTTAAGGAGAGACCCCTAGGATAGCATGCAATAACATGCATGCCCTTGTATACTACACCAGTCTTAACAAGTAAGAGGTTCTAGTCGGGAGTTCCCGGCTTGGGGATACCCTGAACCCTCTTATTCCAACACCGAATTCCACTCACGCTCGTTTGAAGTAATAAAGATAAATTAAAATAAAAAGTTCCATTGGCAGCGATCGAACTCGAAACAGACCGCATTACTTGCTGCCGACTGTACTCAGATGCCAAACCAGCCAAAAAAAAAATTGTTTCCTCAGTAGGGCTCGAAATTGCGACAAAATCGAAACGCACCACTTGCAACTGCCTCTACTCAACAGCCACACCTATAATTGAGCCTTATTAAGGAAAAAAGGAATTAAAATAGTAGCACAGAAAAAAATCGCAATTGCAATGCTCTTGATAGACATGAATACAGAAATGCTAAGAATTGCGCTAGCAAGCTTTTGGGTTTTTCTTAACCGATCTTGATGAAATTTGCAACAGTATATCTTGTTGTACCATTGAATATTTGTGTATTCTCAAAAAATAAACCGAGTTTAAATGGTTTTGGTGAACACTTTTGGTGACTCTTACTATATACACAATTTGCTCAAAAAACAGGATGTGAATATCGATTTTTATCGATTGCTTGGAAACGGAGTAAGTTATCGCTTATCGGAAACAAATTCGACATGCATGGGCACTTGGAGGACCTACTGCTAAAACTTCAAGTTTCTAGCTCTCATAGTTTCTAATATCCTTGCGTTCATACATACGAACAGACGGACAGACAGACGGACATGGCTAGATCGACTCGGCAATTGATGCTCATCAAGTATATGCATATATACTTTATGGGGTCGGAGATGCTTCCTTCTGCCTGTTACATACATTTTGCACGAATAAAATATACCCTTTTTACCCATTTTCTATGGCTTTCACCTTATTCTGTTTTTACACGGTAGATTGGCTCCAGAAAAAACCCTCTAAAAAACCGTGTAAAAAGAACATTGCTATTAAAATTTGTGAATAACAAGATTTTTTAAGAACAAGTATTCGTGTTTATTTTATTAAATCACATACATATATAATGCGTAATTACCCAAGCATAGTATGTTAGTTCACAAAATATTATCACATTTCAATTGTTTTGACAATTGTTTTGTGATGTGAACATTATTATTACTGCAAAAATAAATTTAAAAAAAAAAAATTTGATCCCAAAAGATATAAAATCGTGCCAAATGGTTTAAAATCGTGTGAATAAAGTTAAAATAAATGTTTTTTTCAAACCGTGCAGAAATGGTGTATTTAAATACTATGTTATTCTGAAATGAATCGCTTATAGTTAAACAAGTAAATATATTTGTTACCAACAGGCGAGATTAAACATTAGAACAAGATGGATTAATACCGGCCAGCATATTATGAAGGAGCTCTGTTGGATCAATTGGCAAAATATGAGTTGATATATATGTATGTATGTGTATCGCTTATGCCATAAGTCAACATTTGGAGCTGACAATATGTTTCTGAAAAGTTCTCTCAGCCACAATAAAATGTTGCACATATTCGCATATCAGTTTGCCATACAGACTGGTGTGTTTAGGCAATGGCTTGGAAGAGCAGCTGCATTGCTCGGATATGTCTGGCTATAGGCTCAATAGTCGAGGCCAAGGCCAAGGTCACGTGGCCCCCTAACGGAAATGGCTGGCCAAAACATTGCAATCTTTGCTGACCAATCTCTAATCTCTATGCAAGAGAGTGCATGATGGGCCAGCTTAGCTCATCTCAGCTAATTTTCACTCTACCTTCAAATCCTGTCATGAAACGTGTGGGGCTAGTGTCCAGTTTTAAAACTAGAATAATTGAGGAAAATACGACTGGAACCCACCCATAGAGCATGCGCGCTTCAAAATGTTGACCTGTGGTCATCACGGATGTTGCGCTCTTTCGACATCTTAAGAGACTTTAAGAGACTCCGTTTAATTGACAAATCAAGGCTCTGCCCAGCTAACATGCTCCATTTTGCAGCTATCAAGCATTATAGGTAAGTACAAACGAAATATTGTGTAAACGTGTTTTTAAAGTTAATCGAATATATTTAACTATTAAGCTGTTTTCGAGCCTTACATAGCTGATTGTGATTGTGGGTAGCGCATACTAGATATAAATACTATAATATCATAATAATAGATTATTAATCCATGTATTGAGGTCCATGAGAAAGCTGAGTTTTGTTTAACACACATGTTATAGTTTGGCCTATCTCTAGCATAAAATATATTATATATAGTAAATTGAATCGCGATAGCATGTATCACGAATTAAGACTCGTGGTAAAAAACTGTTGCATTGATATTTCTTGGCCAATCACTTTGAATTTAGTATCTTCGAATCTCAATGGGCAACCAATACAAACTATATGTTCTTAAGTCCTGTTATATTTTGCGACTAACTGTATTTATATATATACCATATATAATACTGTTTATGAAATTTTTGTTAGATAAAGTCTTAAAAGGCAGCTATTAATAAATAAAGGGATGAAGAGTTTAGTATACATAATAAGTATATACATATTCAGTTCATTTTCTGTAAATTGCTTAAGACTCACTTTCGGCTTGTATAGCTTGTGACCGATCTGGATTATATTTGACGAATATAACTTTATAAAGGATAGCATAAATCTTTAAAGAATGAAGAAAATAATTTTAGCTAACACTCAAACTTGTAATATTCGTCTTCTTTAAATTTCTTAGCCTGGAGCCGGTATCCATCGCCTACTCATCCTTACTTCTCAAAACTTATATACTATTTTTATCCCTCCGTCTAAGTCTGTATGTATATGTATGCATACATATGTATGTGTATGCGTGTGTATGTAAATGTGTATTCAAATTTTAACTTTCTAAGAAAAGGCGTATCCATTTCCTATGATTTTTTCGCCAACGAAAACGCGCTAACAAAATTTTCATTCGCTGAGAGGGCGTGGCTGTCGCGCACAGATGTTATAAAAACCTTACGCAGACTTTCATACCCTTACACACACACAGGGGCATACGCCACACATGCATACACACAGGCACACATACACAGAATGCGCGCGAATGTGACTGGTCTTTGTCCAGGGGCGGGGTCGGGTGCTGAAGGGTGAGCTGGATTTGCTATATATGGCTGTCGCAATATTGTGCCGTGATATTGCTCTTCATTTCACTGATTGAAAATATAATTATCATATTTTGCGTCAAAATCTTAAAGAAAAATTGATTATTTACAAGTCCAAGTAAGGAATTGACCGTTAATGGTACCGACTACATTTTATAGAGTCTCATGATACCCTGTACCCGTTCCCATATTTAGAATAAAGTTTAAATAAAGTGGTGCAGATGTATGTTGCAGGCAGAAATAGAAAATAATTATATTGAATTCCAATTTAGGTTGACAAAAAATTGGAATGAAATCCGGCTCGTAGCATATCTCTAAAGTTTTATGTGTATACAATAGGCACATACATTTTCAACATATTTCAGTTTTTGAAAAAAAAAGAAAATAAACGCCTTTTTAGAGGTATAGTTGTGGGTTTTAGTATTTACACACCCATTGGTTTTTCTTTTACAAAGATCGGCCAACATACACCGAAGAAGCAGTGCAGCCGCAACGAAATCTACGCAGCAAGGGGCGTGGCAGCGTCTGCATGTGCGTGTTATTTTGTGTTTGTAGAATATAACTGAAATTTTGAGCACTTCTGAACATGTCTGAAAATCGATTTTTATCGATATCTTTGGAAATCGATTAAGTAATCGATTAGAACTAATAAACATTAACATTGGTGCAGGGTATAGAAAAGTTAAAATCAGCTATAGTCTGCGCTTGTTTATTGGTTCATAAGCATTCACAGCATTTTTAGACATGCATTACCCATAGCGTGCATTCGAGCCCGTGCTAATACAGAGTATTTCTTAGTCGGGTAAACCCGACTATATTATTCTAAGTCTTTCGTCAGTGTATGTGTAATGTATTTGTGCATTTGTGTTTGTGTGTAAGATGTGAGTGCCTCTCTGTCTGTATGTGTGTGTGTGTGTATGAGAGTGAGTCAGTGTGTGTGTGTGTGTGTGTGTGTGTCTGTATGTGTGTGAGTGTATGTGTGCTTGTGTTTCTGAGTGCTACACACCCCAACGGTGCCTGATGCTGCCTCATTATGTTAAGCAGCGTAGCGAGAGACTTGGGGTAAGCACGATGAAAAAGACGCAAGTAAGGAAAATGGCAATGGCGCAGCCAGAGTGTAAACAGACGCCATTGCACGGAGATGAAGATGGAGATAGAAATGGAGCTGTGGACTCCGTTAAGAGGCAAAAGACAACGTTAAAGGAATTGACAGCTAGAAATCTCACCCCCATATCTTTCCTTGGTGGTGGGTTCTGCTGCGACAGCATATCGTAAGACGAAAGCAAGGCGGGTCTTGTTACTACATTAGCATACATAAAGTACCTACATTATGCGAAAAATATTTTACAGTAGCTTCGGTTACTGCCAATTGTAGGCATTTATATATACATACAAAGCTAATATAGCTTTCATTATATTCTTTTACAAGTTTAAATGCTGGAGAAGTATGTGATTTACGAACTATATGTTAACATACTAATAAGTTGCATAACGACTTAAAGTTTATACAGGGTGGTTTTTCTGTCTCTATATATAAAACTGTTAATGCTGACTGATTACTTGATGATCAGTAATTTTTGTGGCTACTGTAGCTGTGATCGAGGTGTACGCTAAAACGTTTTGGAAAATTCTATCCGCAAGTGTAACGCTCCCCGACGAAAAATTCGGATCAACGAATTTTTAAACGCAGTTTAAAGCTTTCTTCGATCGGCCTCAAACTTACGAGCTCAAACGATTTGAAAGGCCACCTGCAACAGTGATTGCATAAATCGGTTGTCTCATCGATTTTGAAAATGCCATCTTTTTGAGAAAATTTATCTGACACTGTTCGCAAATTCCACCCATGTTACATGATAAGGTAAAACAAGCGATGTTTCGAGTGCAAGCTCAATTCAGACGCATTTCACTTTTTCCGGTGGCAATTGTGGACCAAACATTTGTTGACGTTTTAAGATTCGCTCGATCGGCTTTGAACTTATTTTCAAGGACTTACATAAGATTCTAATAAATATACTTGTTAGAGGGATATAGCAAATCTCACCGTCAACTGCGCTGAATTGGCGATCGGTTTCAATCATTCAAAAAGATCTTTGTAAAAATCATTTGATACGAGCTTCACACCCTTGGCAGAGTCGTATCTTGGGATAATAAATACGGTTCAAAGGATTCATGAGCAAAGTTTTTAATGTAAGCTCATTTGCAAGATTCTTTTGGAAAAATATAACATTATATAACATGGGTGGAAAATCACCGAAAAATGGATATGTATACAATATTAAACAAAAAAGCTGGATGGGGTAAGGCCGGCAAATATTAATTAGTTTAGAGTTTTTTAATTAATTGTAAAAGTTAATGTTTCATCAAATTCAAATATGTTTTTGGTGAAAATTATTGGTGGCAGAACTGGAAGTAGAAAAAGTATAGGGTAAACATGAACCAAATTGCTCTCTGTTAAGGGCTGAATGTTGCGTTGGGAAATTTCCCTAAAATATCCCAGTAAAAATACTTCATGGTTACATAGCAGCGAGTTTTTGTGCAACTGTAATTATTAAAGCATACTTTTAGGATGTAAAACAAAACAGAATTGTATATGAATCTTATCATTAATACCAAACGAAATTTAAAGAATCCCGCATCTATTTAGTGCACAAAGGTATTATTTTTATTTATATTCTGAAATTATTATTGTGAATCAGTAAAAATATTCAATACTAACGGAAACAAATTATATGAGTCTATTCGGTAGCATTTTTATAAATGTAAATTTCTAACATTTATTATTTAATTAATTACTTTGTACTTTGGTAGTGTGCAAGGCATCTTTCTCTACGTTCCCAAGGTATTTTTCCATTGCCCGCCACCCAAGAGAACTTTCAAATGCAGCCACGTGGAGAGCGTGTGGGGAAACGCCTGCTGGTAGGTGTATGCGGGGCGTACGTGGGCGTCAATGCTATGCGAAAATAAACGAAAAATGAAAATGGAAAGTGTTGGAGTCCTTGGGTATTGAGGAAAAAAAAGTGCGCGCAGAGCGAATGCAAAGCGCGTCCCTCTGCCTATGCCCTTGCCACTTGAGCCCGATTCGGACTGGGATTGGCTTGGCGTGGAGCTTAGACCAAGTAGAGCACGTGGCTCCGCCCAACAATTTCTGCCTTTATTCAACTCAAACATTTTTCTTGGCGCACACATTTTTTGCGGCACGTTGCCTTTGCGCACAAGTTCCTCTTAAGCTTTCTTTGCACTTGCCGTTGGATTTGCCGTTCCTTTTCAATGCGTGACTATTTTTGCAGTTTTTCTCAGCATGTATGTATGTGTGCGTGCGCGTTTGCATCTGTGATTGTTGCCAGCTGCTTGCGTACATACTTATTAATACATACGTACAACATATACACATATTTGCCTAGCACATATATACATACATATTTCTTTAAACATATACAGCTCGAAGACGGAGCTTTTGAAATAATATCGTTGGTTTTGCTGTCGTCACAAGAGGTTGCGGTGGGAGTAGGACATTGATGGAAGCAGTGATGGACGAGGCGGTGGATGGGAAAGGGGAAGGGGAGGGGGAAGGAAGAAGGGGGAAGGGGACACAGGCCCAAGCTCCCATGTACCTGCAGCGTGTGGCGAATGTGGTGGTTTTTAACTAGGCTGAAGGATTTGACGGAGCTTCTTGCAAGCAATGCTAATGCAGAGGCAAAGGCAGTCTCAAGCAAGGTGAGGTCAGAGGTTGTGAATAAAAAGTACAGATGGCAACAAGAAATGAAAGAAATACAGTGTCACGTAGCATTGGGGTCTGTGGTAAGGCCCCTTCCAGTGCGCGAGTTTGTCTGTCACAATTTGTTGCTATTTGTGCAGCAGAAGTAGCAAATTTATAATTATTGTTTGTTGTTCGCTTATAAAGATATCTTGACCAAACTCGGCATTTATTAGTTTTACAATGCTTCTCAAATATGTACATATATGCAAAATCCTATCGACATGGCAACACTATATGATATAGCTGTCATTAGAACGATGTATGGAAAACTTTTTGTTTTCCAAGTTATCTTCACTAAGCTCGCCATTTATAAGTTTCACTATGTTCCCCATATTTAAATCGGGCAACTATATCATAAAGCTTCCATAGGATCGAATGGTCAAAAACTAAGATGTTGTAAGAAAAACTTCTATGTTTTTCCAGATATCTTAACCATACTTGGCATTAGCTATTTTCCCTGAGCTTCTAAGATACAGATAAAGCACTATGAGAATTGGCTGTGTGATGTTTCTGGTTAAAATTCATTTCATAGAATCTTTATGAAATATATTTGAGGCGTCTTTCAAATTTTTTCGAAAAATGCGCCCATCTTGGATGAGCAGGTGAAGAGTGTTGTCTTTCGATGGGAGAAGCTTTAAGTTCTGTCCGATCGGCTTGAAACATAAATTAAATGAATAAAATGTTTCTTCAATTTGAAAATTACAGCCGTCTGTCACATTTCGGCTTCTCACAAAAAGACTTACACGGGTGGAAACCATTGATTCCAACTCTTGGATCTTTATTCGATGGACTTTAAATGGACTTTCAAATAGTCATGGAAGTCAAGATAGTTCGGGGTAGATTTTAAATTTTTCACCTGAGGGTTAGCGTTTCGAAAACTCAACCTCCCTTAGCGAAATCAATTTTCCACGGGCGGAAAATGAGGGGATAATTGATATCTGGCTAAAGCACAAAATTACCAGGTATACATACAATAAAAACTAACAAACACCTAGTTTAATTCACTATTTCAAATCAACTTGAATTCATACTTATCTTTGTCTCACGAATTTGGCGCTCTTCAAATGCCGTCGGTTATTGCATGGGAGTTCACCGTCGCTATTTTACCAAAATCATGGCAACAAACCTTTATAAAAATTGTTGCAGGCGCTTTGCCTTAATTCGTGGACCTGTTCTTGTAGCTATCTGTATTGTTTCGAACCTAAATTCGTCACTTCTTTTATTTGTATACCCTGAACCCATTTAAAATGGGTTAAAAGGTTATAATGTACTTGTGCAAATGTATGTTGCAGGCAAAAGGAAGATTCTTCGACCCCATTAAGTATATATATTCTTCATCAGCAGCAACAGTCGAATCGATCTAGCCATGTCTATCTGTGTGTTCGTCTGTCCGTATGTATGATCGGAAGGATCTTAGAACATATAAGAGCTAAAGACTTGAAATTAGCTGTCGGTCCTCCTAGTGCCCGCGCAGATCGAATTTGTTTCCCATATTCGATGAATTGAACCGTTTCTAAGCAATCGATAAAAATCGATATCGAAATCCTGTTTTTTGAGCAAATTTGGTAAATAATAAGAGCTAGAGTCACCAAACTTGACAGTAAGCTTCTAGAATATCCACCAATCGGGATAAGACAAGAACCTCTTACTTGTTTTCAATTATTTTTGTCTACTTAAAATACTCAAAATAAATAAACTTGGGCAAAAAGAATAATACTTTTTTTTTTGGTTAAAAATAAAAAACATATAGAACAATCGTAGGAAATTATATTTATTTTTAATTTGATACAAATTGTTGATAATAAAGGTTCTCCTGAAGCATTCATGTAAAGAATTTCCCGTTCAGGCAACGACATAAATTTAAAAACTTTATGTGAAATCGGATTTATTCATGGCTGCTTCAATCGAAGGGGAGGCGACTTCGTCTTCACGCTTTTCCACCCAACATGGAGGAATTCCTTGAATTTAATATAGAAAAATTGTATAACTTTGCGACTAGATTAGAAGCATCTGATGGTGACAGACTGTACCTTCAAATAACTTTTTTAATTATTTTTTCAATAATTTTTTGATGTCCTTTTTTAAAGTACGTCTCTACACACACATTCGGAGACGCGGGTACATGCATGTATTTAAAAATATAGAATGGTAAATGCAAACACCTAATACATATGTACTTGAACAAAAACCTACTCATATGTGTATGCACATATATACGTGTGTTTGTGTGCATGAATATTTGTGTATATATGTGTAACATTATCCTTTTTCTTATCCCCAATGCTTCCGTTAATTTTTCTAAAGTTCCTTTGCCTGTAGTTGTGTTGCCTTTGTCGTTGCCTTCAGTCCTCGCAATAGGTCGCTCTCTTTCACACTCCATATCCCAAATGACAGCAATGCCACAGCCAGGACCGGGATACGCATACGCCTCTGCTGAGAGCCCCATCCACATCCCGTTCCACTCCTATTCCACCCGCCATACCTTACTACCCTCATTTTCGACGACACCATCAGCGTCTCCGCTTCGCATCGCCCATTTTACTTTTGGCATTTTGAAACTTAAGCTGCCACTTGAGTGGGTTGTGTTTCATTAAAAAACAAGAAAGAATAGTCGAATAAAAAGTAACAAAGTCTTTATACCCTTTCCGACATTCTTAACCATATATTTAGCTGATTTGTAGTTTAGTTAAAACTCGATCAATACACTTATTGAATAGCTAACCCGTCATATAATCTCAAGTTGGGTCAGGCCGTGCTCCGCTGATTAAGTGAAGAAATGGACAACTATACGCAGGTTTCAATATCATATGGGTTAACGTGTACTGATTAAAAATTAAGTGATACTTTATGAATTTGCACTACTTTGTATAGAAGCTGATCGTCTTGTTGTCGAGATTAAATATATATATTCTTGGTTTTCGGAAATGTCTTCTTCAACGCACTACCTGAAGATATGGTAATACCTTATGCAAGAGTATAACAGCCTTTCTGCAAAATATATACACATACAATCGCATTCACACACACACATACACACACATACAGAGACAAATATGTATACGAGATGTGCATACATAAACAGAATTCTGGAAGGAGCATGAAGAATGAGGAAAAAACGCTAGCTGGCGGAGAAATTGAAGAAAAGTTGCTCAAAAATATTCAACAAAAATTTAGCTACGGCATCTGTAGCGTGGTTAAATGGGATGCATAAGGGCCAGGCGAAGGAGCTGGTGGTTTGCTCCGGCGATGCCAGTTCCTGGGGTATGCGCAGTGTGCGTGCCTTTGTGTAAGCACCGTCACCATTTCCGTTTTTGCGCGAAAATTTAGTTGCCGGGACACGAACATCTAGTTGGATGCTGCTCCAAACAGGCGACCCGATAGAAAAAATGCTCCTTCCGTTTTCAAGGGGTTATGTCCTTGCAGCCCTATATACATACATCTGTCTTCCTAGGATAAATCTAAATATTAACCAAATTCAATACGACGTTTTCTTCTATTATTTGGCATATAATATTAAATATTAATAGGAAGTAAATTGCGTCAAACAATAACTAATCGTACAATTAACAATTTACAATTTAAGCTGTAATAAAATACGGGATTACCCAATCATTTCTTAAAAGTGCGATTGTTCCAGGTTAAATTCAAATAAATGTAACTTACCGAACTTGTCATCATTTCCATGCTTTACTTGAAGAGATATCTTTTGAAACAACATGGATAATCTTAATAATAATAAGAAACCTTATAAAATATAACAAAAAATACATTAATACAATTAATTTGAGCTGTTTTTAAAAATGTTTTCGCACCAATTTATTTTACGAAATTCTAAGGAATGTTGCCTTTAGATGTTGTAATGTTATTAGCATCAAATTTACCACTCGTCTACTTAGCGAAACTTTCAACTTCTATGTACTATTCCGTATGTATCTGTGTTTGTGTGGGTTGGCGGGTGGGGACTTGTATATAATGGTGGAGAGGGGTTTCTTGTACCTCAGGTCTTTTACCATTTTTGGCTTTTCACGACAGCGCCACGTATGGATGGTGCTTATACGAAGTGTACAAAGGCGGGAGGGTATGGATTCGAAGGGAACTGTGCTTCCAATTAGGGACCTCCATATGGGCTTACAACCAAGAAATAAAAACCTTAAAGTTATGCCTAATGCTTAATGCTTAATGGTTAACAATGTGTTAAACTATTCTGATTTCTTAGCTGCTCGTCTGCTCGTCATCAAAAATAACAATATTTTTTAATTTGTTAAATTTCCAGTCAACTTATACGAATTTATGAAAAAACTATATGTCTCTTTATTATTATTATCTTTAGCCCCGAAAATGTAATACCCTAGAAGATATTTGTCTTACAGCTTTGCAGACATGCCAGAAATGTAAAAGCTGTTAAGTTTGTTAAACAGAATATTTGCCTTACTTTAACGTTTCCGACTAGGGGATACGTTAAGTGCAACACAATATTTTTTTTTTCTCTTCTTGAAATATCTTGTCTCATTTTAAATATAGGTAATAATTAAATTTTCGACTTGGTTCTTACCATAGTACACAACGCTCATTAAGGAAAGAATGTATACACGGAATTGAGAAGAAAAGAAGCAGAAGCAGCATAAATGTTTTACAATACCTGCATAAGCGTGTATTCAGGAATAGTCAATGTCAATAGACTAAACACCCAACTATCTTATAAACTTACCTTTAACGTTCTTCTTTGTTTTTCTTTTTTACACATTTTACACATTAAATAAATACACAATAAATGTTGTATTCGGTAGAACGTTCAGGGTATCCCCTATCGGTCACTCCCGACTACTGCACTGAACCCATTGAAAATGGGTAGAAAGGGTATAATGTATTTGTGCAAATGATAATGCATGTAACTGGCAGAAGGATGCATCTCCGACCCATAAGGTATATATATTCTTGATCAGAATCAATAGCATAGTCGATCTAGCCATGTCTGTCTCTCCGTCTGTCCGTATGTATGAACGAAAGGATATCAGAACCTATAAGAGAAAAACGTTAGCTTTTAGCTTTAGGTCCTCCTAGTGCCTAAGTAGATAACTTACTCCGTTTTCAAGCAATAGATAAAATGCGATATCGACATTCTGCTTCTTGAGCAAATTTGGTAAATAATAAGAGCTAGAGTCACCAAAAGTGATATAGAATATCATATATATATCAAGTATCTTTCATTTTAAACCCATCGCCACCTTCCCACTATCACGCCAGAACTATAAATCAATTTAATAACCCAACTTGTATTGCCCAACAATTTAAACCACAATTTATATGCAATTTACTTTTTGAGAATACACAAATATTCTATGGTACAATATGATATACTGTAGAAAATTTTAATAAGATCGGTTTTTGTTTTGTTTTTCGGTGTTTGAGAGCCTGACCATGTGTTTGACTGGCCACGTGTTTGCGGCAGCTTGCGCAAATTCCAAGAATCGTAATCATGTACACACAGACACATTCATGCGCGTCTGCTTGGAATTCTATCAACAGCATTGCAGTTGCGATTTTTTTCTGTATAATATTCAATTATAGGTGAGGCTTCTGAGTAGAGTCGGCAGCAAGTATTGCGGTCAGTTTAGATTTTTTTCTTAATATTTATTAATTCAAACGAACTACACTTGGTGTTGCAATAAAAGGGTTCAGGGCATTTACTAGACGTCAGCTCACGACTAGAACCTCCTACATGTTTTATTTTATCTATTTGAAATATAAATACAAAACGAGTTCATTATCTATGAAATTAAAATACAAGAATATATGAACGTCATATTCCTAATAATCAAAATTCGAAAGCAACTTTGCAACAGAAGAATAGAGAAATAACGCAAACAAGCTTTTCCAATGCCTGCTAAATTGTTGTGTATTGGTACTGTGCAGTCTTTTGTCCGTCTTTATTTAAAATTTGTTACTTGTTAATACCTTAAAATATACCCATGTAACCGATGTATAATAAAGTTTTATTGATTTTGGCTACGTACGTTAGGGACGGGTAGCGAAAATGTGTATCTCCGACAGCTCTAGAGCTAGAGTCACAAAGTGCGGACACAAGCCCTGGTTGGTAGTTTAATTTATAACCAACACTAGAGAAGACTCTTCCCGACTCATTTTAGGCGCTAGCTTTAACACTTTGATCCAAAGTAAGTATAGCGCTTCGTGGCTGCAGCAACTAAGTGCGTAGACACGTGATGTTGGCTGCCTTCTTCCCTCAATACGATAAAAAAAATTACTGTAACTTAACTTAACTTTTTCAAAAAAAAGTAGTTCAATTGGCAGTGGTGCTGGTGGTGGTTGGGGTTAAGCTAGTGGAAACCTTCCAACTTAAAAAAAAATGGCGGAAGCAACGTTCGTCGTGAGGGGTGGGTTGCGGGCTGCGATCTGAAACCCAAAAATAAGGAAGAAAACGCTAGTTTACTTTTGAAAAACGTGCTCGCAGGAGCAACCCTTCAATAACATATACTTTTTCTAAGGCAGGGCGACCTTTTGTTGTTCCAAGTGGGAGAGCTATAAAAATCCACCCCCATTGTACGACATTCTGTACTTTCGTGGACTCATATATATTCGTTATATAACTTTCTTTGCGCGGGCATCTTATAATTGTATGTATATATAATTTTGTAAAATATCGACCGTCAAGTCGGTCTAGCCATTTCTGTTTGTTGCTTTTCCGTTTGTAAATCCAATAAGATTTCATTCCTAAATTGTATTATTATTTATCAATACAGCTGTCATGGGACCATCAGCCAGAAACACAGATGCTGAAAGTGAAACTCTGCCCATAAAATAGATAATTCAGCACAAAATTCGATATATATATATATATATATATATATATATATATATATATATTCGATATATATATATTCGAAATTTACATATATATGCACTTTATATATACTTTATATATATATACTAGGTATACTACGTTTATATATATACTAGCGGGTATAGCCCGGCCTTGTCCGTGGCATGGATAAATAAATTTTTTCAAAAAGCTTTGATAATGATTTTAAAACTAATCGGACGGAAAGCAAATAACTTTCATGCAATCGCTTTCCGCCAATTTACCACTGTTGCGGGTGGAATTTCCCAAATCGCTGAAACACGTATATATTAAGTTCTTATGTAGAACTCCGACAATAAGTTAAAAGCAAATCGGACAAAACTTAAAACTTCATCAAAAAAATCTTAAAATCGAACTTTTCATCGAGGCTGCTTTGATTGCGAAAATGTCATCCACCAAACCTTTGACCCCCATTTCCACCAAGGAGCAATACAATTTTGAAAAGTGCGAAACACCCCTCAAATGATTATGAACAAAGATCTTTGTAAATGAGTTTGAGATGAGTTTGAGTTAAGTTTTTGGTCAGAAAAGGTTTAATACAAACGTTTTTCGCGATTTTTCCATACTTGCGGGTGGAATTTACCGACCAATCAGTCAGTCAGAACAAACAGTTTTATATATAGAGATATGGAAAGGAAAATATCGTGCATTGCGTTTATTTAAAATTAGAACTTATTGCAAAAGTTTTGAGATGCGTATAATAAAATTCTATCGCTTTTAGCGATATTTTCACGATGGGTAAATATGCATGTACAATAAAAATCCCATTTTCTTTGGATTGGGATTGCAAAGTTTCTTACAATCTTGGCCTTGCCCGTGGCACGTATGTTATAAAATCAATGTCCTTACAAAACTTTGAAATTGATTTTGATACTGAGCGGACGGTCAAAAATCAAATTTCATACAAACTTTTTCCGCCAATTTACCACTGTTGCGGGTGGAATTTCCCAAATCGCTGAAACACGTACTCTAATATTCTTATGTAGAGCTTTGAAAATAAGTAGATTGCAAATCGGAAATCGGAAAACTTAAAATTCGCCAAAAAAATCTTTGAAATGCCCTTCCCACCGAAGGAGTTTGGATTTTGCGAATAATGTGAAACACGTATGTAGCTCCTTGGAAAAGAATATCACGGTGGAACGTCACACACCAAATCTTTGATCCCCATTTCCACAGAAGGTCTTTGATATTGAGCTTGGGGCCGATCGGATGCTAAACAAAAAAGTTTCATACAAACGTTTTTCGCGATGTTTCCATATTTGCGGTTGGAATTTCCGAAACCTTGTCTTAACGTGCACCTTCATCACATTAGGGAAATACAGTGCACATTTCAGCTTCCTAGCTCTTACGGTTTGGGCTGTGCATTGATCACTAATCAGTCAGTCAGTCAGTCAGGACAAACAGTTTTATGTATAGAGACTTAACTCAACAGTCAAATTCTTTTCGCTACCGTACTTACAAGCAAATATGTAAAATACATCAATATGAAGTCTGGCTTTTGGAATATATTTTCGCGCTGGAAAAACTAAAAAAAAAAGTTTCAGTGTTTCGATATAAATCTGTATACGTGTTTGCTACGGCATGGGCAGAGCAGATGTCCAGCTAAAGCGTGCAGGCAACCCAATTCTTGACCAGTCTCGTGTTACACAAAACAAATATGCAAATGAAGAAAATCAGACAAAAATCCATTCAAAATTGCATTAAAGTACAGGAAATATATGAAAATGCAAAGGGTTGCTGGACAAGTTTAAATCGAAAGCACCAAAAAAAGGGCAGGAAGTTGGAAAAATATGTTTGACCGCTGCGCAACGCCGGCTGCGAATTTGCGTCTGATTTTATTTTGTTTTATGGATTGTCCAGTGTCGAATTATAAAAAACAAGTTTTCTTTCCCAGCGATCACTTCGAGAGCTTGTTTGGAATGAAACCAGTTGGTCATTTCATAGTCTCAGACCAACGGACAATTGTGTCGTTGACCAAAGAAGCAAAATGACTTGGCTACATTGGCATCTACATCTTGTCGCATGCAAATCCTTCTGGGCAGACACTCAGCAGGAAGGCACAGAGGCAAACGGACACTGACCGTTGGTCAACTGGTCAACTGGCCCAGGTCCCGAACGAAATACTCCTGTTCAAAATCAACCTTTTGCAGAACAACCCCTTTCGTGATGTGTGACCTTTCTGATTGTTTTCTCAGTCTAAACACGCATAAAAACCCCACCAAAGTCCTTAAAGCCTGTTTCGTGATTTACAAATCGTCTTGAAGAATGCCCCGGGCACTTAATGATGCATTATCATTGCATGGCACATTTCCAATCAAAACTGTTAAACCTAAAGGCTCTTGTCGTGAGTTCTCGACTATGTTATACCCAGAACCGTTTTCTACCCACACCAAATGCAGCTCTTACTACGAGCTCGTTTGCTTTAGCAGTAATAACAAGTAAGGGGTTCTAGGGAGCTCTCGACTAGGGGATACCCTGAACCCTCTTATTCCATTTGTAGTAATAAAAAGGTAAAAAATGAAAGATACTTGATATTTATATGCTATTCTATATTACTATTGGTGACTCTAGCTCTTATTATTTACCAAATTTGTTCAAAAACATGATGTCGATATCGATTTTTATCGATTGCTATCGGAAACAAACTCGATCTGCGTAGGGTCTTGGAGGACCTACAGCTAACTTATTTCAAGTCTCAAGCTCTTAAAGGTTCTGAGATCCTTGCGTTCATACATATGGACGGGCGAACGGATGGACATACGGACATGGCTAGATCGACTCGTCTATTGTTGCTGGTTAAAAATATATATACTTTATGGGGTCGGAGATCCTGCCTGCTGGCTGTTACATACATTTGCACTAATACATTTATCCTTTTTACACACTCACTTGTTTTGCATTAAAAAATATGCACGTATTGGCGGATAAACGGATTGATTAACACGAGGAGTTGAATTGATACAGTCATGCTTGTCTCCCTACTGCAATGAATTCTGCAAATATGTGTTTACATATTCAAGATATTTAACAAGTCCCGAGTATAAAGAGTATCTAACTTAATAAGCACCTATTCTGCGTTTTAAAAATCAGATATACACATTTCCATTTCCATTTACCTTTGGTGATAAATACACTTGGGCGAGTCAAAACATTAACATTATCGAGCGATTAATTAAATTAGCCGTTGATTAAAACTGGATTAACAAATTACCCAAAACAAACGCAGAACGCAAATCCACAAAAAGCGTTTAATTTTTTCCAATTTGCTCTCGTCAATTACTGCAGTTAAACCTGTGCCACAGTCGCGACCGTGTGTCGAAATGCTGAGCACTTCTTCCAACTCAGGCCTACAACGAACCGTCAAATGGACGTGTGCCAATGTCGACGTGCAGTTTATGAGATAATTGTTGACCAGATGTGCGGCTGTGGCTGTGGCTGTGGCTGGAACTGGAACTGGGGCTGCGGGTAGAGGCTACATTACGGCATGCGAACCCCTTTGGGTAAGTGCCCGGCGTTAAAAAAAAAAACGGTTGGCAAAACCGTGGAAAAAATGCGATAATGGATACAAAGTGTTCGACAAAAAAAGCAACCAAAGCAATAAATAAAAAAATACACGTCTATTTAGCAATCGCACTGGACATGGGTACATGACGCCAACTACCTGTTGACTACCACTTCATAGCTGGGTGGGGGGTCCTGCTCTGTCATGGTCGTGGTTATGCTCTGGTCATGTTTTCTTTTTACATCCTGAACCCATTGAATATATGTAGATAAAATGGGTATAATGGTTCTGGGCAAATGTATGTAACAGGCTGTACGCAGCTTCTTCAACATTATAGAGAATTTCTATTCTGGATCAGATCGCCTTAGTCGCCACTTCGCCTGTCTGTCCGCATATATGTAAAGGCAGGAGTTAACACGATCCTGTTAATTAACATTCCCCGATCATTCGGTAAGCTAGCGATATACGTGAATCGTCAGTTGTCAATCTAGTCGGTTTTGGTCTGCAGCAGCGTGAAATTGACTTTCTTAGACTTTTATTAAGAAACAGTTTCTACTTTGTGCCATGACTATTATTAATTAGACAAACAACACAATATTATAAATCTTGCATATATGTACGTATACCTGTCTGTACAATCTCGAAAACTACGAATGCCGAAACTCGAAATTAGTTATTCTGTCATTGTTAAAAAGAGGTTAATGTTGTCCGATCATAGATCGATCATAGGTCTTAAGATCTTGAGTCACCGAATTACAGATCAAGTATCTTTCATATTATTGATTTCTCCAACTGCATTCGTATTTGAGACATGTATAACACTTATCAAGAAAAGCAGGCCTTCTTAATGGCAAATGCGGGGGAAAGGTCGTTAGCACGAAGTTGAAAATTACGTTCAATTTGAGGTATTACCTTAATGCCTAATTTATGATTGTGTTTGACAAATACCGCCAAAATGTTTCGATGTCCGCTTTTTTGAATAGTAAAATTAAAGTGCTAAAAAACTAAGTTAAAAAGAATACACATAAACACATTTATTTTATTTTTGGATTTTGCGCTTTAAATCAAAATCAGAATGTATTCGAGTTGTGCTTGAGAGAAAATGCTTACAAATAATGATGTCAATCGAATGCAGTTATTGTTTATTGACCATTAACCGTCGCAGAAACTTTGCCAAGAGCGGAATATTTCCAAAGAGAAATAATTGCTAGTTACTCAATCTTACGCTCTTAAATTCAGTGTCTGGTTATGAGAGCATTCACACATGTGCTTGCACTGTATGAGAGACACAGTCGACTCATATGTTCGTGGAGAACGCCTGTGACTATTGTGGTGAATATAAATAAAACATTTTTTTGAGCGAAGGGGAGTTGCGTTTTTTTTACACACCACTTACATATGCAGAAGCCACAGGAGGTCATTGCTTAACCTCAAAAGGGGTAATACAAATATATATTAAATATAATAATTATAGTTGTTGGGAAGAATGTGATAAATTGTGTTTTTACAATTTAGCAATAGACTTAATCATGTGTGCCTATTATTTTTGCCGCGTCTGTAATGGAGTTAACAGCGGTCATTCGTTAAGTGCATTTCAACTGAGTCTATTGTGATTCGTTGATATCGCTGTTGATATCGTTGAATTAAAATAAAGTAAACTAGCTACCTTACTACGACACCATGCTTAGAACGAATTCCAGACCTTTAGAGGGCTTCTTAAGCAAGTTTTCCAGCTCATCGATTAGCCGGATATAGATGCGATTAACAGCATCTTAGTCACATACTCCTAATATCGACAGTTGTTCCAGTAATTGTTGACGAATTCAATCATCATTATTTATCGGAATCGAGCTGGCGCCATCTAGCGAACGAATGGGAACCACCACATGATGCCGATCATATACTGACTGACTGACTGACTGACTGACTGACTGACCGACTGACTGATTGGTTGCCTGATTGAAATTAGAAATTTGAAATTAATTCCTTTTTGGACCGAATTAAAGAACACAATAGATCCTTATTAGCGGGAAATAAACCCGACTGAAGTATTTCCAACAGAGGTTCGTTATTTGTCATCTTTCTATTGAACACCTCTAAATCATCTGAGCCATTTCCAGTTTGCTCTTTAAATCTGGCAACGCACTTAAAGGGGAGAAACAGGAACAGGACTGCACACAGGGGGGATATGTTAACGAGCCAAATCAATTAATCGATGGGCCAAACATGAAAAGCAGGAGCTAATCTTCTTTTGTTGTGCTCCCGCTGAAATCACGGCGTATCTTTCCTTTTTCCTTGGAATTGACTGTGTGAGTCAAAGCAAATTGCAATTGGGGTATGTTGGGAAAGAAAGAAGCCAACGAAATTATTTCAACGGATTTTTTTGCCAGTTCTCTTTTTTTTATTTTGTTGGGCGCTTCGTATGGGTTTTTTTTTAAGTTCTGCCGTTTTCGCACTTGCGAATTTGGGCAACAGGCAGGGGATGGGAGCAGGAGCATATTCAAATTCACTTTCGCCATTTGCCAATGTCTGCGTGGCCGGCGCTGGGACTGAGATCGGGCCCGGGTACGACCAAAAATCGCTTCTGGCCGCATGTTAATTAACATGACTTTGTGGTCGAGTGCCGTGGACGTAGTAACCGTGCTGACCAGTGCTGGTCCGCGGTGCCGCACAATATTTGTCCAACAACATAATGTGTTTGTTTAAATGCCAAAGTGGCCAATCCCATTCCGGGCGCAGTACAATGTGAGAATAAAAACAAGTTAAAAGGCGGCAAATCGCGGCAATTATGTGTCCTGATCCCCTGGGAATTTTCACGAGCATTTTTTCTGCGCATATGCTGCACGTTTTTTCCGCATTTTTTTAAAATCTAACTCCTCTTTTTTTGGTCGTTGCTCTCAAATCGTTTTAAATTTTTATTTTTGTAAATACTAACGTAAAGCGGATTTCGTTGCGTGACCCTCAGGATGCCACAATCCGTGCAGTTAAAAGTTAATTAATTGCCTTGCGGCTTTTCAACTTTTTAAATCAATTTTGTAGGCATGTGATTGGCAAATAAAGATTAGATGATGAATATTGTTATGGTTATGTTGCTATATAGGGCTGTGTGGCATTTTGTGCACTTATTGGGTGTCCGAGGCTTTGAACAGGACATAAAACCCACCGAATTAAAAACCAACATAAAATCAGCATATATGGCATTCTCGTGGTGCAGCTGCCGGCTCATAGATGTCGCTGTTGGAAAGTACCAAGGGATATTTTAGGCAAAACTCTCTCGCTTGTGCTCTTTTAGCAGAGTTTCAACTCTATGCTGTTGATTACCCCCTAGCAGGGACTCAAACTACTTAATGTAAAACAATAGTTGCATAATTAAATTTAAATTGTTACGTTTTATTCAATCAAGTTTACACATTTAAAAACAATTGAGATTGCTGTAGTTCAAACATCTCACACAATAAGAGCTTGAACCACTGCAACTTTTTCTATTTCAAATTGTGAAGATAGTCGTCTTGATCTGGTAAGAAAATCAACTGTGATCCAAAACACCTCAAAATGTACCTCTATCTCTTCAGCTATAGATTTTGCAATTTTGGGGGTATACATTTGTGTGTGTGCGTGTGTGTGAGGGTGCGTAAATGAACGGCCGCTCCTTTATTTATATTTATTCAATTTTTAATTAAGTGTAGTAAATTTTCCATGCCCTATTAATCGGAAGGCACATCAAGCCTCAAACCCTTTGTTGGCCCGACACACCCATCGTCAATATCCAAATATCGCGTGCATTTTGAATACGTTCACTCCCAGGCCTCCATGGCCTCCTATTGGCCGCAAATAAAACAATTATGATTGTCTCGTCGAACAAGTGACACAATAAAAATTAAGTTCAAAACAACTTTATTTACTTATATACCTGTCTACTGATTTAATTTTGAACAGACTTAGCCGACATGCCTAACTCAGTTCCTTGGGACAAATTACGACGGAAGGGTGGAAAATATCACTCAAATGCATTCGAATCAAGATCTTTAAAAATATGATTAAGGCTGCTCGAAACGCACTCAAGACAACAATTTTTCGCGATTAGCAATTACCACATTAACAGATGGAATTTGTTAAATCCATCCTAGCTTCAGATTTTAGATTGGGATGCGTTAATCCCCAATAAGTCAGTCTGTCGGGACATTAAGTTCTTAATATAGAGATATATGTACATTTTGATGTGATACTTATGATTACGCAATAAAGGTAATTAGCTAATGCATAAAAATTAAGAAAAAAAAGTTTTTTGGTTTTTTTTTTTTACTTTAACGAGTCCTTCAATTGCTTATCAAGCACTTGAGCCATTGGCCATTGGAAAAGGCGCGTTTTACTCAACTTTCGACAACCTTTGTAATTGTCTGGCCACAGTTATAAAAGTTTTGATTACTTTTTGAGCGATTTTTATGCCAAGCAATAAAGAAAGTGCGAGGGATAGACCAGAGAGTATCGAAAAGCAGAAATCTCAACTCACCTAATACTTTCCTTAATTGAGTTAAGAAGAAATACATACCATAACAAATGTAAGATATGTATGTGTGTCGATGGTTAAAATTGAATTGCATTAAATCACATCTGAATATTAAGGTCAGTGTTAATCGGGAAGGCATCATTTGAACACATCATTTGAAGGGTTAATTTTTTCGGCTTAATTCAATAAATACACACAAATATACAATACAAAAAAATGAAAAAACAAAAAAAAAACAAAATAAAGTACATTCATAGTGCATAAGTGTCTAAAAACTAGACTATTTTAGTGTATTTAATGTTTTTCGTTTGCTGAACTGAATCCTATTGGCAAGGTGGAGGACGAGTTAAAAAATAAGCAAAAAATTGGACTGCGGTCATGATAATTCTGCAACTGTTGTTAACAGAAGTTCCTGCAACAAGCACACCGATTGCAGTTGCCGTTCCCGTTGCCGTTGCCGTTGCCGTTACCGTTACCTTACTCAGAGGAGGGGTGTTATATATGTGAGACAGAGCTGGGACAGAAATAGGGAGAGGAACCGGGACAAAACAAAAGTCAATCGGCGGTAACAGCAGCCGACGCGGCGGTCAGCAGACGTTTTTACGGTAGAATGCACGACGCGACCGCGTAAACGTTCCAAGCTCTGTAATTAACATTATATCGTGCAAACATATATACACACACACACACACACACACACACATACACATTGCATGTGCACAGGATATATGTGTGTGAATTCGTGTGCTTGCGCGTTTGTAATGGAAAAAGTGCGTGAAAGGGTTACAATGCGAGGGCACAAAAACTGGCATTGCCATCCACTTACTGAAAGGAAGGGTTTCGCATTGTAATTTATATTATTATTTCAAGCAAGCTATCAAAAAAGAAATTTAAAAAAAGATAGTTAAGTGGCTTGGTGCGTTTTAAATTCTGTTTTCTTTGCATCCCGCTTCAACCGCGCACCGTACTTCGCATACGCACAATCATGCACATGCAAAGAAAGAGTTGATAGCACAACTAAAAAGTCAAAGTATGACGATAACATACTTCTTTAAAAGAGTTATACAATAGATAGACGAAACCCTCTCTGACCGCATTAAATAAATAAACATTTAGACAAACACATTGCAACTCGCATCTTCCGTCTGCGTCATACTTTGTTAGTAGTATTATTTTTGAATTTCAGGAATCCGGACACTGCTTGAAATATGTAGATAAACCAAAAGGAGGGTCACAAAGTTATAGACGGTCGGACAGAAAGATTTTCTGTAATAATTTGACATTTTAATTTTTTATTATTTATACATATTGAATATGGATATTAAGGGTATAGTGGCTATGTACAAATGGACTGAATGAATGAAAGGAAGCATTACAGAACCCATGAAGTGTAAATATTATGAGTCAGCATCAATACTTGAGTCAATTTAGCCATGCACATACGCGCCCCTCTGAACGCCGCCTTGTATGAACGGATTGATCTCAATACTTATATAAGCTAGAGCTTTTAACTTGATTAGATTAAGAGAAAAAGAGTAAACAATTTTAAGATTTATTGGATACCTCCCCGTTGCCACATCCCTTCCGGCAAAGTTAATAGCAGGTCCAATTGGAATCCGAAAATAATTTTTCGCAATAGTTCAGGGTATCCCCTAGTCGGGCACTCCCGACTAGAGCTCACATATTATCATAATAAAATGTAAGTCATAGTCAGAGTGCAGGGTACCGCCTAGTTGAAAACTTTTTGATAGACCACTCTGACTTGCTCCCTGCTGCTGCCGGTGCTGATGTGGGTTCTAACTGTTTCTTTTCTTCTTCAGAGCAGTTATAAGCCACTTGAACCCCTTCTACTCCAGTTAAAGTCGTGGCCGCTGCGCCACTTTCGGGCAATTAAACATAGTAGCCAAGAGAAAAAAAGAAAAATAAGTCGAAACGAAAGGAAATTATGGGAAACGAACGAAAAAGAAAACAAGAAACAAACGGCTGAATCCAAATTTCTACCACTACCAATACCATGTCTGTTGAAACAAATCAAAAGTTGTCTTGTATTTAAAGATACCCTGCCATCACATTCATGTAAATGAAATACGTACAAGATGTTTCTTGAGATGCTGCGAGTACGAACACATGGATCCCAGAACTGACACAATGCTATACAAAAATTTAGAATGTGCGAACTTGTCAAAGCTAAGCAAGTTAGTTTTATTCCCAATACATTCGATATTATTCTAAAAGTTAACCATTTGCATTTCTTATGACACCTATAATAAGTAGTCTCCGCAGTTTGTGGTAGAGTACAAAGTGAAGTGCTCCAACTCTAACATCAGCTCGCCACCACTTTCCGGGCTGCGTTTTCCTTTTTATCACTTCAATTTTTGTTGATTTGCTTCTTTTCGAGAAAATTAAATTCTAAATTGTTGTGCGCGCGGCCAAGACAGCGAGAGCGAAAGGGAGCGAGAACACGAGTCCAGTTTGTAAACGGCACTGAACGGAACAGCATCCCATTGCCCATTGCCCATTGCCTCGGCCTCCTGGCGCACATCCGGCACCTCCTTAGGCCTGGTACTGGACGTGCCACACCCGTTTCCCCCTCAATTAAATTGTATTTGCGCAGGATCTTTGTGTGCTTCTGTCTCTACTTCTTCTCCAGTTACGTACAGAGCCCACAGCTACAAACGGCCCCTTCCCATAATCACCCAAACGAAGCGTGGCCATCGCCATCCGCCATCCGCCAACGCTGCCGCGCTCGCTGCCTCTGCCGCTGCCTCTGCCGCTGCCGCGTTCCCGTTGTGGCGGAAAAAAAGTGCCATACCGAACTGAAGGAACACAAAAAAAAAACCAAAAAGACTAGCAAAAAATGGGCAACTATTACTCCCAATGGCGACTTGGTGGGGTTGGTTCACAGAGACGCTTGGTAAACGAGCTACAAGCGAGAAATAAAGAAGAAAGGAAAACATGGTGCCGGTTCCCGGAATCTTCAACGGCCAAACACAAACAAATAAAATGGCAATGCTTTCACTTTTCTTTCACACTTCTTGCCCTGTTGTCTATAATAATTTTTTATTTATTTTTTTTTGTTTTTCTTCGTTTTTGCTCCTTTCCTTTTTTGATTCTGCCATCCTGTTTTTTGAAGCACTTGCTGCCCGGATTGTTACACCGCACGTCTTGCCTGTTGGCCAGGCCAAAGGGCCAGCCACGAAAAGGAGAACAAACATCCACCCGGCGTCCCACTCATTTGCCACCATGCATCACCCTTTCACCGAGCACACACATTTCTTAGATATCTTTTCTTAACTTTATAGATTTTTTTGCTTTGCTGCCAGATGATTGATTATATGCGCTGTGCCCTGGAGGAATTTCGGCAAGTGAAATCACGAGACGCAAGCGACTCTATAGAAAGCTTTAACAAGTAAGAACTATGTATACTTACTTATCTTATCTATGGCCAAGCCCCTATTTTAGTTAAAACCATTCCGTGATCGAATTCCAGACTAGTTAATTAATGTAGTACTGTGGCAAACCCAATTTGATTTCTTTTCAAATTCTATCCTTCTAAAATGATCCGGGTCTAAGATTCTATATTAGAATGTTAATTTTGCGGTTTCACACCACGCAACCAAAACGGGCTTAGCTTGTATCTCTAATATGTACATTGTATAACCATTTTAAAGAATTAAATTGAAAAGTAAGAAATGCATTCTATTTCACAATTCTATTACATATGTATGTAGACAGACAGACTGAAATAGCCAAGAATATACACACTTTATGATGGAGATTCATTCTTATGTCTGTCACATGCATTTGAACATAACACAAACGCAGGATACAGCTTTTGGAAAGGCATAAACACCGTTAACACCACACTTTGGAAACAGTTATCTTGAATAAAGTTTGTGTTTACAGGCGATCTAAGATTTGCAAGATTTCCGCGGGTGGGAAATAGAATAATAGAATAAATTTGAAAATTATTGCATAATATCTGAAACGAAAAATTGGGTCCGGGAAAGTCCGGGAAATATCAGATTGTTACACATGTAGTTATATTCAAACAGAAATATACATACATATATATAAATGCGCCTAGCAATCAGATGATGAACTCTGCGACGTTCCACACAGCACGTGGAACGCAACGTTCGGACAAGACAAACGGTATGCAAATGAGCTTAGGCACGGTGTCAGAGGGCAGACAAGGGATGGACAGGGGCAGCCGAAGCGACCCTGAGCCACCAGCTGTCAGCTCTCCGTACCGATCCGGATGACCGAAAAGCACAACAGCCAAATCAATGTTGAACCCTTGCATTCAGATTGTTTTCGGGCACTACCTGCCCGTAAGCATGTGTGTGTATGTGATTTCAGTTGATGTCCTGTTCTCTATATGCATAAATTAGCAGGCAGCAGGCGCCCCAGCCCCTGCCCCTGGCCCTTTCGCTACCCGTTATGCCGCTGCCAGAGATCGGTCAGGTAGGGTCCATTCCCGTTGTCGTTTACGCACTGGGGCTATGGAAACTATGAAAGTATGCAAATCGCAGCTACGGTACACGCAACATCTGCCAAGGGACACTCATATGTGTGTGATAAAATATGATATTTGAATATACCGTTCGCTGGCTGAGTCTATGATAACTTGGAGCTGCTTGCGACCCCTTTAGCTTTAGGGTTGACCGCTTTCAGCGCAGGGGTTGCTGTGGCTGATATTAGGAAACCCCTAAAAGCAGGACGCATGCGTGGCCGCCGTTAAAAAATCTTTTGCTGGTGTCCGCTGGCCTTACACACACACACACGCACACACACACAAACACATAATAGTAAATAAAAGCTTACCACATGCCCTTTGCATTGTCAAACATCGCACAAGAGTAGTTCGTATGTCAGCGGATGGTTAAACTTATTACCTATGCACAAAAACGCGTACCGATCATTCACATCTCTCAGATCTGCATTGAACAAAAATTGGACTTGGTCTTGGACATGGTCAATTTTTATAATGTACATCAGCCAAAGGTAGTCGGGCGTACACGAATAGGAGATGTACTGTGCCTAGCACCGTCCCGTCATTAAAAATCTTTGAATATTCTACGTACAAATACATGCAGCGGCTACGTTCGGGGCTTAGGCTTAGGGCTTAGGCGCAAAGTATATTTTTGGGGGGATCTCCAAAAGGGAGAAGTTAGTAGTCTGGTAGATATTATATTATTCCAAGCAACAAGGCCAGCATTTAGGTAAATATAAGAGCAATGCGCGGTCGCTAAATGCAAGTCTCAGAGTTCTTAAACTCGTTTTGTGCCTTCAGTACAAGATTCCGATACAGATACGGGAAACAAATACCGCTACAAATGCATGTATTGGCGGAAGATAGTGAATTTATACACCGTTTTGTTCACCTTAACGAGAGCTCGCCGCCACTGGGTCAATAGAGTAGTAGAGTAAAGTGCGCCATCTGCTCGATCGCAAGTGGAGATATGTTCGCGACTTGAGGCTACATATGCGACCCTCCAAAACAGATCTCAATTGCCGCTCTTAAATGTAAATTGCATTCCCATTACCATTTCCACATTAACTACCAGCTAGTCAAAAATGTATGTAAGCATTTTTTTAATGATCATCATTAAAAAGCAAAAAAAATGCGCTGTATTGATTGTATTATGCTTAAACATAATAGAAGGTTATAATTATGTGTGCAGAGTGCGATAATTAGAATTAAATCTAACAAAAAGTCGATTTTCTTCTAAACATATCTATAGCCCGTTTTTAAGTCTAAGGTCTCTAGCTTATTTAGTTTAAGAGATCAAGTTGATCGGATTAATTATTTTTTTCGAAATTAATTATTAATAACACTTTCTCTTAAGTTTTTCTTAACAATCAAGAAAGCAAATTGCATTTATAAAACTTGTTATATAAATAGATTTTGTTATTCTAAGATATCTGAGCGATTACCGAACATATTTCAATATATGTATAGATGGGTAGACTATTATAAAGCCAGTTGACTTTTCTCTTCTTTTGCGTGATTATATATCAATAACGAGCCAAGTTCCGGGAAAATCTGAATTCGTGCCTTATATACAGATTATATATTCACATATATTGTGGATGTTTCGATAAACACGTAATTGTATACATAATTGTACAGCTACATTAGACGGGATGTCGCTAAGAGGGTAATTTTATTGCACCGAGCATGAAATGGGCATTTGGTATGCATTAACAATAAATTGCATTATTATATATATTATATAATATATACATTTGTGGACATGTACATATTGGAAACTTATGTGTGTGTGTGTGAGAGTGTGCGTGTACTTTAACACACCCAATATTCATGTAAAATGTGTGTTTATTCACGACCTGCATCTCCCCACCTGCATTATTCAAATATATTTACATAAGTATGTACGAAAGTATGTATATAGATATTTGTACATATACGTATTTATGTACATATACGCTGGACGCACCCTCTCCTCATCTTCAGCCTCGCCTCGCCTCGCCAATTGCAATACACTCGCCTATTTCTATATGTGCATACATATTTTAGTCCTATTAACGTTTTCAAATATACGCGTACACATGCAAGCATACGCATGTAAGTATGTATGTATGTCTGTACAAGTAGTATATATCGGACATTAACATATACACGTATGTCTGCAGTTATGTACAAATCTAATGTAAATTGTGCGTGTGTGTGTGAGAACACATGTGGGTATTGTGTGTGTGTGTGTGTGTGCATTTTAATACATTTTATCTACAGAAGTCCTTCAGACTGACGAAGTTTTTGGATAATTATGCCCACATAGTGGGCAAATAATATGGCATATTGTAGATACACATACATCAATGGACTTGGGCTTGGGCTTGGGCTTGGGCTAGGGATTGGGCACAGTCTAAGTGCGGGCTACCAAAAACTAACTAAATACGGAAAATAAGAAGTTGCAGAACTAAGACGATGACGCTCAAGGCCGCATCATCTATGGCTAAGCTGCATATACATATGCATAGATGCACAAGCTTACCAGACTTACGGAAGTACTCCAATAATGGGTATACTGCTTTTGGGCGAATAAGAGGGACGTATCACTTAAGCCACAAACTATATTTATTCTAGCTGATTATCAACAGAAAATATAAAAGTTACAACTTAAAATTTAAAAATAGCTCCCCATATTCCCCTCAAATCAAGTTCATTTCATATCGATGCCAGCCCTGGGTTCAGGGTACCATCTAGACTATCTCTTACTTGTTATAACTGTAACAACAATTGTAATAGTACCTGAGCTGTTAGTCTTTAAATATGGATGGATTTACTTTTGAAGTTGCTTTTGTCGTACCCACAATTGCATTTTTATGCATACAAATATGCAATTGGAGGAATAATCATAATAATATCAGCTTTGTAAATATGGATGTATTTTCGAGAAAATTGAATGGTTTCGCACTTTTCCAACCGATATTTGCCCAAGGGTCGTACGACCAAAATGGGCACATCCAATACTTCCACCCCCGCTTGGCGCACCCTCGCAATTGCACCCGCGTACAAGATGGCGGCGCGTCGTCAGCGCAAATGTATTGTTAATAGTTGCTGCAGCGCAGCCTGTTCTCGCCATCGGTTCTCAGTCTACGCAATTATTTATTCACAACAAATTGCATTCAAACACGCCCATTCGAGCCGAACCGAACCAAAGCCAAAAGGAGAAAGTGGGCAGCAGGAGTTTTTTTGGATTTCGAATCGTGAAACGCGAAATATATATATACCATATAATAGCTAAATAAGCATAACATATATACAATAATTAAATAGATATTTTTTATACATATATTAAATAGGTATATAAAAGTTCGTATTCGTACTTCTCAATCTACTTAACGAAGAAAATGCTTATGATATTTGTTGTTCTTATTAACATCTGATAGATTATAAACTTATATTTATATATATATGTGTAAAGTTAAAGAATCGAATGTACAAGTTATATCTCAAGATTATTTCTTCGGTTTACTCATATTTGTTCTCATTCACATCGAACGAGCGACACATTTATTTAACTCATTAATTCAAGTTGTGAAATAAAATAGAAGCTAGCAATAAACACAAATGTTTCACCTAAAGGAGCGCTCGTTCAGCTGCTTAAACGGGTCAGATGTGCTCGGCTCCATGCTGGAACTGAATTACTTCCGAGCCAATCTCAACCCGAACGGCAAGCGGAGGCAATACCAATACCATAGAAACAGAAGCTGGAGCTGGTGATGATAGTTGCACAGGCGGCTTTCAGGTGCCGGCAGTCCGGCCGACAACCTTGACATAAGTTTGGCCTTGGTACTTGCCATCGCCATCGCCATCGCCATCGCCATCGCCATCGCCATCGTCATCGTCATCGTAAGCGTCCTTTTTCCCATTGCTTTCGACCTTAAAGTTGTGGAAGTTATTGTTAGTTACATGGAAGGAAAATGATGCGAGCTTTATTGATTGGAATCACAGAACACTTCCACACTGCAATCTAATCAAGATTTTGGTAAGATTCAAAAGCGTTTTCATCTAACACCCGACAGACGTCAAATAATGCATCCGCACAAAATAAAAAATAAACATAAACACACATATACAAATACTTATACATACATATGTATGTGTGTACATATTTGCACCCATTCCTATAGAGGTGTGGCTTATAAATAGGCATTAACATTAATATTTTAAGATACATATATACATTCCAATATATATATAAATGCACATCTCTATATACATATACATACTATATGCGCATGCACATATGGACCTACATGGTTGTGTCTAAACCCACTTCTACAACCGGCCCATTGTCCCACGTACTATAGATTGCCCAAATGATTTGCTGCTGGAATTCCGCCATTTCGAAGCCGATTGTCCAACATATACATATAAGAATAAATAATTAATTATTCTCGCACATCGCAGATCTACTTAATTTATTTAATTCAACAAAATCTATCAAATATGTTGCTATGATTCTTAGAAGCGATTTCAATATCATTTCAAATAAGTATATAGATATATATAGATAGGTATGACTGGCCATTACCCTGTGCCAGATCCTAGATTCCAGTTCCTTTGATCCGCAAACCAAGAATTGGTCCGCGTGAGCCCAATAAAATATTCTTAGTTTCCGAATATTTTGAAAAAGTTATCCTGTTTTTTCTTTGTAATTAAAAGCATATTTCATTTTGTGTCCACTTCCAACATTTAGGAATGAAAATATTTAATTTTCAAGATCGAAAGGGAATTTTTTTTTAATTTCGAAAAAACAATGATAAGCTATGTATATGTTAAGTAATGATATGAAGGAAAACTTTCATGTTATACCTCGCTCTAGCTCTGGCTCTAGCCGTTCATGTATATCTCCAAGAAAGATTGTCTAGTAATTTGGGCAAATCAATAATGTTGGGTGTCTAGCCGGCTAGCCGAAAATCGATGTCGAGGCATCTGCGATGACAAATGGTAACTAAAATGGACGTTAAGTATGTATTTGTATATGAATGTATATATATATACATACATGTGTATGTAATTGAATGCTACCACCCTTATATATTGAAATACATGCACACGCTGCACACGCATTTCAATGTATGTATGTAAGTGCATATTGTCCATACACACACACACACACACACACGTAGTTTCATACGTGAATGCATAAGCATGTACACATATAAATATGTACATGCATATGTATGCATGTACATAGGAGTGCAATTGCAGCGCCGTAGCAACAAGCGGAAATGCATCCTGGCTTACACACACACACACACACAAACAGACACACACACGAACAGACCCACACACGCATTCATAAGGCCCAAGCATTGCATAAACATAAACAGCCAGACAGCAGGAGAGAGGGAGACATGGAGAGAGTAAATCATGAAAGCAAGAGAGACAGGGACAGCAAAGGCCATGAAGTAGACATTAAATCGTGCACAAATTTGCATGCCACCGACCTGGCGAGCAGCAAAACAAAGGGTGGAGAAGATGGGAAAGGGGTGGTGGGGGCTTTTGTCAGAGCTGGCAAGGAGTTAGGGGTAGTCGTTGCAGTTGCTTGGAGAGTGGCTAGGGTGGGAGCCAAATAAGGGATGTTACTGTAGAAAGTGCAGCAGGAGCTGCACTCGAATGCAACTCGTCGGAGCATCGGCGTTGGCGTTGGCGTTGGCGTCGGCGTCGGCGAAAACTGCACTTGACACTGCAATATGCGAGTGCGTGCGTGTACGAGTGTGTGTGTGTCTACATGTGTATGTGTGTGCGTGCATTTGTGTATGTAGCTGTGTGTGTAGCTGGCCAGCGCGTGGAGAATGGAATGGGGCAGACAAATTTTGTGTCTCCCTTCCATAACAGCAGAGACACTACAACAATAACATCAGACATGTGGCTGGGCATCGTCTGCCAAATATGCAACTGCAACTGCAACTGCAACTGTGGCTGTGGCTGCCGACGTCGATGTCAGCGTCGTCGTTAGCGTTGACGTTGGCGTTTGCTCTGGCTTTTACTGTCTGTCGACTAGTCATGGTGGGCTGAAAACATTTTCCATCTACCAAAATACAGCTTAAAATCGACTAGGATACTTTATAAAAATGTTTCAAACATTATGAAAGGTCGCCATCTTTTCTGGCAAAGTTGCGCTTGCGTAACAGGTTTGTTATTATCGATGACAACTCGTGAAAAATATACATTTGAACTCTATTGTTTTATAGGTCAACTTCACCTGAAAATTGTTTATATTCTGATCGAACCAAACCAATAATAACCAAATTTTTAAAACGAATCTTATAATCTTTTAACCTGAATCAAGCAGTATTCATTCAACGAATTGTTTGATTCAATGCATTTGGTTTATGGTTACGGTTCGAACCGTTTGCTGATCCAACGAACATTTTCGATGATGCACTGCATTCTACAGGGGTATCCACATTTACGACTAAATCCAAAAAGCGCATGAAGCTGCTGCCGCCAGCGCAGTCATTGGCGCTGCCGTTGTTGACGCTGGCGCTGGCGCTGCTGCTCTCGCTGCTGCTGCTGCTTCTGCTGCTGCTTCTGCTTCTGCTGCCGTTTTTGTTTATCGTACACCATTTTTATCTCATAATAAGCCTACCGACCGCTGCGCTCCTCGACCTGGACGCACTTCGACACATCCATATCGACGCCGCTTTTTTCAGTAACAGCAGCCAACTTTTATTCTCTATTATTTCGTAGTCGTATCCAAAAACGCAATAGTCTATGGAGTAGAACAGCCGACTGCGGATCGCCGAGACCTCGCGGAGCATTTTTATTTCTCAAACGTGAATATCTTGTGCTTGTGCAAAAAGTGCAAAAAATTGAAAAATTTAATTTCCGGGATTTCATTTAACTTTACTTCACTTCACTTTACTTATTGGGCCAATTAAATCGTTTCCCTAAATGATATATCTTATCTCCACATTCGTTCCAAGACACTCTAGTACTGATCGCATTTTCCTTTTTTTCACTCTGATTTCAGATCATCATAATTTTACCAAAAACAATAGACCAAAAACGTTTTCAAACCAAATTTGCCGACCTGACGCAAATAACAATAGAACTTCATGCCAACCCAACCATAATTCAGTTTGAAAAGCAATAGAACGGATACAGTTAAAACAATTTATTTACTTACATAAATATTTATTAATAAAAAACACCAATCTCAAATAAAAAACCAAAAACCAACTAAATTAAAAAACAACAATCCTGAAATTCTCCGATAATCGTCACTTGAAATAAAATGAAATGAAAGCAACAAAGAAATATGTGAACATGACTTGTTTAGTAAATTATTAAAGTATTTCAAAATTGGAATCAAAAGTACAAAGCTAAAGTATATAAGCGAAACGAAACGAAATCACAATTTTGATAACGAAACAAACCGAAAAGTAAACCGATTCACGCAACAAGGATATAGAAAAAATCAAATTATTGTGTTTTTATCAATCAATCTGCAAACTGAAACCTGCAATCTGCAATCTGACTGCGCGCCAGCTAAAGAGTATTCATAAAAGAAAAGATAAGTTAAATGTGCTACAGAAATTAAACCAAGATTTCAAGAATAAAAGCTAAATGAACCACCCAACACAAAAACAACCCATTTTTCAAATACCTACCCAAGCAAATAATAGAACCCATAATATCCTTAAAGCCTTTATAATTGACTTTTATTTTATTATAAATTCTGTATTCGTTTTGAGAAGATCCATCCATTCTCAACTTCTCTTGTAGACAACAGGGCAGAGCAAAATTGCGGCGATCACTGAACCAGGCAAAACAAACTTAGGTCTAAGGTTGAAATAGATATAGAGATTCGATCAAAGGGGTCTGCCATAAACATCGCAGTATAATTATTGCGCGAAGCCCAACGATCAGCATCAAAATACTTTCATTGTATGCTTATCGGAAACACACTGACACCGGAACAGACAGTTTAGAATACCACATACCATATAGCTAGTATTTACTCACACACACACACAGACACACACACACACACCCATTCCTAGCAGCAGACAGCAAAGTCAAATATAACATTATAATTATTGGTATAGTTCCCTAAGGTACAATAAACAAATACAACTATTATACATAAAATAGTCGATATTATCCCTTATATTGTGTAACATTTTCTAGCAGGCTATATATAATACAATTACAATTATAATGACTATAGTACTACACACTTACAGATAGACACATTTACATAGAGCTCTGGATATCCATAGATCTAAGAGACACCCGGTCAAGAGTAGGTGTTTAGTAGAATAAGAAAGAATTCATTTTATCATTTTTATCGAATCCCATTTTATCACATTCATTTCAAACTATTCATTTCGGTTACATAACAACATATTGAATGATTGAATGATAAACAATAAATGACACAAGATTCAATGAATTAGTAAATTAGTTAAAGTCGCGAACCTCAACTGAAAGTGGACTAAAAGAGTAATACTACCTATAGTCATAGAACTTTTATTGAAATCTATGAAAATTTATGAGAAGGGACCGAGCAAGACACAAAGACGATAAGAAATATATTTGGGTGATATTCTTGGCCTAACCCCTAACCAAAAGAATAAACAAATTGTGATGATTAACTTACTAAAACAACCAAGAACAAATACAAATAAAACGAAGCAAAAATAAGCACGATAAAACGAACTTAAAATAATAGTTTCACAAGTTTTGAAAAATCTTGATAAACTAGTTCTTGACACAAGAAAAATGAAAATAATAAAATTATCGAATTACGATATCTCGAAACCGCAACGTGTGCCTTATTCCGGCCTTAAGTTCAAATTAGTTTCAATAATGCATAATAATATATAAACTGTAAACATAAAAAAAACAAAAATAGGATATTATCAATAGAGGAGGTAACATAAAATCAACAGATGTTAATGGAACCCATTCCGTTACCAATCAACATTTCTGGACATTCCAAATGACAGACGCTCCCCCCGCAATGCAATGAATCTTAATAAGGAGTAGGAATGCTTACAATTGTATGGTGGGTTTTACAAGACTTTTATATTATATATCTTTAGATTTAAGCAATGCAGAAAACTCATATCATTTTTAAGGTTAGGGTACTCATCAATCCATATTTCCAATGAAACCGACAAGTTGACGATTTGAATTTTGATTAAGATGTTTTCCCCGAAATCTAGACTATCTAAACGTTAAGCGAAAATCTAGCTTGGTTAATTAAATGCAAGACTGGCAATCGCTGGGTAAGCCCAGAAAACCAAATAAACATTGGCAGTTTTTATCCACTTTATATGGATCAATTGTTAAAGAGAAGAGAATTGTATGAAGCCTCATTTGAGCATGGACTCATACCCTAAGGAAATACTAGATAAACATTTACAGATATGTGTATCACATTGCACTTGGTGGCTGCTACGGCTAAAACTACTGTTACTGTTACCGTTACCGCTACCGTTAGCGTTACCGTTACTGTTAGCGTTTTCTCCTAACTGGCTGAGCCACAAGAGCCAACGTGACAGCACGAGAAACCTGCCTAGAAAATGGCTTTGCAAGAGCAAAACTTAAGAGAGGACGCACGTGAGTCCAGGACAAGGTTTGGCGTAAGCGTTGCCGTTTGACACGAAGACGCTTCGCTGTTGCCCGAAGATGTACGGAGCTCGCAACGAAGATGTTTGACTTACTTTGCTCTGCCGCTGCCAACGCCGAATACGCGGCTCGCCTTTTGCTTTTGCTTTTACCCAAGTTCTATTTCTAAGCACGCGAGATGTGTCCTGAACCCTCAGCGACATTCATATTTATACTTGTTCGAGGCAGCGACAAAATTAGTTTTTCAATGACTCGCGTGCCGCCAGGTTATCCTTATCTCGACTAGGGTGCCGCTAGCGACGACGAGTTCGACGCGTCTAAACGTTAGAAGGAGCAAGTGCGCGGTTTCAAAACTTTAACTTCAGTGCTAACATGTTACATTGTGTTAGTTGTTGGCCACAAAGATCAATAGATCTTCAGGCCAAGTGGAAATATTAAATCTCACAAAATCAAGTATGTTCTGCACCCAACTAACCGACATTGAAAGATCAGTTACTGTTTGCCTTGTAATTGAAATGCCGTATGGAATATCTGAGCAGCAAACCTACATCTTCTTGAAAAAAGCAATAATACATATATTTTCCTAACTTTGGTAAATCTCAGTCGTTTAGAGATCGAAATCTCGTAGAGACACAATATTTGTTTCTAGTAATTATTCTTAATCAATCTATGAAATCTATGTTTCCCTTTAAAAATCATTCTCGAAAAAATGTTTATAACTCTTCTGAAAAAAAAAATTCAAATAAACTTATTGAGCATGCATGAGTTAAGGATATTTTGTTCAGATCATGTTTCAAATAAATTCTGTCTATTTTTACTCTTCTCTTTCGAGTTTTGTAGAAAAGTGATTCCAATTTGAAATGTTTGCAATCATTTGGTTTTGTGGGAACTAAAAAACTCTTTATAATTTGTCTTGCAGATGTTGTATCAAGAAAAAAAACGTTAATGCAAGTTATAACATACTAAGTATATGGACACATTTAATAATTTGTATGTTTTTGCAAAATTTCAACAATATTCAGACCAAGTGTAAATGTCTCAAAATTTAGCTGAAAGATAAATTATTTAGATATTAGGCTCTATTTTATGGAGATAATTTAAATAGAAGGCAATCTGAGATTTGTTTTTAGTAATTCTAGTTATATTCAATTCATTAAATCTATCGTAAAAATGTTCATAACAAATCATCTAAGATGTATATACTCTAAAACATATATGAAGAATTAATCCATGGGAAATCAGATACCCAAGACTCATGTTTTGTGTAGCATATTTTTGAATATGTGTAGGTTGTGCGTGAGAATAAATAAATGACCATGACCATAAACGCTAAAAATGTTTAAATTTATACGTATTGGAGGGAACACGCATGTAAAGTCCGATGACTTAAGTAGTTTAATATTAGAGCTTGGAAGCTATTTTTTGAAAAACATCCTACTTTTGCAGTTGTTTGGCACAGATCCATCACTCTGGGTCCGCAAGAATTGCTACTGCGAGCGGAAGCAAAGGTCGAGGAGTGGCTGCTGTTGCAGTTCACCAGCGACCAGCAGCACATAGGCAAAGCCAACCAGGTCCAAGAGCCGCAAGAACGACCTCAAACGTAAGCGCAACCGGATGCGAAGCTGAAAGCTTCAGAGCTTCAGCTGATCCCACAAAACAAGATTCCGTTACATATTTTAAAAATGGATGCGGCTGACTTTTGGCAGCAGGCCCGAGCGCCCTTTGCACTGCACACTGCTGCGACGGCATTGCACCAGCACCAGCACCAACATACGCAACAGCACCCGCACCCTTTGTCCAGCCAGCAGGAGCAGCATGCCAACCCTACAAATAACAATAACCACCTGCCATTAAATAGCAAATTGGAGTCGAACCAGGTGCAGCAACAAGAGCATCCGCAGCAACAGACACATCAGCAGCAGCAGCAACAGCAGCAGCAGCAGCAGCGGCAGCAGCAGCAGCAGCAGCAACAACAGCCACAGCAGAACATTGAAACTCAGCTCCTGCAGCAACATGTCGAACAGTGCTATAGCCACGAGTCATTTGGAGGGCAGCAGTCGGTGGCAACGGCACCAACGTCGACTCAGCTGAGCAACCATCATCTGTTATTTAACGCAGCCGCCGCGGCGGCCGCGGCAGCGCACCTCAAATCGACGGCATTAAATAACCATGCTCAAAATAATAGCACCAGCAGCAATGCCAATTCGACAGATCAGTTGGACAATCCACTGCCACACAATCTCAACAGCAGTGGCAATCTTGCTGTTAAAACCAAGCAAGAGCATGACCAACAGCAGCAACAGCAGCAGACGCAGTCGCAGCACTCTGAGGATCCCCGCCCGCAGCCATCCGAGCAGACATACAGTGCTAGCTTTTTCGCCGGCCCATCTGAGCAGCGTTCACAACTTCACCAGCAGCAGCAGCATCAGCAGCAGCAGCAGCCACAGCAGCCGCGCAGTCCACTGCTCACCAAAACGATACCCCAAGGTCAACAATCGCCGCAACACTCGATAACTCCGTCTGGCGGTAGTTCAACACCCGATATAAAGTACAACAACGAAAAGTTGGCCAGCGAAATCCAGGTATGTGCAAAAATATCTAAACAGTTAATTGTTAAACATATTTTCTTATCAATTTATGGAACTGTAAATGCATAGCAACATCTTACATATGAACAGTAGAGTCTGAATACCTCTTCGTTTTGATTCTGTATTCACAACAAGTAAAACATACTAATTTTCTGCTCCCACCCAGGTTCTTAAAGTATATACTTAATTTTGTATTTCTTCATCGGTTCTTCATATGCATTCTAGGTACAGTATAAAAATATACGCGTGGAACATATACTACGCATGTCGTTTAGTTTAATTGCTCAAATTAGTTATGATTGAGTCCAGTTGTGTAACACATAACAAAATTCTATCTAGCGAGACTACAAAGATGGGGGTCCTTTAGTTAGACGGTGACCCACCCACTGCCCGGAATAGACAATTCTCGAAGAAAGATCATCAGCCAGTGTCGAATGTTAAGCTTGTAGCCAAAAAGATCAATCTTATAATAGTTTATATCGCATTTCAGTAAATGGTAGCAGTTGTCTTTAAAAGTGAGCCTCTATTAATAAGAAACCCTGGTACTTCATCAGAAGCATGCACTACCTAATCAATTTAGTGTGGTAGTGTGATTAAGAGTTATTTGGCTATTTTAATACGCGACCGACTTACAATTTAGCCCCGATGCATTTTGTTGGTTTAGAGTAAAATTTCTCTTAGGTAGTACCACTGACAAAGAGACAGTTAGAAGCAAGCTTCAAAGAGAGTAAGTCTCATAAATTTCCCACTCAAATATATGTATATATGTATGCATTCACAGAAATACTACCCCTTTCGCTTGTGTTTAGAACTTAAAAGCTCAACAAACATGTTCTCCGCATAAAACGACTAAGGCGAAAGGGGTAGTCTCAAAAGTGCTGCTAAATATAAAGTGGGTTTCACAGTGAATGGAATAAAGCTTTTTTCCTGTGCGTTAATTTTCGCCCTCCGTTAAAAAGTTCCAGACATTTAACTATGAGTGAAGCGGGCTAGGTAAGGTTCAGTCATACTGGCTTGAGGAGAGTTGAAATTGGTCTTGAATTTTTCTTTTTCTTTAACGGTTCAACCAAGGTGGATACATTCTGATGGTGACTTCCCCTTTCTAAACATATTTTCAATTAATCTCACACATACATAAATACACATATATGGTAAGCAAGGGGTGAGAGAGTAAAAGAGAGAGTTGAAGAGAGTGAGAGAGGGAGAGAGAGAGAGAACGGGTTATTAAAAGAGGGAGAAGAAATGAAAGGGACAAAATTCTTATCGCTTGCTAGGTTTTTAGGTGTCTTTTTCCTCAAGTAACCCCAATCCATAAACGTAAGCGTTCGACTCCCGTTAGCGTTGGCTATTTCCCCTTCTTTGTTTCCGTATTTATGTATATATATAATATATATATATATATACATATAATGCGTGTGTATATGTGTGTGTGTGTGCTTGTGGATGGGGTGGAATTTAATCTGTGGGTTGTTTTTGGTGGGTGAGTGAGTGCTAGTTTAGTTTTATACCACTACACAATATACATATACAACGCACACACTAACACAAACGTTATTCCTGTTCTTGCTTCGGACGTTTACGCTGTCCGCTGCTACTTCTATTTTTGCGTTGCTTTTGCACGCCGCATTCAGTGAGAAAAAGAGAGAGCGTTTTGTTTTCTTCTCGTTCTTTATGTGTGTGTGTGTGTTTTTTTTTATTTCATGAATGTAACTCGCGCATAATTTCTTGAAGAAAACAATAATACTACGGCCACACTCCTACAGACACATATACCGATGCCAACGAGTTAGAAGGAGAAGCACAACTTGACGCTAGAAACAGAGCCAGAGCAGAGCCGCTGGCGTCGACGACGACGACGACAGAATAAGACGTTGGGCTGGTATCCCGTTTACAGATAAGGCGAAGCGTCTGCCGGCAGAAGTTCAAAGGACATCGGGCCGTCAGGTTGTGTGTGACTCCGCGTCCTACAGTGAAATACTAAATTAACGCCTAACGTAATATGTAGAAACTTAATAGTAAAAAAAGGCACACGCGACCCAAGTGCTATTGAACGCATCACATCTTGAAAAACAAACAAGCACAAAAAATTCGCGTAGATTGCCATAATCGGAAAGTTTAGTGCTCCACCAATCGCAGCCGTCAATTGTGCAAGTCGGACAACAACAGCCTTAGCCGGGTCTAGGCCTTGGTGCATTCGATACAAAATCCAAACACCAAATACAAATACAAATACAAAAACACATATACATTCATATATTGTCGTACATGCATACACAAACATATGGGCAGGCATGTTTATAAACAGAGATAGAAATTCATGAAAAAACATCTCAACTCATGCACATATGCCCAAACACCCACATATGTATCTAGATACATACGTTAGCTCGGTAGAAACGGTAAACAAACAAATAATTTGACAAGGACACCGCAAGAGCTGTTGGTGCTGGTTCATTGAAGGATTCGGTTTTTTTACATCCACTTACCTACGACACACTAATGCGTATAGAATAACCCAATTCCGGCCGACTCGTATCTTAATTTCTCACTGTCTGGCTATAACAAATGTACATACATGTGTTTTAATAAATGTATTCACACATATATATATATATATATATATATACATATATATCTATATACTTATTTATATATATATAAGTACAAACAAGAGAAATTATATAACTAAAATAAACGCGCGAATCAACTAATAAAGAAATTAAAAAGAAAGAAAAAACTGTTCCTCGTTCCGTTTTCTTTGATTTTCAACCGACTTGATCTCCTTTTTAAAATGACTCTTGACTGTGAAAAGGAGCACGATGTAATTTTATTTTCAATTGAAAATCTGTCAAAATTCAATAACCCTACGAATTATTTTTCTTTTCTTGATCTTGACTTTTTTTTTCTTTTTTTGCTTTGCTAATAAGTTGCTCTCACTTATTTTCATTTCGTTTGTGCCAACCCATTGACCTAGCTTTCGCATTGGCTTAGGGGGGAAACATGTACAACCTACATTCAACTAACTAACTTGCCTCAAAATCGACCAAATTTGCATCTTCAATGATTAAGATGTCTAGCATATGTAGATAGATAGGTCGAGCGCAGTTAGTATCTGGTTAGGCTAACAGTATACATACATTTGGATATTTTTTCATACACTTTCAAAATTCAAAATATACATTCAAAAAGAATTTCAAAATACCTCATGGAATGAGGTATATCAGATTTAACTTCTCAAATAAAATTGTACTTATTGTAGTAGGATAGTGACGTCACATTAACATTAGCATGTATTATTAAAAGTACACACGGTCACTCTGGCAGCAAGTCCCATGTAGATAACAGAGTATGTCAAGCATGAGTGTTAAGAGCTATCCTGTGACTAGCTTTGACACGATAAGACTGTTAAACTACAGATATAAATAAACTCTATCATCGTCTCACATTATATACTTATAAATATATCTTCTATTCTTTCAGTGTTGACCCTCCTTCATATAAAGAATCGCAAATAATTGGCAAAAATAGTTCTATTTTGAATACTTGAAAGCTTAAATAGCTTCACGTTCAAATCAAAATTTGATGAGCTCAAAATGTGATATTTATACTGAAACTCAAGAATTCGATTTTTTACTCTTCCCCATACTCTTACCTTTATCAAGTTTCTATGCCAGTTGAAAGTCATCTAATCCCAAAGGATTTCTCAGTCCCTTCAACTAACTAACTTTTCGGGATTTTCTTATTTATCTAAATTTTGTTTTCCTTATTTCTTTTTCAGATTTAGTTTTGTGTGAGCAAAGTGTAATAAATAATTGCAAGAAACAAAAAAAAAAAAAAAACACATTTTACTAATTATTATAAAGTACAATATCTAATTTTTGTAAGCCGACTAACCGAACGTTTTCCGCCTGGCAAATGTAGAGACGCACGTAATGTTTTTTGTTTTAAACCAATTATATAAAAAGTAATTAACTTTCAAACGTATCTTCATCGATTTTGTTGTTTATTTAGATTTGCTATTGTCGTTATGCTTCGTTAATTAGTAGCTATAAGTTCAAGAAATCTGAAGAGAATTATTTCTAATATCTTCTCTTGGCGCAGTACATATCATATATGGCATATGAGCGACTGTGTCTGCTGGAGATTTATGGAATACTCTTGAAAGATAAAAACAAGAAGGCCTGTTTCAAACATCAATAAACTCTTATATATGCATGTAACATATATTTGATAATACTTTGTATACCATATGCTGGTGAAAACGAAAAATGTTTATAGATTATGATGATATATGACCCAGGTCTACTTATATTGAGCAAAACCTATTGAAGTATTCTTTTTTAAAAATATGTATCTTTTTGAAATTAAGAAAATAATCCCAACAAATATTTGTTCATTGAATTTCAATTCTGTTTTTACCATTGCAGCTTCAGCTCTCCAGGTCCAGTAGCGCAGCAGCGATCAGTGAACGTACCCTTGAAGAATGTTGGTCAACCCTGCAACGAGTGAGTTGGCATCTCTTCCGTTGTGTATAGTACTCTTCCACGTTGAAGACACAAAATACCACATGTACATGCACATCCTTCCATACATACATACTTACATATCTAATTACTTTAAGCACATGAGATAAAATTGAGAAAAACACCCAAACGTAACACACCGAACAGCATGATTTCGAAAGACCTCCGACTTTTTGCTGAGTGTAATTGTGATTATCATTTCGTTCGTAAAGCTACAATTAATTCATAGAATAAGTCGAAAATAGTTATCTTGATTGAATTGAGTTGAGTTAAGTTGAGTTGGTGTTTCCAAAACTAAAACTCTGAACCGATGAGCTTTGCCCGCAACAAATCTGCACAACTATATACATAAATATTACAATTTTGTGGATTCTAGCCTTGAAATGCACACAATTGTTGATTTTCTTTTTATTTTAGTATAATTTCGATAACTAAAACTCTGAACCGATGAGCTTTGCCCGCAACAAATCTGCACAACTATATACATAAATATTACAATTTTGTGGATTCTAGCCTTGGAATGCACACAATTGTTGATTTTCTTTTTATTTTAGTATAATTTCCATAATTAGAAACCTTTAACAAGGATTGTGATACATAAACACACCTAGACGGGATGATTGAAAGAAGAAACATTCATATATTTAGACACCTGCACATACATACACACACACGTTATTTATGAATTATTTTAAGTTGCAATTCTTAAATCATGGTATAATGCCATTATACTAAGTGATCGATTAGCATAGAATTAATCGAACGCTTTGATCCGTTTATATTTGGTATCAGCCACTGTATGATGGACCTAGACAGGTTCTTAACGCGCAATGTACTTATTGATCAATAAATATAATTTTTGTATATGCATTTAATTTCTTTGGTTTGGTTTGGTTTGTTTGGTTTTTATTGCTTTTCTTGATCCTTGATTTATCGGCGGTAAGATTGTGTTTGAAATCAAAAGACAAGCCACTCAAGCTTCCTTCACGCACACACACACAACAAAGATACATCTCTTATTCATATACGTGAGCACATACATCAGTGAGTGAGTGAGTCAGTGCTATGTATGTATGTATATGAAGCGCCCTACACTTTAAAGACCTTTAAGATCATATACGTAAAAGCAAGCAGTTTGTGTACTTGAGCATCTAATGCTATGCAAGACTATATATCTATCTCTATATGAAGCTGTTTGTCCTGACTGACTGACTGGCTGACTAGGAAGCTGCAATTTTCTCTGTAGTTACCTTATGTGATGTAGCTGCACGTTAAGACTGAGTTTCGGGAGATTCAAGCCGCAAGTGAGAGCATTTATTTTATACGTGCCGCGGGCAAGGCCATGTTTTACCCGCTAGTATATATATGTATATATAAGATATGGATTTACTTAAAAGAATCGAACTTGTCTCTTACTGCTTGTTATACTATTTATTTTGCCCTCTGATGGGTCCAGGATTTGCATTAAATACAAATTACACGCACACATTTTCTTTTTTTACAAAAATGGACCCTCTCGTGACAAGTGTTGTGGGAAGGGTGATAAGGCGACATCGCAAGATAATTTAAAATTCTTAGCAAAAACAAAATCCGTTTTGCCACACCAACAGAAACGCATGCAGACACTTATGCATACGTATGTATGTACGTACTTACAGACAAACGGATAAATGCATACATATGTACACACACACATACATACAGACATGCAGAGAGTATTTATATATTTGTATTTTGTAAAGCTCATGAAGATGTCGAAGGACGCACAGACATGTTAAAGGAATGAATAACCTGTGTGCGTCTGTGTGTAAGTGTGTGGTATGTCTGGGATTGTTCCACCCTCGCGGTTCATACAAATTCGAAGAAAAACAAGAGTAGATGCACACACATTTTGTTTCGTTCACCCCCTCAGCCAAGCTACATTTTTTGCGACCATTTTCATTTTGCTCGCCTTCGACCACTGTCGTTTTTTTTTTTTTGCTTTTATGTTCGTTCTTTTTTCTATTAGCAGCGGCATACGGTTACCGTTACCCCCTGCCGTCGTTCTTCCCCTACGGGGTGTACCATATCTTACCCTCAAACGACTCACACACTTACACAGCTCACTGGTAGGCAGCACACACACTAACACACACACTCGCACACACACAGACACCGTAGAAGGAGGACGATGCCAACAGTAGATATTCATTGGCGCAGAGACCCCTCGGCCATCCACCCCTCATGCGTTTGTTGAAGAATTAGAAAAAACGATACGGCAAAACAGAACAGAGAAAGAGAACGGTTAAAAATGTGCAAAAGAAATTTAAAAAAGTATATACTGATATGCATGTAGTTTGTACATATGTATGCATGTAGTCTAGTAACTAAGTACAAATATGCTTGTGCACGTGCACATACACAGTACACAGTAATATAATGCACATATTAAACTAAAATTGGTGGTACACGTTCTGTATTAGATAACAATGTATTTCAATTGTTTAAGCTGATCCACAGCTAGTCGCCTGGTCGATTTACAAATATTAGACTCCTTGATTTGAAGAACATAGCCTATCTAAAAATATAATAGATACTAACATACAATAAAAAAAGAAAGTAGATACCCCTAAATCTTGAGTTACTTTTCAATATATCGTCTAAGACCTGATATGAGGAGGACCTATTACTAGATAGATTAGATATTCTTAGAAGTTGATGTTTCAAGAAAAAAAATTTATGCATTTATATACATATGTATATGAATAGTTATGTGCATAATATATTGTTATATGCTTAATAATTTGTACATATGTATTTGGTATATGTACACTTTTAAGGATTCTGTGTTCGGCTAGTCGTACTTCCCCTGTACAACGACAATCTACTGACCCTCGTCCACTTCACATTCCATATTCGTATTCCTCCTAACCCCTCTCTACGCACTCATACACACTTGTACACGGCCGTCCTATTATCGCACTCTCATTTGCCGACGATTCGCAGAACTGCCGTTGGCTGGCTAGTGGCTGGACAGCGCTGTCCGTAGTGCTCGCCATTTTTATGCGATGCAAAGGACGAAGGAGCGAAGCAGCGAAGGAGCCGGACTGGGACCTGTGTCATGGCTGCGCTCGCCAAATGAATAAAAACTGCAGTGGCAAAGAGTCTCGGCCAAATGACGAGCGGCAGCAGCGAATCGGCGGGACTGCAAACAAACTGTTGGCGACCAACCAACCAGAGAACACCGCACGCGGGTTGTCTGACTGCCCGCCTGCCTGCCTGCCTGCCTGCCTGCCTGCCTGCCTGCCTGCCTGCCCGCCTGGTTGCCTGCCTGCCCTTCTGGCTGCCTGGTTGCCCGGTTGCCTGTGTATGCTTTACCATTGCCATCGTCCTCTTTCTTATGCTCCGGTCGCACCTACGACCATATTTCTTGTGGATTTTTAAGGTGTATTATCGGTATTGGAGTACGAGCATTTGTTCGTTGCTCACACCCAACTATATAAACTTTGGTAGTCTCTTCAATTTTATAAGCGTAACCATCTTAAATATCAATTCTATATAAAAATGACATGCTTATGAAGCAGGCAGAAGGAGGCATGTTCGAGCTGAATTGATTCAGCCCTGTTCGACTTGAAAATTGATATATTCTCCTAGAAAATGAAGAGATTATAGTTTTTTGGTAATATCTAAAACTGGGAATATGAATATTTAACATTTTGGATGCCCCGTTCCCACAAACATTGATAAATCCTCGTTTTTAATGACATATTTATGCCTTTAAGGCTTTTCGAAGATCGGACAATTCGAAGTTCCTTATTGCACATTCAAATAATTACAGTTACAGGACAAATAGTTGTATATATAGAGATAAAGAAATTTTGGGAATGCAACTTTTTCATTTAATGCATTTAATAAAGTACTGATAAACATTTTGCACTACAATTATCATAAGTTTTGGGTCTGAAATCTTCATGAGAACTTGCAAACAAAGGTCTAAGCTAAAACAAGTAAGAGGTTATAGTCGGGAGCTCCCTACTAGGGGATACCCTGAACCCTCTTCTTCCAACACCAAATGCAGACATATATACTATTCTAGAAGCTACATGTCAAGTTTGGGGACTCTAGCTCTTATTATTTACCAAAACTGATCAAAAAACATGATTTCGATATAGATATTTATCGATACAGCTAAAATTTCAGTCTCTAGCTCTTATATGTTCTGAGATCCTTGCATTCATACATAAGGTCAGACGGATGGACGGACGGACAGACGGACATGGCAAGATTGACTCGGCTATCGATGCTGATCAAGAATATATGTATAGTTTATGGGGTCGGAGATGCTTCCTTCTGCCTGTTACATACATTTACATTTTGCACAAATACATTATTCCCCTTTTAAGCCATGTTTAATGGGTTCAGGGTACAACAAAAAAGACAAATAAACTGATAGCTGATAGAAAAGAAAATTTATTTATTTTTGTTTTACGCATCTTATCAGAAAGTTTCCATCTGGAACCTATAAAGGTATCGCCCGAGGAAAGCGAAGGTCTTCTGTTACTTTCAGAGTCTTGAATTATGTTTTTTTTTATGTTTTTTTTTTTTGTTGCATGTGAGCACAATAAATTTTATAAAAATCAGCAGAAAGTTTTTTTGGCTTGATCCAAAATGCCCATTTACTTAAACACAATAATTTATTCGCTTGCAGAGGGTATTGTTATTTTCACGCAAAATGTGATACGCAGCAGATATCGTCGAATGAAGCTAGCTATGAAGTATATTCATGATCAGTAGCCGATCCATAGCCGATCTGTCTGTGAAGATCCGAAAGAGTTTCTCTATTGTTTAGTTGGCTGGCTCGAGGTCCGGTCAACCAGCCAGCCAACTGGCTCGAGGTCCGGTCAACCAGCCAGCCAACTAAACAACTATACAATGGAAAGGTCGCCAAAACCATCATTAAGTTTCTCAATTATTTTATCAAGATTTTACTTAATGAAAGCCCCCCCTCATACGGATCACCGATCAGCGATAGATCATCTTATATATGACTGTAAGAGCATTTAGTCTTCGGCAGTCCAATTAATATCCATATAATAGATATGTCTCGTTCTGGCTGTTATCTGTTTGTGTCTGATTATGAAAAAAATTAAAAAAAAAACATCGAGAAGTGTTTTGCTGACTTGTTTTCGTCTTGTACGACATGCAACTATACACATTTTTATAATAAGAATCAAAAAAAAAAATTGGTTAAAAAAAGAAGTAGCAAAAAAAAGAATGCCAATAGTTGTGGAAAAGCTTCTTAACAATCTATAAATGACCCCAGAAAGAAAGACGCGACAGCAGTTTGTGCGTGAAGGTAGTAGCTGAAAGTCGATATATATTCTTCCCAGCTCACAATTAAATCTTATGTGCACATACATACATCATATACACACTCACAACAACACAAATCAGCGCATAACCTTGACAATAGTTACATACATAATTAGGTAGACAGCCAAGACATTTTGCAGAGTATGCATCTAAATTTGGAAAATAAGTGACAATCGCACGTGGCCAGAGTAAAAAAAACAGACGCATGAATATGTACATTCTCTTTACATACATATTTTTGATATACATATATATATAGGTCTTACATACCAAAACGATTTCATACCAATGCGTATGTGGTCTGGGTGAAAAGCAGGATTGATCGCTTGTAACCGATATGTTCGTCCTATTTGATTTTCCAGCTTTTCATGCACAAGAGCGCCATGCAGCAAATCCAACAACAGATTCCTCGTGTCGGACTGGGAGCGCACGGCGTGGCCAGCACGGCTAGCATGGGCGGCGGTACGACGCCCGGCGCAGAGACAAAGCCGCACCAGTGCCAGCAGTGCATGAAGAGCTTCTCCAGCAACCATCAGCTTGTGCAGCACATACGCGTCCACACTGGCGAGAAGCCCTATAAATGCTCCTACTGTGATCGTAGATTTAAGCAGCTATCCCACGTACAGCAGCACACGCGACTGCACACCGGTAAGTCCTAGTACTAGTAGCAAGTATCAACATCTAACAAAAATTATCTTCGGGCAAATGCAAAATTGTCGACCGATTAGAATGCAATCTTCGAAATGTTCCATATATAGAACGTTTTTTAAACCCGAACCGGATGAAATATCTGAAAATTGAAGTGTTTCCTTGAGTTATTCCTTGACAACCAGCTTCTCTTAATAATAATAATAATCTCTTAATAATATGAAACAAATTGAACCGTAAAGAAGAATTTATATTGTGAATTTCAAGTCTTTATCTTTTGTAGATTCCGAGATCTACACGTTTACTCAGACGAACAACAGACAGACGGACGGACCGGACAAAAATTAAACAGAAGTAACCATAGAATAACATTGTTTCTGGTCCTTCCTGGTTAACCAATCAAATAGAAATCTACTCATTTTTGGCTTTCGATACTTTTAACTATCTCAATAATGAAAAAAAGCATACATAAATTAAATGGAACATCCACAGCTGAGACATTAAAGGTCTGTGTTCATATCTTAAGTACTTCACTCACCTCATACACAATTCCTACCCAATTTCAACATTTTTCTAATTACAATTTGCGCGTTTTCTGGCACAAGCTTGATTTCATATTATGTGCTTATTACTTATATTTTTTCTTTACTGCAAGACCTCGTAATTACAAAGCTGATGAAATTGTTCAGTACTTGGACAAATTAAAACGACCGTCAGCCCCTAAAACAGTTGCAATGTGGGACAAATCCATGTTGAAAATTTCAATTACTATGCCAAAAAAAATACTCATTGGCTTGGCTTCTTAACGTCCCAATATATATCCAATCTAGGCTAAAGGCGGGCTGCCAGTCAATATTTGTCCATTGTCGCATTTTAGATCATTTCAAATAATACGAAATCTAATAGATTTTGACTGTGTTTTGTTTAACTCGAAACTGGGTGCAGAGAGAGTATCCTTTTGTCGTTTACTGTAAATAAAGCATATCTACCTATTTTTCCACATTGTGCGAACAATACTGAATAGTTTTTGATGATTTTACTTAGTCTGAACTTTTAAATTAATCTGAATATTTTCTCTACACTGCAACAATATCGGCTCTAGAATGCCACACAGGGCACTTTCACAGCCACTGTTATCGCCTCTCCCTTTCTATCTCTCTCTCTCTCTCTCTCTCTCTCTCTCTCTCTCTTTCGCCCTCTCTTTCACTCACTCACTCACTCGACATTGTCAGCTCTCAAGCTTCTCTGCATTGCATTTACAGCGCCAATGTCCAGCGTCCGGCAAATATTTTCTTTTTCGAATACAGAAAACTCGTCAAATCTAGGAGTTCCAATGACAAAATTATAAAATGACAAAATGACAATGATAATTAAATAAACTTTGAGTGCTTTTCGTCGCGACTTTTTCGGTCGACGCCAGCTGCGACTACTGTGAAATAAAAATACCTACGGGAACAGTAATAGCAATATAATTCAGAATTCGGAATGGGAATAGGGATGGACTAGCCGTCGGAAATTATTCAACGTCATTAGCCGCATTGAAAGCGATGTTTTTTTTTTGATTCGTTCTCATAAGATCTCATATTGTTCCCCAGCGTCTTCCGTTTAGTTGAAGCAAATTATATTCACACCTGATTGAAACATTACAATTACAATGTTTTTTGTTGTTTTTTTTTTCAGTTTTTATGCTTAGTTTCTTATTTCTTTTAGCATTCATTTCCCTTCTTTTCTTAATGCCCAAATGCTGAAGAAAAAAAAATGCAAATACGCTTTAATTAAAAACCAGTTTGCACCCTGCAACCGAAAGCGGCATCGGCAATGAAAGCAAACGGACGACCTTCAGCTAGATATATGTATGAGGAGTTGGCTCGGGCCTGGTGTTGGGCTTAGATTTGGCTTTGGTTTCGGCCTGGGCCTTGGTAATTAGACAATGCAATGCTAACGGCCCGTTGTCGCGCAGCGATCTAAGAGGCTAAACAGCATCAGCATCAGCATCAGGACCAGCGTCTACATCAACAACTCAGATAATGAAGAGGCTATTAGGCGGCCGGCCACGGCCCCTCTCACTTGTCCACTCCGTTCCACTATATATATATATGTATATATAGCGAAAGCCGCAGAAGGCAAGCTTCTATGCGGCAGTCACGGAATTCCATTGCAAGCACGTATTCACGCGGCCCTTTGCATACTTTAAGGCTCTTTAAGTGGTTGTTCAAATAGAAAGGGCGACATCTCGTCCTGCTAGGTGTAAAGAGTTGCTGCTGCTCTGGCTGCCAGTGCTGCCAACGCTAGCTGCACAAAATTAGCTCAAGCCAATGTGAAAACAGCCAAAAACCGCCAAATACAGTCGAAGGCAGTCGAAGTCGAAGGCAGTCGTAGTATTTGGTACTACTATTTCACAGATTCAATCAATAAGCAACGAACAGGGAAGTTTTTGAGATGCCCCATAATACAAAGAAAATATTTTCTAGAATAGATTATGTAGCAATAGGTAAAGAATATCCAGAAGTGTAGTTCAATTTGCTGAATAAGTTCACTCGTTCATTTTCTGGTCGTGAACGAACTTTCTAAATCGGTAATTTAGTTCACGCGTTCAGTTATGCAGTTGATCATGAACGATTATATTTTCTGTTCAGTTATTTTTCATGTTTTCAATTGCAAGAAATATGTTATACTTTTTACTTATTATACTGTACCATTGATAACAGATACTTACTATTTGTAATTTACAACTCAGCAAATCTTTTTGCTTATTAAGAACTGAACATATCAATAGAATGTATCGTTCGTGAACGGCTGAACGGGTACGGAATACATAGATCATGGACGACTGAACGAGTGTCAAGAGTGTATCGTTCATGACCGACTGAATAAGTTCAGTAGTTCATTTTAATGACCCGTTCAATCGGACTTGCTCTGAACTAAACGACACAAACACTAACCAAACAGCATATAGACTGGACAACTAGTGTATGTTGCTGGGGCCTGCCGTCTCAAATGCGGCTGGTCCAAGGTCGCCCTCGTTTTCGTTCGGGCACGATAGCGGCCTCACGCTCAGACAGATAGTGTGAGTAAGATACACATATGACTTGTGTGATAGAACGGCATCGCTGCTCATTTTTATTCGCTTTATTCGCTCACACTACAGGAAACTGCTTTGGCTTACTCTCAATGCTCTTCAATTTGCCTATTTACCGTTTTAATGTCTGTGTGTGTATGTTTGCTGTTTGGTTAGTGACACAACCCTATCCAGAGGGCACTCGATAATATTAAAACTTTGCGGCTAACGAGCACTCAACAGTCGAATTTAGCTAGAAAATAGCTATAAAGGCAACACTTGTGACAACTGCCGCCAACAGCGGGCAGCGCAATTCCGAACGGGTTATTGTCGCTAGTATTGGGAGTTGGGCGGCATTCCAAGACATTTTCACTGTGCTCGCGACCGCAGCTCCATCCAAAAGGCTGCACTTTGTTGCTATTTATTTGCATTTACTAGTAGGTGTCGCTTCCAAGCAAAGTGACTCTAAGTAGCTTAAATGGTTTAGTCCTTTTGGTGTTGCCAACTATCCGTGCTGCACCGTTTTTGACCGTTTACCGTTTACCGTTCCGCGGTACTGACCTTCCACTTTTTCTTTTAACTGCGCGTTCAAATGAAATTAATTTTCTTGCAAATCTGAAACACGTAATTGCAGCATAGCTCCAACTTTCGAACGGCTTACCATTTAAGAGACTTGCCCAACGAAAGGATGCAGCGACGCGACGCGATGCGTTGCGACCCTTAAAGGATTCCCTGACTGTCTGTCGCTGTCTGCGACATCATTTTCTAGCGCTCTCTTTTAATCTTGTTAAAATGAAGTCAATCAGTCAATTACAGCTCTGTGCCGTATGCTGCACGTTTAAGACGTTAAAGTATTCAAGTGTCTGAGAGTGTTTACAACACCCGACAACATCCCCGACGCACACTGTTTAATTATGGAAACATTTAAGATCTTATACCATGTTTTAGGGCAGTGCCTAGATGTTAAATTGCTGATGATATTTGGACACTTAGGTTCTCTACTGTCTGCCACATTCGGCTGACCATTATTGTTTTCAATTTCAGTTTCAGTTGGGATGTCTATACTATTAACATTTTTGAGATATACTCAAAAGAGTAAATTGTGTATAAATTCAAAAATTAACCCTTTTCAAATGGATATTGTATATTCTCTATTATGGAAACGCGCTTCAGATAAACACGAATATAGGCCAACAGCATCTCCCCCCACTCCCAAGGAGCATAATTAGCAAATGGAATCCATTGCGTGAGTTGCGCTGGCTCGCTAGCTAGTCGGATTGTAGCATGTGAACCGCCAGCCGGTCGCTAGCTTCAACCGGCAGCACAATGGAATTATCCTTTTATATGTTTCGCGCCGAGTATTCCATGGCAGCGGAAAAGTTTTCAGAAAAACAACTTGAATGGCACGCAAACCTTCAGATCTTCAAAAATGAACTTATATCCTAAATTGTTTTCATAACTAGAGCTCACGACTATTTTCAAACTGAAATGAATAAGTCTAGTTTAAACGAAAAGTTGAAAATTTGCAGGAGAACGACCGTACAAATGTCACTTGCCGGACTGCGGTCGAGCTTTCATACAGCTCTCCAACCTGCAGCAGCACTTGCGAAACCACGATGCCCAGGTGGAGCGAGCCAAGAATCGGCCCTTTCATTGTAATATTTGCGGCAAGGGTTTCGCAACAGAGTCCAGCCTGCGCACGCACACATCCAAGGTGAGTAGCGTTTGAAAGTTTAAGCATCGACCAGCACCCGCACCGTGTTCTTTATGCCTGTTTCATGCCTAATACAAAAACACATAAAAAGCAAATAACAGAAGCTCCAGAAACTCAAATCGCTCATTTCTTTTGTGTTTCCGCCCTCTGCTAAACGCACTTCCATTGCCATCAATTGTTTTAATGCACGCACCAAATGCAAACTGGCATCTCATGACAACCCATATCGCCTCACCTCAGGAGCTACAGCTGCATCTTGGTGTCTTGCAGCAGCATGCGGCACTTATTGGTGGGCCCAATGCGACGTCGTGTCCGGTATGCCACAAGCTCTTCCTTGGCACCGAGGCGCTATTGGACCACATGAAGCATGTCCACAAAGAAAAGTCGCCGACGCCAAGCGAACCACGTAAGCAACCACCTGAATAAACAGCTTTTAATTTCATTAGGCATCAGGCATTCACATTTAATCATTGCTTCTCTTCACAGCTGCCCAATTCGGTGACAGTATCCACAGTGGCAGCGGTGGCAACGGTGGTGCTGGGCCCGGTTCGCTAGCAGCGCAATGCGCGTCCGAATTAAGCTGCGCCCAACCATCGACAACCAGCGGATCCAGCCTGAATGACAGCTACCTCGGCAAACGAAGAACTGCGAACCACCCTTGCCCTGTATGCGGCAAGCACTACGTCAACGAGGGATCCTTACGCAAGCACTTGGCCTGTCATGCCGAAACCTCCCAGCTCACAAGCAGTCTGCGCATGTGGCCATGTTCCGTCTGTCAGGCAGTCTTCACGCACGAAAACGGTAAGTAAACGGCTGTGTGACCGACCGGTCGACCGACCGACTGACTGACCGACTAACTCATATACAGCTCAGAACGAAAACTTAGCCTGATTTTCAAAGCTCAACATACAAAATGAATGAACATCAGCATAACATCTATTTTGGTAGTACCTAAACTGCAATCGGCTTGATACAATTTGGAAATTTCTGTCTAACATTTCAACCAAAAGGCTTTTTCAGTTATGGCCAGAACTTAAATAATTTAGTTTAGTTTATTAAACTATTTAAAAGCATTAATTAATAATAACTCACCCATCTGATTATTAACTGTGTTTCAGGTCTTCTTACCCATATGGACCATATGCGCATGGATCCCAAACATCAGTTTGCGGCGCAATACGTTCTGGTATGTACACTCGCGCTGGCTGATTTCCGTATATATATGATTTCACTCTATATGTATAAGAAGAAAGGCTGATTGCTAATGAAAGCACAATCCAATTCGTTACAGCTAGGTAGCTGAACTATCCTATAGTTCTTTTTCATAGGACCTAATTTAATGAAATTTTGGATCGCTTTCAATCGCTTTTATCCATACATATCCATAAATACATACATGTGTGACCCATACAAAGCTCGTCTATTGTCAGGAAATATGTGCTTACAATTCTAACACAAACGGTGTATACCCTTCCACGAAGTGATAAGAGTACATTGATTTTATTCAATCTCTGTCTTGCCCTCGGTCCGTCTCTCCATATGAATGCAAATATTTTTACAAAGTGGTAGCATGGCAAATTGAGCTAAATGGGGTTTAATAGTAAGGTTTCGGTACACTGAAATAATGTATAAAATATACAATTATTATACCCTTAACCCATTAAAAATGGGAAAAAAGGGTATAATGTATTTGTGAAAATATATGTAACAGGGAGAAGGAAGCATCTCCGACCACATTAAGTATATATATCCTTGATCAGCATCAATAGCCGAGTCGATCTAGCCATGTCCGACTGTCTGGCCATCCGTCTTTCCGTATGTATGAACGCAAGGATCTCAGATCCTATAAGAGCTAGAGACTTTAAATTAGAGATTGAAATTATGTATGTTTCCGATACTCAATAACTTGTCGCGTTTCCAGGTAATTGATAAATATCGATATCGAAATCCTGTTTTTGAGCAAATTTGGTAAATATTAAGAGCTAGACTCAAAAAACTTTATATGTTTATTCTAGAATAGTATATATATATCAAGTATCTTTCATGTTATACCTATCGCCACCTTCCCGCTACTACCTCATAACTATAAGTCAAGTTAATAACCCAACTTGTATTGCCCACCAATTTATGCCACAATTTTAGTGCAATTTACATTTTGAGAATACACAAATATTCTATGGGACAATAAGATATACTATAGAGCATTTCATTAAGATCGGTTAAGAATCACGTGTTTGCGGCAGCTAGCGCAAATTCCAAGAATTTCTGTATGCATGTACACACACACATTCATGCGCGTCTGCTTCGAATTCTATCAAGAGCATTGCAATTGCGATTGTTTTCTGTTAAGCTAAGGGAACTTTTTTTTTAAAGTATCTTTATTGCTACAACCGAACGCGTAGCGCGAGCTGCATTTGCTGTTGGAATAAGAGAGTTCAGGGTATCCCCTAGTTGGGAGCTCCCGACTTTAACCTTTTACTTGTTTTAAATTGGAACACCTTTTGAATTATTTGTTTCAGTCTCGAGCGGCGGCAGAGCAACGCGAACGCGAATCCCTATTAGCAGCGACCTTAGCTGCTTCTTCAACGAGTAGCGGGGTCAGAGATACTGCAAGTATGCTACCGTTGGGAGTAACCCCTGGCGGGTCAAACTCATTGTGTCCCTCGCCGTCAGCGAACTCGGAGTGTTCGTCCAATGGACGGCTGTCCTCGTCATCCGCATCGGATCAGGAACAGGATCAGGGATTGAGTGAAAATGAGAATAGCAGCCACAACAATAATAATAGCAGCGCTAACAACAATAATAATATTATTAACAATAATAATAACAACTGTAGTTCAAGCAAAATCAATTTGAACGAGTTGAGACTGCCCAGTTCCAGCCAGTACAGTATGGATGCCGAGCTGCATGCCAACAGAATGTCCCTAATGGCAGCTGCATCAGCCGCCGCTGCGGCAGTGGCGGCTTCAGCTGGCTCAAGGTCACACGATGGCACCATAGACGCAGCTACTACCGGACCGGGCAGCGCGGTAGTCCAGGCGGCCGTTGTCAACCTGGCTGCCGCCATGCGCATGAACAATCCGGCAAATCACCAACAACAGGTAAGACTTTAAACCGGAACAGCTACAACGCAAACTGAACCTTAAACTGACACAAGTACTTTAATGAATTCTTCTTTTGCTACTTTTAGCCTGGCGAACACCAGCTGCACCAGCAAAACCATCAGCAACAGGCGCAGCATCAGCACCAGCACCCTCACCATCAACAACAGCTGCCCCATTTGCCATTATTGTCGCCCCTCGGTAGCCAGCAGTCGCATCCCAGCAATAATAACACTCGGCGATCTCCGACTATAAACGTTCCAAGCCTGCAAATGCAGACAGACACATCGTCCGTCATGATGAGCATGATGCGCGGCTCTCTGGATTCTGGTTTGGGTGGCATGCATCAAATGGAAGCGCTTCATCATCAACACCACCAAGCGTCCAATTACTCACAGCACGCAGTGACGCCTAGTTCGCAGCAGGCGTCCTCACATCCTCAACATACCCACCATCCGGAGACGGCACTGCGAATGCATCAACAAGCCGAGGCCATATTACGCTCCCATACTGAGGCCGCTTTTCGTCTGGCTGCCTCGGTGGCCGCCACGAATGGTAGCAACGCCAACTCGACGTCTACCAGCACTGGCACAATAAAAAGCGAATCCTCGTCACATCAACAGCGGCAGATCAATGGCAGTGAACTGCACTCATCGCCGCATCGTTTCCAATCGAACGCGAACCAAGCGCACACCCACCCGCAACCGCATCCACAATCACTACAGGAACAACAACCGAATCCACACAACTCATGAAGTCTAAGCGAATTTACACAGTACCAGAAGGTACATCGCTATCCTCAACGGGAACACCAGCATTGATTTCGAGTGTCACCTATTTCCCCCTGTATCAGCAGCAGAAGCAGCAGCACCGAGTACAACGAACTAAATCTGGATCTGTGTCGTTGCTGTCATTTCTTTTTAGTACAGAGTCCACTCTAATGACTCTCTGGGAGATGAGTACATCAGACAGAAGAGACTAAAAATAGTAAAAAAATATAAATTTACTCATCTATGGGCAAATATGTACTTATGTGCTTTATCTGCAAGTCGGTAAAAATGCACATGTTTTGTATATACATAGATCCTACTCTAGTCTACATACCAACAAAAACATCATGTACAATATATTATTGTATGCATGTACTTAAAATACCGCATATTTTAAGTGAAATCTAAACTAAAGTTCACAAAATACTCAAGACCTAAATGTCGGTGTTCAAGACCCACATTTAAAAGACCGAACAATTATATTTTACCGAGTTCTAATTCCTGGAAGTTTATACTGGGTACCGCGGACTCGATTTGCCAAACCGGATCCATATAGTACTTTCCACAGGGAAAGTGTATTTTTAAATAACTTCTGGGTTTATTGTTACTTACGATTACTTGAAACAAGATTGATCTGCGCATAACATAAATTTAGAATGTCTCTGAGAACGGATTTTTCTGGTATTCTGAACTGAAAGGCTAGGGAATACCGCCTTATGTCTGCATATTTCAGAAATTACATATACCTTTTTAAACTATTGGGTATATATACAAATAACTCTGTCTGAATGCATATACACTTCTTGCCTAAACTATATACTTATATACATATTAGGTAAGTAGTGTATATATTTACAGTATGAAGCTATAAAAATTTTTGTTTCCAAAAGCATTTATAATTTTCAATAATTTCAGAAAATCTATGCATTTATTTAGTCATTAATCTACAAAATATGAGGGTATTCAATGGTTTTAGCAAATTTCATTAAATATTTCAGATTTTATTATACATTATTTATTTGACCCTGCGAGGTCGGGGCATTTCTTTAAGTATATATCTATATAAAAGAGCTGCACGACTGATTTTAAATTTGAAAAAAAGAGGAAGGCAAATATTTCTGAGTAGTAGGACGCTACAATGACAATGAAATTTGCGTTATTACTTTCCTGTGAAGCTCTCTATAAAGCATGTAAATGTAATAAAATCGTACGTCTGTATACTGCAAAAGATTAAAATAATACTCTGTGAACTAAGAAAATCCAGTTGGAATTTGAGTCTTAAGCTAAGTAATTGAAATAAAATTGCATCGCAGATTGCCCGAGTTATGTTCACAATCCATGTGCAATAGAATTCAAGTCTTGACTGTGCTTAAACATAACTAGAAACATTCACAACGTATAAATCTACATTTTGAACGTGTATAAAGAAGCTATGCAATAAGATTAAAATATGTATATACTTATAAGTATAACATGTAATTAAATCGCCAAAAAATCACTCGTTGTTTCATTACTTTACATCTGATGCCGAAAATTAAATACCCTTGAAAAAACGTAACAGATTTGTACCAAGTTCTGTAATAGCTGAGTAAATTTTAATGATAAAAAGAAGCAACGGTATTTTATACTATTGTAATTTATTATGTAATTTTATTATAAGTAATTTGGGCATTATATATAATTGTTTAGAATTCATTTTTATTCACAAATTGGATCAATTGGTGTGTTACTTTCGACTTTCGGACTTAAAACAACATGTGTATTTAGCATGCAAGGATATTCTTATTTTAAACTAATACATCTTACCACGCCCTTCCTTGTCTATTATTGACGGTGGTTAGGATCCTTTTCTAATGGAAGCGCTTTTTGACAACAGCATTTCCAACTGGATCCTGCTACTACTGAGGACACTGTACAATTTATCTTCAAATTAGCTTTGAAATGTATATGATAATCAATCCATGCCCTGCAGACCAGTGCTTCGGGCACGCTTTTGCGGTGAGCTGTAGCTGCTTGCAGGAGACGCGGCAGTCTTTTCCTGGGTACGCTTTAAGCTAGTCGTATTTGCGGCACCTTGTAGCTTGGTTGTAGTCGGATCTAAGAATTGAATATGGATTTATTTTGGCATAAAGGAGAGAAAGTTTAGAAATCACTATATTTTACCTTGTAACCATCTGACTTGCGTCGCGGGGCCATATCCCTTCTGATTGCGTGCAGCGATTCGGAATATAATAGCCGGTTTATTGGAGCAGTCAACATGTGCGTTAGAAAGCGATGCATTGGGCACTGTACATTGGTTTGCCGCCCCAACATAAACGCGAACAAAAGCCAACTGTGCTGATGCCACCTTGTCTTTCGTAGTGGGCTTTACGGCAAGGTAAACCGAGTACTCAACGATTTCCTTTGTCTTTTGCGCTGGAGGAGGTTCCCAAGTTAAGTGTGCACCCTCCTTGACATCCTTGGATATCTTGATGGCCGACGGGGCGCCAGGGAAACCAGGTAGGCAGGTTTTAAAGCTCGAGATCTAGCAAACGAATACAAACAATATCTTTTATAAAGAAAGCTCAAGAACTTTACAAAAATATAAAAACAAAATAAAGTTTTGATCTGGCTTAGCTTGTGATCGTAGAAAAAAACAAAAACAACAAACCTCCCCCCATTCGCCACGACCACATGTATTAAGGGCAGCTAGACGAAAACGATAGGCGGTTCCTGGATCCAAACTGATGCGCGGATATTGAGCTAAGTCTGGCAGATTGTCGGCGTCAAAGTTTTCAAGCTGAGCCTCGTTAAAGTACTTATAATCGATATAGCTAGTTACAGTATGTGACAGTTCCTTGAATATGCCCACCGTATGCCACTTATCATTGTCGTCAATTGTATTAGCAACGGTGACAGGGACCTAAGGTACGAAAAGACAAGCGTAAATGTTGGACTCCTAAAACTCGCAACTAGACACTGAAATCGCAATTACTTACATTGTTGTCATTGCAGTTCTTTTGTTGTTCAGTTGATTTGTAGCTTATACTGCTAAGATGAGCAGCAGCTGACGAGCTATCAAGTAGGCTCCTGGCTGCCTGACTTGAATCTGCCGAAGCGGTGGCCGCCTGCATTACAGCTGCAGAAGCAAGGGCCTCCAAATGAGAGCCGTCTACTATAATATTGAATAAAAGAATAAAATAGAAAAAATTCTCGTACGAAGGTGGGAGCTACACTAACCGTTTTGGTGATGATGCTGCCGGAGTACGGGAATCGATAAAGGGTTTTGGTCTATGTCGGATTCGCTTGTTGTTGATATCGCAGTGTCTTTGAAAATACTACCACTGGCACTTCCCAGAGCCTCACCTGATTTAATTGTAGTTAATATATTTGCAGCCTCAGTCTCAGATGCTGTTGGCTGATTGCAGTCCGTTGCAGTGGTTGTTACGGCTGCAGGGAAACCCGACTGCAAGCAGACAAAAAAAAAATATAATTGTTTTTAACCAATTTTCAAACAATAATGCCATATTTATGTGTTTACATTCGAGTCGATATGGTCGGCTGAGCGTGCTCCAATTACGGCATTTCTATCTCTGGTTGCAGTTGATGTTTTCTGCACATCCGTTGTACTACTAACGCCGGAAATATCGTCAACAGTCTCTGGAATTTTCATTTCTGTCACTGTATCCTGTGCATCAGACATTATGGTTAACGGTCCAGTGGTAGGCGTTGCCGTCTGAACCAATGTCGGTGTTGACGTTGAAGTTGCGGCGGCGGCATTATCATCTTCAATGTCTTCAGGTTCTTGTCGGGCATCATTTGTAAGCGGCTTTAGTAAGTCGTCCGCACCGTCTAGTTGCTCAATAATATCATCGATAGGATCGGTGTCGGCACACGCTGAATCAGCTAACGTGGCAATTGTAACCGCTGGCTCAACGTCACTGTTGTCCTTCTCCTTTAGCTGCACGGCCGCTGCCTTTACTGGAGCACTTCTGGTAGCCAATGTCAATGTCCGTTGCCCTCCTCCAGGACCACTTGCACCGCCAGTGTTAAAAATGTTGACAAAGCCCTTTCTCGCAGCCGTTGCGCCTGGCAACATTACCAGCTTATTTGTGGAACTGGAACCTGGTGAGCCTATGCCGGAACTAGCACTCATTACCGTAACTGGCTTGCCACCAATATACACGGCTGTTTTCTGCGACAATGACGTGCCGGTGAGTTTCTGGGACGTTAGATGACTTGAGCTTCCAGACATAGTATGTGCGGACGACGATGTTTGTGGCAAGGTCAGAGTGATGGGTCGCCCAGCAGCACCAGGGGCGCCCGCTATGCTGCGGACCATCTTAACGTTACTTTGATTGGATATTACAGCACGCTGTCCGCCAACGGCAATCGGGGTAGCCGTTGTCCCTGTCGAACCAACAATGCTCACTATGCTCGTACCGCCTGTGGAACTACCAGCACTGCTCACCACAGAACTAGCCGGTACTGTCCGTAAACTGGCACCGGTGGTAACAATAATGATTTGCTGGTTGCCTATCTGAGTGCCGTGCTTGTTGGTGATGACGAAAGCTGGCTTTCCCCCCATCACATTGGGCGTAACTTTGCCCATCTGCAGAATGTTCGAATTCTTCATGATCAACTTGCCGCCGGATACTGTATGAGGTGATACCAGCTTTAAGACATTGCCAGAAACTATTGGTTTTTGCTGGTGCTGCTGCAGCGGCGATTGCTGATGTGAGCCAGTCGCTCCAGTGGATGTCGCCATTAAATTTTGACCAGTAGCCATTACTGTCTTTGACTGCACACTACTGCCAGACGTTATCTTGTATGAAAAAATAAAAAGCATTAAAGCACATGTGAAATCGTATTAGCTAGTAGTATCTTACCTGTATTTGTGTGGAGCCTGGAGTCAGTTGTTGATTACAAATGGAGATCGCCTGGCCCTGGTTGGCACTCTTTGCAATATTAAAGTTGACCTTGGGTAACGTCTGCACCGTCATACCACCACTGCTGGTTTTAACAAACTGCAGCTGTACATTTGAGGCCAGGTTAAGTGGTTTTTGTATGAAATACTGCTTTCCGCCAAGGGACGTAGTGACAGTTGCCGCCGGGGAGCTTGCCTGCGATCCGCCGCTTGATAGCTGCACGGTGGCGCTGGGCTGAGACGCTTTTAGTATTGTTGTCGTGGTTGAGCCACTTCCGCTATTGCTATATGTGGTGGCTAGGCGTAATGTTTGGCCAGCAGGCACGCCAGTACTGGTCGATACACCAGGAAGAATGCGCAACGCTCCCGTCGATGTCTGGGAGGTGAGGACTATTCCACTGGTCGCTGCAGTGTTTCCTACACGAACGGCAACATTCTGCCCACCAATGTTACCCTCGTTTATTTGAGAGGCCGTGGCCGGAGTCGTTGCAGAGGATAAGGTTGCAGCCAACGACGTCTTCGAAATGGACGAGTTGGGTCGAAATTTTTGTATAATGGCGCTGCCTCCGCTGCCGCTGTTTACCGGGTTGATGCTTGATGCAGTGCTGCTAATAATCGACAGTTGTGGCTGCACGCTAACTGTCGTTGACATTGTGGGGGTTGTTTCCGAGGAGGAAACAGAAATTGTTGATGAACCAGTAGCCTTGACTTGAACGGGGCTACTTTGCGTTTGTGCCTGCGTCTGGGCTACGAAAACAGCGCTGCCCAAAGCCTGAGACTGTCCAACCGATGACTTAGCCAAAGCCGTAATAGGCTGCCCTGTAGCCACTGACGGACTCTTGGCTCCAGTCAGATGCAACACTGAAATTGGGTTCTTTTCGAACTTTAATGCAGCAGACGCTACTAAAGGAGTACTTTCGGAACCATTGGCGGTTGTCGTGGGTTGTTGAATTAGAGTCTGACTCTGACTATGGCTCTGCTTTGTGCTGCCTATTGCTGGTGCTTGATCGATCTTCTGTATTTGAAGCACATAGGCAGCGGCAAAGGTTGTGGCCGTCCAAGATAGCTCCAGCGCATGCGTGGATGCACGCACAAGTGCTACTTTAACTGCATAGAGTGGCTTCGTCACCTCCAGGTACCATAAATCCTTACAACAGACCTGTACAAAAGAAGATCAATACTTAAGACTTCGAATTCAATTTATCACGGCCGGAAACTGGGTGAAAAATGGCCAAGGTATACCCGCTATTAAGTATATATGTACACTACACAAAGTTTATGATAGCAGATCATCTCACCCTAACCTGGTTGTTCCAAGCTTTGCGGTAACCATCTCGGCCGGACCATACGTACAGACGACTTTGAATGCCAACGGCACAGTGTCCGGCTCGTGCCCTTGGTACATTTTCCTCAACGGTGTCCAGGGTGACATTCTCCCAAATCATAGTGTCTGCAAATAGTAATAAAGCTAGTTGAAAGCTTTAGCTATTATGTCTGAATTCCCAAATAGGTACCTAAATCGAGAACGGCCAGTGTATTTGTGCATTTCCATTCCCGCTCAGTGGTCGCTTTTGAGTCATTAATCACCAGCGGCACCCATCCGCCAAACACATACATTTTGTTTGCAATCATTGTCGAGCTATGTAATGAACGCGGAAGTGGAGCTTGGCCTCTGGTACGTGGTTTTTCCCATGTCATGGAATCTGCAATGCGAACGGACGGGTAAGCTAGAAGTCTTCGGGAAGATTCGGTTTTGATTAGAATACCAGTGTCAAGTAACCATAAGTCGCCCAAACGGCAGCCACTCATTCCTCCATATACCAGCAAATTAAGCTTGCCAGTATCTTTACTTGTAAAGGATATTCCGGTGTGAGACTCGCGTGGTGGAGGGCTATCGCCAAATGTCTTAGGAATTATCCATTTTCCGTTGTGACTGTGCACCCCACGAGTATCCAAAATATACAAGTCATTCAGATATCTATATAAAATAAATGGTGCGTTAAAGTAATTTGTTTAGTTTTTCATTTAAATTTTATAACTAAATTTGCGCAACTGTTATATGAACCGGGAACAGGATTCCAGGGATTCCAGGTTCCACTGCGATTCAATAATAAGCAATATAATATGTTGATATTATTCTGAATCGCTGACAAGATCATTTGACTATCATTATGTTTGTTACCTACTTTGGAATATTGTTTTTTGGGTCATCCGATTCATTTGCCAATCCGCCGAAGAGGAATATTTTGTCGCCCACCATCGTAAAGCTGTGACCTAAGCGAGGACATGGCGACAATCCATTATCGGGTGACTCCGGATACATTTTTCTCCACTCCCACTTGGTTGCCTGGAGTTCGTAGAGCTCATTTGAATATTTGCCATATTCAATCATGCCGCCAAAAACAAACATGCGAGTTCCCTCCACGACAAACCCGTAAGCAGCACATCCGTTCGGGACATCGCCTTTCAGCACCGGCACATACCATTGATTGGTAACTAAAATAAACAGGGTAAAGAGGTAAACAAAATGATTATTTTTGATGCGTGATAAAGTTAATACTAATTGCTAAACGAATATTTTAAATAACCCTCAAGGTCTACAATGGAATACCTGTATTATAAACGTGCAGCTCGTCCACAATTCCTTCATTGCCACCACCAAAAACTACCATAAGCTCCTTTATATTTATGGCGCGGTGGCCATGTCGCGGCCGCGGCTGGGGACCGGTTGGGTTAAGGACGCGCTTCCAACGAAACCCGGACTGATTGTTGGCCAAGTTATGATGTATGCTTTCCGTTTGATATGCGTCCAAGTCCATATCGATGCGTGCCAAACAGTTGACCCCAGAATTCTGGTTGTCCGAGCGTACAATCTGCTCAGAGTTGAGCTCGTCGGCCACTGCAACTCCCAAGGAATTATTTGATCCAGTAAACTCTGTACTTTCCATATCACAGAGCTATATTTTATACCACTTATATGTGAATATCGACTGAATCTGCGAAGTTTGCTTCTTTATATTTGTTGACATTAAGCAATCTAGCCGAGTCAATCAATACATGAATGCATCTTTTCTTGTAGAATCTGAAAATAAAACATAATGGGCTACAAAATGAATATGGGATGCAACGAAGGCAAACTAAAATAACTTTTAATGCGCACTGTATATGTACATGTATGCTCGCAAATTTGCGTTGACCTGGCAATGCTGTCAATGGACGCTCCACAAATATATCAAATTTTAGTACCATTTTATCACAAATATTAAATAATCAATTAAAACGAACTTTACTTTTTTCGCATTATGCACTCTTACCAATTTATTAATTGTTATGTATTGTAAATTTTATTTAAATCAATGAATTAAATGCAACAAAATCAATACACAATGTGCAAAAAAAAGCCGAAGAAAACGACAGCGACACATATAAGACTGTCGCAAGCAGCAAACCGAACTAGTTCAGCATACACAATCAGGGATGCTATTATTGACGATATTATGAAAATATCGATATATAGATACAGGGCTAGCGAAATACTAGTATACTAAAATCAGTTGTAATATTTTAAGATTAGAAATAGCATAAGGGTTAAATACATAAATTATCATGCTACATTTCATGTTATGCACAGGATTTTAATTATAAGATCTGTGTAAAAGAATAAACGTCTTAGCAAGTTTTTTCCTAAGGTTCACCATGAAACAATGGTTTTTCGGTAGCTGCGTTTTCGTTTCGGCTCTGATACACCACCTGCCCTTAGCGCTTCGCCACCGTGTCCTTTATTGAAGTTTTGGTCCCATATAAGATAAGGCATCACGACATTTATCGATAGCTTGCATTTTCATCGATAAGTCTGTCAGTGAGGATACAATTTTTGTAAAGTATAAAATTATTAATCGAAATCGATTTATTTACGCCTCGAAGTATGCTAGCTAGACAAAAATGAGTTTTAATCAAAGGTCTGAGAGTGTTATTCACTGTTATAATTTAAAAACAATAAAATCTCAATTAGATATTGCTAAAAGCTAAACACTAAAACTATTCTTATATCAAGAAGTGTCAACAAATACGTTTTTGATTACAAATTATTTAACACGGGCTTTCGCTAGGTGAGAAATCTTCTGCATCTGCTAGTTGAATGCAAATTTTGTAGAAAAATGCTGTAGAACTGTTTTGCTATCCGGTACTAAACGAATTTATCCAAAAATCAGTTTTGCTCGATATATGTTAGTATTTATTTAATTGAATCAAGTACTGCGTAATGCTCTGGTTAACATCTTTGTAACTTTCGACCAGGGCCATCATATAGAGGATCGCTCTATCTGATGGTTGTTTCCCAAAAATCATTGCTTGTATCAAACGTAAGGAACATGAATTTAACTAGTTATGTATGTATATTATCGGAATAGTACCCTACAAGTAAATATACAGTTCTGGGAGACTAACAAATTGACTTGCAAATCAACATCTTTAAAAAACACAGCTTATAAGATTCATTAAAACATTAGTTTTTTAAATTGATTTTAAAATTAAATGGATTTCCTGAAATACTCAATATATAGAAATAAGACTCATCAATGGATGCAAACACATCTCGGCAGATTATACGCATTGTTAACGATATTGTTCCTAATGAGCTTATCACTCAGGTAACGCCGCAGTGCTAACGTAATCAAGTCAAACACACGACTGATAACTTCAGCACTGCGATAAGTAGGACAAATATCTGACTACCTGTTCTTTCACTTCGGATACGTGTGTATAGATGCGTGTACATACACTTAACAATTTCAAAAGGCTATAAATAGGAGGGTTGCTTGCAAATCAAAGCACAGTACCCCGAATAACTTAGTGAATGGTATATTCCTGCTTGGTTTCTTGTCTGTTTTGATCATAAGGTAAAAAATAAAAGCAGTGATTATAAAAGTGTTTGAAAGGTGGCTTACTTTATAAATCGTAGCAATATAATGAAATGAAAATAACGTTTAAACTGTAATTGCAGTAATTCAAATGAAACCCTTCTCAGTTAGTAAGCAATTTGATTGTCGACCAAACTCTCTGATCATAAATGCAAGCATACAATGAATGATTGATATAAGCTCTTTCTCTTTTAAATTGATATCCATCGAAATTAGTCAGTTAATTTTATAACAATTTAATATATGCACAAAGATAAAAGTTTCTGCATTAGGCATATGAGTGTACATTTGAATAACGCTTGCCCACGATAATCTGGCATCACTAACAATGACATTTTCATAGTATACTGAAGCCTAGGACAAAATCGTTACTGAAAAATATCGTATCTTTAGTTTGATGGTGTTTTGCCGCTTGAAAAAGTTGGTCACACTGTTGATTTGTGTATACTAAACCAGTTACCCGTTGTGTTGGCAAAAATAAAAATACTACCATTTCTGGTAACGAGTGTATTACAAAGTTTGTTGCGAAAGGACACATGCATACACAATAAATTTAAATGTTTAAGTTTACTTATCTTTAGTGTACTTAAAATAATTATAATTTAATCGCGTTGTGTTCGCGTTGGCACACTGATTCTTGCTGCCTGCCTGCAGCAGTCGACTAGTTGTGGTTAAATCGCGTGGCAACACCCATCTAACATAGTATCCAAACTCAATTGAAGTTCGGTAAATAAAATATAATAATTTAGCAAAAAAAACGTTCTCCGTGTCTGGTGAATACAAATATATACATATTTCAGTATCTTAAAAAAAAAACATGTAATCATGCTTTTCTACGAAAGTGTGTGAGAGTGCAAACGTACATGGATACATACAAATGAATGTACATGTAGGGAAGGTGCCAATGTATGTGTGTATATATGTATATAGGGAAAGTGATATCATCCCGCGGCCTGAGACTGCAGACATCCAACCAGCTGGTTTAGTTGCCATCTTGGTCGGGTGATTGAAATTTAGCAAGGAAAAGCAACAAAATCAATATTTTAATTGATATGTATGTTACGCATTAAATTTTGTATATACACGAATCGTGGCTTTAACTGTCATGCAATGCATTTGATTTGGAAAACCAGATTGTCGCTACCAATGTGAATTTTGTGAAGGCAATACAACAACTATTACTATTCGGACAAACCTATGTACATACATTAAATCTGTGATGTGTGTGAATGACGTAATTTGTGCTCGAAGTCTAAAATTGCGTTTAGCGAAGGGGAGACGGTGTGCTAGACATGTGTATGTATGTATGTGTATGTGTGTGTGTGTATATATATTAATTTGTATACAAACTTGATCTGAGCATTAGCACAGCCGAATAGACGCGCTTACGTTTCGGGTGTTCTAAATTTTGACACAGCAAAGAGGGAATTTTTTATGCCTAGCATCTACCTATATACGCGCATGTCCGTGTGTGCGTAAATGTTGGGTCTCTCTCTCTTTCTCTTGCTCCTTCTAGTTCTGCTTGTGTGTATGTTTGTTTGAGCCAACTGCCAAACCTTAACTGAATGTCAGTTAACCTAAATTACAAATACGGTTATACGGTCCATAACCGCAAAAAGCCTTAAAAATACAATAAATTCGACTGACCTCTATCCCATGAGCAGGCCATTGCGAATAGCTAATTGCATTTATTTTTCTTATGCCCTTGTACATATATTTGCATACGTTTCTGTATGTATGTACACGCAATATGCATATAAGTATATATTCATACATATACAGACTCGTACAAAAGAAAAAAATTGGAGTTAGACGATACATGACGACAGTACATGAGGAACGCATTTATTTTTTACTCTTTTGTTAACTTTTCCCTACACGGAATCATGACAGAATCAATTAAGTCACTGATTAAGACTTAGGAGTGAAATATTTACAATGTTTTGTTATCCTTATCAGTGACAATTGAGATATATTCTCAAATATTAATAGCAGCACCAATGTGGTCAGGAATCCACCGGTTGAATCCACTTTGTGATGGAATAGTTTTACGTCATCACCTTACGGAAAGACGTCATTGGTTGCCTCGTCCAAAACATACTACTTATCTTGACTGGCCGTAAGCCTCGTGGCCTCCCTTACACACAAACATAGGTCATACCACTAACCATACAACATATAGACTGGACAAGTGAGCCAAACGTGGTCCCCGTCGATTTATATGCGGCTGGTCCAAAGTCGCCTTCGTTTTTGTTCGGGTCCGAGAGCGGCCGCACGCTCTAACAGAGAGCGTGTGTACAAAATACATAAGACATGTGTGAGGGAAGGGCAAAGCTGATCTTTTTTATTCCCTTTATTCGCTCACACTACAGGAAACTGCTTTTGCTTACTCTCAGTGCTCTTTCATATTGTCTATTTACCGTTTAACTGTCTGCATGTGTATGTGTCCGACAAGCAAAAATACCCACAAATTTAAGATTTCTCAAATCTCGGAGGCATTTATTCTCTTTCAAAGGGGCGGGTAATATGAAATCATAAAAGGGTTTGCCACGTCGATGCGAAATTCTTGCATTTTAGCTCGATATCGTTGGTAAGGGTACCCATGCGTTGGCATGTGTGCATTTACATTTGTTGGACTTGCCATATTCACGCACACTTGCATATTTTGTATATGAATAGAAGCATTTATGCGCTTGTGTGCCTGTTGGTTGCCAGCCTGACTGTCCCTGTCGCAAATTTATGAAGATTTTTGGATTTTTGATATTCGGCCTTTACACACAGACACACACACACACAAATGTGTGTGAATGGGCAGATATAGAGTGGGCGCAATTGAAAATTTCAAGATTGGCACGCGTCTGACGCGCGCCCTTCTTTTTTATGATTTCGGGTTTGCATTGATAAATGAATTATTAGAATTGTTAGGCCGAAAGGGTAAAAATTTGGCAAGCACCTGTACTTGCATTTGTAGGTCAAGTGACTGTTCACTTAAATTATTTGATTAATATTAAAATTAAATTAATTAATTAATAAATAAATAAAATTATTAAGACTATGAATATATGTATATCGCTCCTTCTTTGAATTTGGTATATTTGTGATCATGAAATTTTCAATTGCGCCCATTCTATATCTGCCCATTCACACACATTTGTGTGTGTGTGTGTCTGTGTGTAAAGGCCGAATATCAAAAATCCAAAAATCTTCATAAATTTGCGACAGGGACAGTCAGGCTGGCAACCAACAGGCACACAAGCGCATAAATGCTTCTATTCATATACAAAATATGCAAGTGTGCGTGAATATGGCAAGTCCAACAAATGTAAATGCACACATGCCAACGCATGGGTACCCTTACCAACGATATCGAGCTAAAATGCAAGAATTTCGCATCGACGTGGCAAACCCTTTTATGATTTCATATTACCCGCCCCTTTGAAAGAGAATAAATGCCTCCGAGATTTGAGAAATCTTAAATTTGTGGGTATTTTTGCTTGTCGGACACATACACATGCAGACAGTTAAACGGTAAATAGACAATATGAAAGAGCACTGAGAGTAAGCAAAAGCAGTTTCCTGTAGTGTGAGCGAATAAAGGGAATAAAAAAGATCAGCTTTGCCCTTCCCTCACACATGTCTTATGTATTTTGTACACACGCTCTCTGTTAGAGCGTGCGGCCGCTCTCGGACCCGAACAAAAACGAAGGCGACTTTGGACCAGCCGCATATAAATCGACGGGGACCACGTTTGGCTCACTTGTCCAGTCTATATGTTGTATGGTTAGTGGTCATACTTACTATTCAAACATATTAAACAGTTACAATATATGTATGTGTGAGAAGTGAAGTCGTTCTGCATGTATGTGTGCACTTGCTACATACATACATGTACATACATTGGCGAATTTATGTTTTTATACCCTTGCAAAGGGTATTATAATTTTGTCGGCATATAACAACCAAAGATAATCAAGACTGCATTCCCCATACTAAATGTGCGGCAAACGGAAGATATAGTTGACTGTGTTAAGAAGATATGTAGTTGTTCGATACGTAGAATGGCGAACTAGTTTTCGGCTTTGATTCTCAATGCTGAGCTTTCTAAGGCCGGGCCGACAACAAGTTCATTCGCGCAATATTGATGCATGCTCTCGGATCGAACCCCCGTTGTTGTTGTGGTTGTTGGATTTCAACATTTTGCCCAGACACAGTGTTTTATTTTCGAAATACAGATGCTATTAATGTGTACGTACAAATATGTGTAAATACTGAAACTAAACAGAAACGTTGACCGAAACTTTTATAGACACAAAACGCAATGCATGTGTGCTTGCGTAGATGCCATTATAATACATATGTACATACATACTTGCATACGTACGTGGAAATAAAAAATAAAAAAAAAAATAGAAAGCAAGCGAGTCTAGTTCCTAAGACCTAAGAGATTTGCTCAAAATAAGGTTTTTGATCGATTGCCTGGACCCGGCAAGCTATTGATTATTGGAAACAATTTCGTGCTTGTTCTCCAAATATCTTATGTTGGAAATGTTTTTTCTATTATAGATATTATAACCAATGGCCACAATCGATGGAAGACCGGCACAATATGGGATATCACTTAAACAATTACGCGAGCTCATGGAGCATCGCGGCAGGGAGGGTGTGGCAAAAATAAGTGATTTCGGTGGAATTCATGAGTTATGCAAAAAGTTATATACATCCCCAAATGAAGGTAGGAATGGAATCTCCGAATAAATAAACCTAAAAAATTGGAATAACTTTTAAACTTATAATTATTGTTGTTGATACAGGCCTTAGCGGGTCAAAAGCTGATGAGGAGCACAGACGTGAAACGTTTGGCTCAAATGTAATACCACCGAAACCCCCAAAAACATTTTTAACACTAGTCTGGGAGGCGCTGCAAGATGTTACACTTATTATTTTAGAGGTAGCTGCGTTAGTATCCCTTGGTCTATCATTTTATAAGCCTGCTGACGAGGATGCGCGTAAGTAGCCTTCTATCCTAATTTACATAACTAAGATTCCATATACTTATCATTTCTATATGTTTAATTGTAGCTTTACTCCAAGAAGAAGATGAACATCACGGATGGATCGAGGGTCTGGCTATACTTATCTCGGTCATTGTGGTCGTCATAGTGACAGCTTTTAATGATTACTCAAAGGAGCGGCAATTCCGCGGGCTGCAGAACCGTATAGAAGGCGAGCACAAATTCTCCGTAATACGTGGTGGTGAGGTATGCCAAATTTCGGTTGGCGACATCCTTGTCGGCGATATTGCTCAAATCAAGTATGGAGACCTCTTACCTGCTGATGGCTGCCTTATACAAAGCAATGATCTTAAGGTAAGCTGTAACTCTCGCTCTAACTCTGAGCTTTTTTCGCATCTGCAAAATGTTAACTATTGTTCCTCCAATTTGAACAAGAACACAACAGAGCTTGTTTTCTAAAATTCTGTTCTGTTCTGTTCTGTTTGTCGACAATTGTTGAGTCGCAGAGTTTCTCATATACTTAGTGGACTTCCTATTTAGGTGGACGAGTCTTCCCTGACTGGCGAATCAGATCATGTTAAAAAGGGCACTGAGGTCGATCCAATGGTTCTATCCGGCACGCACGTTATGGAGGGCAGTGGCAAAATGGTAGTAACAGCCGTTGGCGTTAATTCCCAGGCCGGTATTATTTTCACTCTGCTTGGAGCCGCTGTAGACGAGCAGGAAGCAGAAATTAAAAAGATGAAAAAGGGTATGTATCAGTATTATCCCATATCCATATATCCCATTTCAAACTCGATTGTAAAGAGCTGAAAACAATAAGAAACCGCCAATGAATTGTTGTTATATGTACGTTTGTTGTAATTGTCTTGAAAACCAATACCAAGACCGATTAGTGAACTTAGAACATTTTGTTAAAAGTAGTCGAAGGAAGCTGCGCTGATTAGAACTATAATTGTCACTCAACAATATGTACCTTATCATACGTACCTACTTAATAAGAATTCTACTGCCGATAATCTTTAATTATATCGTTTATGTTTTATTTTTATTTATTTTTTTCATATTCCAATTGTCATACGTGAATTGCATGACGTGAATTGATTGACCCATCTTTGAACTCCTTCATCTACCTCAATAAAATAAAAAAAAAACAACCAATCAATCAATCAATGAACCAACCAATCAACCAACCAACCAACCAACCAACCAACCAACCAACCAACCAACCAATCAACCAACCAATCAATCAACCAACCAACCAATCAACCAACCAATCAATCAATCAATCAATCAATCAATCAACCAACCAAAACCACCACCACTACCAACACCAAAACAATAAAAAATAACAAATCGAATGAACAAATTAAATGCTTTAACTTATGGCTAATTTATCATATATCAACGTAAACGGATTAAAACAACGAAATTCAATTTTCCATGATTCAGAAGCTAAAAAGGCGGGCAAGCAAAAGAGCAAGAGCCTGACAGGTGAATCACTTACAGTTAAAATACTTGTATCTAGTTAGATAATCATAAAAAGGGAAACACACAAGTCGTTAGATATTTTACACTCAACTAATAGGAAAGTTAGGTAAGCTTGTGCTTAGATATCTTGGAAAATGGGGTGCAAAGTAAACACGACCAAAATTATGAGATACCATTATTATCATTATTTTTGTTTGTTTGTTCGTTGAGTTGAGTTGTCCTCGCAGGCAGAACAATGACAATTTTCCTTTTCAGACTAAATTAGTTTTCTAAAAAATTGTTAATACGATTAGAATCAAAGTGAATCACAAGAATCATTCATAAGTATGTCAACAATGTTTGTCGTAGAGAAGTGGAAAAAGATCTTATATGTCATACTTACATACATAAATACAGCACAATATACAAATGTCAATGAAGTATTTGTAATTGCTAAAAGGGGTTTTTCGTAAAGTCCTATAGGGAAATCAGTTTAGTTCATATCGCAAATAAAATACCCTTGCAGACCTTAAATAAAATATTATTTACTAAAGATAAAAGTATTTCATTTGTCTAAAATATAAATTATTTAAAAGCAACTTCTAATATCTAGGTATGGCCGACGACTCGCCCATATGGTTTTTATATCGATATAATACTATATCAAAAAAACGATTTGCCTAATACGTTCGCACAAATAATATATTTAAATGAACTTTGTATAACTCTTATGAAACCTTCTAATTTTCTTACAAAGTTAGTGTGCTTGTCTTTGAATATTTGTTTGTTTTAGAATGAGTTTATCACACGAAACCCCAATTTTCGCATTATTATTGTTCCATGTTGTAGATTTTAAATACAATTGCAGTAGTTATCCTGACATGTCCATGATTTGGGAATTCGTTGAGTTTTAATGAGTTTACTTTCACAATGTTGTCTGCAAGGGTAGAATAATAAGTTTGAACAAAGAAACAATAAGTGTGTGCTAATAATACGTATAACGTATAAAATTTGCGGATCATGCAGGTGAGAATGACGGCCGAATCCCAATAAAAGAAACAACCCATGTATCGCAGCCACGAGGTGCTAGTGAGGCTGTTAAATCGGAATCGGACGGAAATCATGTGCAGCAGTCCTCAACGCCAGCCCCCGAAACGGGACACAAAAAGGAAAAGTCGGTGCTACAGGCAAAGCTTACCAAGCTGGCTATACAAATTGGCTACGCTGGTTCCACCATAGCCGTTCTCACGGTTTTTATTCTGATTATCCAATTCTGTATCAAGACGTTCGTGATTGATGAAAAGCCATGGAAGAACACATATGCTAATAATTTGGTTAAGCATTTGATTATTGGTGTCACAGTATTAGTCGTGGCAGTGCCTGAGGGCCTTCCACTGGCCGTAACGCTATCTTTGGCATATTCGGTGAAGGTTAGTGAATCGTTTTTAACATTTTTATCAACAAATAATATAAATACTAAGATGAGTAATCCACTATATTTATATTTATATATATATATATAATGAATTACAAGACCATTTGAAAACAAAACGTTTTTAATTGTTGATTTTGCAAAATGGCAAGATCATGGATTTCATGTTATAATTGTCTAATGTCTTACCTTCTCTTCATCATCGATTTACAGAAAATGATGAAGGATAATAACTTAGTGCGTCATTTGGATGCTTGTGAAACTATGGGTAATGCTACTGCAATTTGCTCCGACAAGACTGGTACGCTTACGACAAATCGTATGACTGTTGTACAATCCTACATTTGCGAGAAATTATGCAAGGTGCTGCCAACTCTTGCTGACATACCGCAGCATGTGGGCAATTTGATCACAATGGGAATATCAGTTAACTCGGCGTATACCTCCAATATAATGGTAATTTATTTTTTAAATTATTTTTAAACATTAATGTTGTTATTGCTATTGATTTTTTTTATAATGCTTTTAGCCTGGTCCAAAGCCGGGCGACATACCAATTCAAGTGGGCAACAAAACAGAATGCGCTCTTCTGGGATTTGTGCAGGGGCTGGGTGTTAAGTACCAATCAATACGGGATGAAATTCCAGAGGATAGATTCACTCGCGTTTACACCTTTAACTCAGTACGCAAAAGCATGGGAACAGTAATACCTAGACCTAATGGTGGATATCGATTGTACACGAAGGGAGCTTCAGAGATCATAATGAAAAAGTTAGTCCTAGACAAACTAGAACACGGTTTTAAGCATTTCAAATTTTCTCATGGCTAAAACTTATTTCCAGATGTGCTTTTATCTATGGTCATGAGGGAACATTAGAAAAGTTTACGCGCGACATGCAGGAGCGTCTAATACGTGAAGTAATTGAGCCAATGGCCTGCGATGGCCTGCGCACAATTTCTGTCGCTTATCGTGACTTTGTGCCTGGTAAGGCTGCAATCAATGAGGTGCACATTGACGGCGAACCCAATTGGGATGATGAAGAGAATATAATGTCAAATCTGACCTGTCTGTGCGTTGTTGGCATTGAAGATCCAGTGCGTCCCGAAGTACCTGACGCCATACGCAAGTGCCAACGCGCCGGCATCACTGTTCGCATGGTCACCGGTGACAACATTAACACAGCACGTTCGATTGCCAGCAAATGTGGCATTTTGCGACCGAACGACGACTTCCTTATACTGGAGGGTAAAGAGTTCAATAGACGTATTCGAGACAGCAATGGTGATGTAAGTCCATACCTATGTGGAAAAGATCTGGCCTAATACTGTGCGCTATTTTATGTCTTGCTCCACAGATCCAACAGCACCTCCTTGACAAGGTTTGGCCAAAGCTGAGGGTTCTTGCTCGTTCATCTCCCACCGACAAGTACACACTGGTTAAAGGTTTGAACCAATTAACATAATGTTTCCATTCTTATTCCTATCTATTTAATTACCCTTTTTTTGTAGGAATGATCGACAGTGCTGTGACTGATAATCGGGAAGTAGTTGCGGTAACAGGCGATGGAACTAATGACGGTCCAGCTCTAAAGAAGGCCGATGTTGGTTTTGCAATGGGAATTGCCGGCACTGATGTAGCTAAGGAGGCGTCGGACATCATTCTCACCGATGATAACTTCAGTAGCATTGTCAAGGCTGTCATGTGGGGACGCAATGTTTATGATTCAATAGCAAAGTTCTTGCAGTTTCAGTTAACAGTAAATGTCGTCGCTGTCATTGTTGCATTTATTGGCGCTTGTGCGGTACAGGATTCGCCGCTTAAAGTAAGTCTTGGTTTAAAAGTTATCATTATAAATTCATTATACTAATACCCGATATGAATGTCAATTGCAGGCCGTTCAGATGTTATGGGTCAACCTCATCATGGACACACTCGCATCTCTTGCTTTAGCAACGGAAGTACCGACGCCTGATCTTTTGCTTCGTAAGCCATATGGACGCACAAAGCCACTTATATCACGCACAATGATGAAAAACATATTGGGGCAAGCCCTATATCAGTTGGTCATCATATTCGGGCTGCTGTTTGTTGGTAAGTTAAAGCACACATCAGAAAGCAACAGATAATAATATATACTAAATGGGCATTAACAATATAAAGTTATACAGAATTGATAAAATGAGTTGTATTTTTTGTATTAATAGGCGATTTAATACTCGATATCGAATCCGGACGCGGACAGGATCTTAACGCAGGACCAACCCAACATTTCACAATAATATTCAATACGTTCGTTATGATGACGCTCTTTAACGAAATCAATGCTAGGAAAATACATGGTCAACGTAATGTTATCGAGGGACTCTTCACCAATCCCATATTCTACACCATCTGGATATTCACAATGATTTCTCAGGTCTGTTAATTTTGTTAAGTTACCACCGAAGCTGTTTATTGATTGCATTTTACTTTAGATTGTTATTATCCAATACGGAAAGATGGCTTTCTCAACAAAAGCGCTCTCCCTCGACCAATGGCTGTGGTGTGTATTCTTTGGAATCGGAACACTAGTCTGGGGACAATTAATCACTTCAGTGCCTACAAGAAAATTGCCTAAGATATTATCGTGAGTAAATTTGTTTGTTAATGTTTTTGTCTACGATCACCAATCAACGTAATGTTACGTAATATTAATATTAAACCCTTAACCCCTCATCACACGAAACACGAAACAACACTGTATTATTCAGACCCTTCAATTAACAGAAACCCTGATATTTAATCTACAATTATGTATTTGTTTTTTTTGCGCAATCAAATAGTTAAAATGATCATGTCCTTTATGCCTCCTCCCTAGCGCTCCTGAGTATAACGCTTGATTCCTTTGTATTGGCTTGCAGCTCACACGCACATATCCACACAACAGACACACACAACTGCAGATATTATATATTATATGTATGCATATTATATCCAAAGTATTTTAAGTGTTACATAGATAATTAGGTACTTGTCTAAAATATTTTTTTATTTTGATTGCAATAAATGTATGTTACGCATGTTATATTTCATAAGAATAAGTATGTTCCGTTCACGTAAGTATTAAAGTATATTTAAATAAAATTAATTAGCTTTAACTATAAAAACATTGCACAAATAATGGCTCAGAAAATGTTTTAGACATTTTAGACATATATATATATTGGGTTAAATTGGTAACAAACAAACAAACAAATAATCATTGGGAAATTATTAAAACGAACCAATACTCGATCTGCTTTTACTTTTCTCACTTAACATTGTTATCGGCCTCGGTTTCCTATATTTTAATATTTTTAAAACCTTAAAATATTGTATTCATTAGCTATAATATTTGCCAATATTTTAATACTAATCAATGGCTGTAACTCAAACATAATTGGTGGTGATTCGGCTCACGGTTGGAATACTAAGCATCAATTCCTATAAACTAAAGAGAAACAAAAAAGAAAAGACATAAATAAATCTAAGATGATATTATTTTAGGCTATAAGAGAAAGGCTTATGGAAAAGAAACTTTCGTTGAAGTTGCATGATCCATGCCGGCACCAAAGCTTTACAATCTCAGCGATTGTGTAAAGTGGATTTGCCAAATAAGCTAATGGAGATATCCGATACGGGAAGAACTGTGGGCGTGGCAACAAGTGTAGAGAATGTAGACAATCTCTTACATTTGACCGTCAGAAATAGTGTCTTGTCAATTATATATAAGATAGTTCTGCTTAGAAACATTAATGATATGACTTATTTTAGATTTATGATACCCTAAAAGGGAACATTTTCTTGATTATTTATTTTGTATAAAGCTCAGTAAGCTAAAAAAAGTATCTAATCATTCATTCGCCTCAAGCTTTGCATTTGATACTGGGGCAGTTATAATGTTTCCTTGAGCTCCACACTGGGAAATGCACTCTTGAATAAAGTTTACTTAAATTTTTTCAATTTCGGACATATATTCATAAAACAAGATAAATATATACGAAATGTAAATATATACTTGATCTGTATATAATGTAGGATAAAGTACATGACAGATTTTGTGTCTCTGGCTCTTATAAAGATCGGATCTCAGGGAAAAGGATGCAGTGCCGCATGTGGGACTTTGTATGAATGTATAGAAGAAATGTATGAAACGACAGCTTGGCGCCAGGTTGAGGATATCCCGTAGTTGGGCACTCCCGACTATATTAGTTGCTATGGTCCCTCATTTTAGCTATATTGCTACAACGTTGAATACCCTTTTTTTGCTAGAGAAATCATCATCCAAGGGATTAATATTAAGCTTTACTTTACGTATATATCAACAAATTCATAGAAACATATTGTTTATGTGTCTTTTGTTTGACGCACAGTTAATAAATACAGACATATTGTTGTTATTTTTTAGGTGGGGTCGCGGACATCCTGAAGAGTATACAGATGCCATGAATTTAGGCGAGGAGCGTTTCGACTCCATTGACTCTGATAAGAAACCAAGAGCTGGACAAATTCTATGGATACGTGGCCTAACTCGTCTGCAAACTCAAGTAAGTGTCTTGATCCCCCTTATGTTATATTCATATAAAATAGATTACTGAATATATACATATATATGCAAATAGTTTTCGTTTAGTTATTATCATGAGTTTTCATTTGATTTGATACATTATCTCCAAATTTGTATTTTTTTCTGAACCTCTACGTAAACAACATCAATAATGGGCATATACCTATAGATACATATGTATATGGTTATGCCCATGTTCGTCATCCATGATAAAGTTACAAAGAAAATTAAGTATTTGATTTGAGTTTTAATCAACAACACCGATATATATGTTAAACAAATATATATATATATATATACATATACTTGCATAACACATATGCCATTTATCCGTGATATGTTAACCATTTTCGTCAACTGGTCGCATGCGAACATTGGTATTACGACCGAATTTCAAATATAAATTGAGTTTAAATAATTTTGATCGATTTCTCCAACATGTATTAGACCAAACTATAGGTGTCAAACTATCAATAGTATCTACGTTCACCAGGCAAATGTTCTCCCTGATCGCCAAAAACATAATGCAACCAATATCTATATCTCTATATGTTGTATAGTACATTTTGCGGCCAACTACGTTGATGCCGAAAAGCTCAATCGTATTGTCATTTTGGCTGCCAATCCATTTACCTTTAATTAACAATCAATGATGGACAACCCAAGTAGTCCATAAATGTTAAAAGACTCTCTGTCTTTCTACTTGTGTATAGTAGCTACATAGTATCTTGATACATTCTCAGCTACAACGTGAACGTGGCCATTGATACTGAGATAGGCATTCAAAAATGTTTGCTATATAATAGATATTTTGTCATCTCTAGTACTACGACTGGAGCATTAAAGGCTCCATGTGGTTAGTTGTGCGTTCGCATGCACCAATGAAAGAACATACAAATCTGTATTATAATTTGCAAAAATTTGATTTAATACTGTGTTTATTCATTATGTTGACCATGTTACATATTGTTCAATTCTTTATTTTTCCTATTTTACTCGAGATGTGTGCAAATTTGTGTTCATTTCGTTTGCGTTGATATTATTTAACTCATTCCGTGTTCCATGTTTTGATAGATTCACTAAATAAACTGCTCTCAGTGCTGACAAGCTGTGACATACATTTTGATCGGCTTCGTAGGCCCCATTTCCCAATAAATTTTAGAAATAAGCGGATTTCTCGAGAATGCAACGGAATAAGTTTAGGCGTGCCTCATTTAGGCGGGAATGGATCAAGTATTTTTCGTCATCTAATACTCGTATAATATGTACATGTATATGTTCAAAATGGAATATACATATGCATATACATATATATATATACATATAGAAAATGTGATCTGCAAGCGACAAGTAATACTTGTTGCTTACAGTTAACATTTAGACACAAAAGGCTCTAGTTATAGTAACAAAACCATACATCGTCTACATTTATTCTCTTGTTTCTCTTTCGCTGTCTCTTTCTCTCTGTCTCTTTCTCTCTGTCTCTATCTGTCTCTCTCTCTCTCTCTTTTTCTCGCTTTCTCACACACTGTCTGTCTTTTGATAATAGTTTTTATATATATATCTTCGGTCCATTTCTGGAGCTTGTTCTCTGTTTCACTGTCAAACGTTTTTTTCTATTCTATTCTAGTCTATCAATCGTTTTTGTGTCTAGATTTCTGAATGCTATTAAAATAAAAGTAATATTTGATGTTCGTCGAGTGTGTGTTATCATGGAATGGTGCGCATATGCACATGACAGTGTTTAACTAGGTGTAACTATCATTTTCCTATACCTTTTGTAACATCTATTCAACTTCAACTTCAAGTAAATTTAACAAATCAAAACGTTGTGTTATCGAAACTCCCGACAAATCCCTATTCTGCATTGATAAAGTAAGAATGATGAAATAAAGACAAATGAAAGATTATGTCAAATCCCTTAATTTATTTCGAAATTATCGAAGTAAGCATCTAAATAGATGCGCATCCATACAACATACAATGACGAATATGATTAAGTAGTATATGGCTTAACTTAACATTATTATTATTATGGATTTTGAAGTTTCTGTAGTCAGGTCGAGATAGATATCACTGGCACAAACAATACCAGAGTCACAGCTCCATCCGCACACGTTCGTAAAGTCGCTTACTGCTCAGCATGGTGAACTTCACTTTTCCAGAACTCCCACGATTCCTCTTTCTCTTTCTCCTTCCCATTCTCCTTCTCCACAATATCGCGTTTTCCTTTTGAGGAATTTTCTTTTCTCTTAGAAAAGTTATATTTTGTATGCCTTCTTATTGTTTTATTCGAACACAATTCACATTTTGGTCGTCTTTCTTTTCAGAAACAATTAATTTTTTAATTGTCTTTTTTTTATATTTATCTAAGCGTATTTAGTTTTCATAAAATCCATATTTTTCCTGTGACATCGCATGCAAATCGTAAACCATACAAAGCTTTAAATCAGTTATTTCAATGATATATATAGTATGCTATTACCTTCCAACTCTCTATATCATATATGTACATACCATACTTATAAGCCTACACAAAAGCATTCCCATAACTTTTAACCTCGGTTAGGCATACCCATCTTCGGCCTTTCGAAGCTTTACATGCTCTTTCAAAGCTATTAAAACCTGCTAATTGATTTGAAAACTTTGTCCTTTATATGTTTGTAGTTCTTTTAACTTTTAACTTAACTTCGGGGATCTTCTTTAGAACCAGTCCAGTCAATTGGTCAATTTATTGAGTTATTTGTTAGCATGAATTCAGACTTTTTATAAACGTTAACTGCGATAGTTTTCCGATCGTGAAGTTAATAACACATTAAGGTGCTTAGATTCTCTTGTATGTATTCCTTAACAATTTACAAACCAAAAACAAAGAACTTAATTAGGTGAAAGAAAATTGTTATTTAAAGATTTGTGGCCCCTATTTGTGCTACAGGACACAATAGAAGTGAAAGAGTATGACATAAATCAATAAAATGTAGAATCCGAAATGGTTCAAAGTAAGACTTAAAGATTAATTCCTTAGACGCTACTACCTTATAAATATATTATAAAATTTATAATACTCATTTCATTTTTTCGCTCTCCTTTTAATATGCTTAAAAACAATCCCGAACGATTGATTGAATGAATAAATTGACGTAAAACGCCACGACATAAACAAAATTATATATATATTGATATAAAAAAAAAAACAAATGACAAATTACAAAAATGTAACCAATTTAAAAATGCAAAACCCAATTTATATATAACGCGTATAACGCATCTCAACTCACCTCCAGATTTCAGTACCGGTAAGAAAAGTGTATATTCATTTATTTATTGGCAACTAGACGATGTTTTGTCATGTCTCCTGCTTACATTCCGATTTCCGTATCCACTCCAATTCCTCTTACCTATTCCTGTTTATTTTACACATTTTCTTTTCTTTCCGTATTTATATTTCTTCTGGGTAGTGCTTTGTTTTGTCATTGATATTATCATCTGTATAATATATGTACAATATATTACATACTAAAGACTTCAACCTTTATAACAAGAAAGAACGGCTATCTCTGCGCAGAATACCAGAATTCCGTTCGTTACGTTACGTTCTTTAACATTTGCCACAAGAACCGACGGTCAATTGACAAATTAAGCGATATTATATCGTACATACAAGTCCGATGTTTAACAATATAAAAACTTATACCAAGATCCATTCAAAACCGAGTGACGAAAACTGAGGAGTCATATTTTCTATGCGTTACAAATTTCTAATTACATATAGTTAAATAGAAAATGTATTTTTGACCACATTCAAATAAGAAAACTGAATGTCTCCGTTCTATACCCAAGTATGTAATATATTTACACTGTCTATGAAATCTACTTACATATATCTTCAACTTCAATTTAAAAAATATGTTTTGAATGTTTGTATGTAGTGCTTTGTGACATTATCGATCTTTTTAGTGTACAAATGTATACAAATGCACCCTGTTAATTTGATCATCCAAATTCTTAATTCAACGCAGAAGTATTCCCATTCGATTACAGAACATATGCGGCATGTACCATAAGTGTATGTATGTGTGTATACATACTGTATTATAGAACAACAGAAACATAAATATAAACAAAAAAACAAGAAATTAAATTATGAACGCCCTGTCCAATCCAAATCCTGTTATTTGGTTAATTCTATAAGAAATTCTATAAAAGCAAAGTTTTTCGTTTTGTTGGCGTTTCCTTTGACCCGACAATCCGTACTCTTGAGAAAGATAGATAGGATAGATTTCGATAGTCAATTTATGGGGAGCGGCCCATTCGCCGTTTGTCCATATCAACTAAATGTGTTTTGCCGTTTATAAAGCAGTTTATATGGAATCTATATATAAATATAAATATATATATATATATTTATAGATATATATGTATATATGCTTTTGCGTGAACAGGATATTACACAGTTGATTGCACTCGAATGCAATGTTTTTTCTTATTTTTTGTAGAATTTATATTTTGAACTTCATTTCTTAAGTCATTTCCATTACTCGAGACAATCAATAAAAGAGAGAAGCGCCGAATTTAGTATGTACAAATCGATGAATAATCATTTTCTTATTGAACAATGTCTTTTGATAAATATTATACATACAACATTTACAAATATGAACGCATCTCTTATATTATTTTTGACTTAGCGGAAAGAAAATATTAAATAAATATTATACATACAACATTTACAAATATGAACGCATCTCTTATATTATTTTTGACTTAGCGGAAAGAAGCACAGCCGTTGCGTAAGCTGCGTAGCTTTGGTGTGTGTGTGCGTGTGTGTATTTGTGTATGTTGTCCCAAAAGAAGTTGGAATGTATGTTATGGCAATTCAAAGCTGAGTGCAGGCTAATTTGTTTAATTTTTGGAATCTTGTGTCAGGCAAAAGCTGAAACTGAATTCAATTCGAGATTTCGAGATATTTTCGATTTAAACGTGAATATCAGTAAAAGTTCTCGGTTCCCAAAGTGGATATTGATGTCTGTTTGGAGTTTTTAGAGTTATATTTAAAATAAAATATTTAATATAAAAAGCATAGACATGCAGAAAACCAAATGCGTCAGCTCGATGCATGCTAATCTTAAAACGAGTATAAACATATCAATATACTATTTATAATTGTTTGCTGAATTCTTAAACTAAGAATTTTGCAAGTGTGAGCTTTAGTGAGACTCGACCCTAGCAAACCCTCTCAGGGTCAGAGTGGGGTTAGCTTATAAACCAATCGAACATATCGTATTTGTATAAGGATCGTTCTTGAATGTCCTCTGGCTTTGGAATACTTTGGGACTGAAATTTAGGCGAGATTTTCACTTAAGATATTAGACTAAAATCTTCATTCTTTTGAATAGGTCCACTGAAAGTCTGAATACTCTTGCAGACGATATTAGAATCTATTCACAATTATGTAAGATCTATCTACCTTATACTCTCTTTTTCGACTGCACGTTCGGTATGGCCGAAGACAAGGAATTCATTATTGTTTCATCATACATGCATACGTTTGTATCTTTGAACTTCTTTTATTTGTCTAGTTTTCTTTTTTTTTAGTTTTTTTTTTACGTTGGTGGCATATAAACACATATTTAGCATTCAACTTGATTTAATTAAAGTAATTATCAGATATTTGTTGTTAATTTTTGTAATTTTTAAGCCGGCGGAACCAATACGAGAGACTGAAGTGTAATTAAAATTTGCAATAATAAGCATCAATTACTTATGTAATGATGTAATACACACTCACACACATGCATTATCATACATACATACATACAACTACACATACAAATACAGACCGCAGAACCGCACGCTATAAACCATGTCACAAAAGTATTGAAACTATTTCCTATAATTCATAAGAGACATATATATAACTACATACATTATAGCTACTATCGAAATGGTTAAATCAAATATACAAACGGCATGCATAACAACATACAAGATACAGAAAATTAGTAGAGCCATTAGGAAAGAAAGAAAACGGAAAAACCATCGAGTCAGTGTTCAAATTACACATACATATATTTATTAACATTTTATGAAAGTCGAATTTCCAACAAGTAATTACATTAGCCTTAGATACCCTTTATGTTAGGATGAGTCCTAGCAATAGCTTCGATCGCTAAAACTATACTTTCATATGAATGTATGTAGATATGTATGTATGTAATAATATAATAATAAAGTATGACAATACATACCATGAATATGATGAGATCAGATCATAAAGTCAAGCCATCAATAATTTTCCCAACTTACCATGAATATGATGAGATCAGATCATAAAGTCAAGCCATCAATAATTTTCCCAACTTAATGTGTTTTTTAATTGTATCGATATATTTGGAAAAAGTTTTTCTTTTATTATATTTACAAAGAAAATGTTAAAAGTTAAATACAAATACAGAATACACATATACAGACACACATACATACACACATACACACATACACATTCATATCCATATACATATCGGATTCTTATCGAGACACCATAAATACCCCGGGTAAAAAGAGGAATATAAGTGTATAAGTCCAAATACGCAGAGCTTATTAGGGTTCAGTGAATTTCAGTGAACACATGCATTTAGTTATCATAAACATGCACACAACTACAGACGTTAATACAAACATCTAAGTGGAAAATTGATAGACATGCCTAACGCAAGGCGAAAAGAGACAAGAGAGATAAAATTGATGCATAGATTAGCCAGCCGCATAGCGTCAGTTGTTCGTCGGCCGGTATTTGGCTAATGAATTGTTGTCGAAATAACTGCCAACATCGAGCATACATCGGCATACGCAACAGCATCAAGATAAAAGATATAACTACAACTATAACAACCGAAAACAGCCGAAAACAACAACAACAGTAAACAGCATCAACAGAACAAGGTCTCCTCCTTTCTACTACTATCTGCTATGTCTATGAACTACTTATATTCTACAACTACTACTATCTACAACACTTCTAACGAGCATTGAAACGTATGTAATTTACAATTTTGAACTCTTATACAAACCCAAAAACCACCCTTTCAAAGTAAAAAAAAAAATATCTATATATAAACAGTATGTATATAAGTTTGTTGCGTTTATGCTACGCAAGTGTATTGTTTAAATATAAATAAAGAAATTCAATGAACAAGTGAAAGCGTATTATATAAAACCAAAATTTTCGTTATAGTTAATCAAATTGTATTTCAAATTGTTGGAATATTGGAATTACGTAGCATGAGCATAACACTTGTACATACATGTTGATTTGCTATGTATGTAGTAAAGCCCTTTGAACCTTATCTTGCTGCCTTAGTTATCTCTTTTGACCATCGTGCGTAATACTTACATCCATTCCGGCCACATAAAGTTTAGATATATATGCGCGGCACCACCAGTCGTCTAAGTTCACCTTTCATACCACAATTTACATTCAAATCGAAATCAATCATCACTTGCCCGACAAATGCAAAACTTTTACGGAATACAGGCAATGCTGTATGCGTATTATCACGTGTATACGCTACCTGTCTAAGAATATAAAACATAAACATAAACTAAGGTTCTAACTATACTGCGATTCAAACTGATAAGTCGATCGATTAGATTGCCAATGGTTATATAACTACAATATACTTTATACGGGGGATCCTTATTTTACCAATAAGTATTGTATATACGTGCTTATACATACATACAAACACATGTCGGATATAGATCGGTCAAACTCTACTCTTCATTTAAGAAACTCAGCGGGTAGTTAGACATAGCTGCAGCTGAGTGAGTCTGTGTGCTTGTGTGGGTGCCTGTGTGTGTTTGTGTTGAGTGGGAGAAACTAAATGTTACTAAAACAAATTCCTTTCCTGGTAAGACAATAGTCACATTAGATTTGTGTGTATTAAAATGACGTTTTTATTCAATTGTTTTGCTTGAATATTTGTTTTGATTGTTATATACTGCTCTTCGGAGAATATAGTTTATGCACCTATGTAAGCCAGTCGACACTTCCAGGTATCGGAACACGTTCCCATGCCCTAATACACACTGATTACACTCGCTTAGCAACTTGTATGTATAAATGTGTATGCAGATGGATGATGAATGCTATTATTAACTTTTATTATTTATTTTATTTTTTTTACCTAGTATTACGTTTAATGCGTTTGCACGTACTATTCCTTAAAACTCCGACTCCGACTCCGACTCTGACTGTGTATGGCTAGATGAGCTGGGCTGTTGATGCTGATCTATAATACTTTATACTTTATAGGGTCGGAGACGTCTCCTATGCGTTACACATTTCACGACTCGACGAACAACAGCTTAACTTATTCACAAAACTAAGCTTTAAGTCCCAATTCTAATAAGTATGTACTTTACTTTATGTAATGTATGCTCGCCTGTTTTTCGCTGGATGTATATATATATAGATAGATAGATAGATAGATAGATAGATTAGTCTTGCATTGGAAACTTCTTCTCTTGCCTACCCTTACTAAAACTATAAATATATTGCTTTTCTGCTTTGCTTTCTTGAAGTCTACAAAATTTCCCCCTGTCTAATTATTATGATTTAATGCCTTCAATTCGTTCCAATTCGGTCCATTGCGATTAAAAACAATAAATAAATAAATAAGTGTGTCCGTTTCTTCGCGTGGTGTCCGTTCCAACCGTTTCTGGATGGAAACCCTTTTAATTATTTCAAAGACATATTTTCGAAACTTGCATGCTAATCACGAGCAAGCTATTTATTCGAATCCCGCCTACCCCAAGGGACTACTGATTACTGATGATTGCATTGTAAGAAATCTTTGTTTTTCGTCTTTCTTTTTTTGTTGTTAATATTTGTATTTGTATTTGATTTGTTTTGTTATGGCTACTTAAACTTAATTTGTGCATACGTGCAAGTACTAAAAAAATACTCAATTCTATGCTTACGTGCATACATATCTATGCGTTGAGTATACTTGCGTACATACATACATACGTATGTATGTAACTAAATACCAAAGGCGTATGTATGTGTGCATGTATGTGGCCTGCAATTAGTGAGTGTTATTATGCTAATATTTTGTATGCTTATTTTGTTGTTTATTATTATTATGTTTCCGTTTCTGTTCGTTTGTTGTCTAATTTCGTTTGTTTCAGTTGCGCGTGATTCGTGCATTCCGCTCCACCCTGGAAGACCTAAACGAACGGCGCTCAATGCACAGTTTGCATAGCTTGCGTAGCCCCCGGACGGGCATGCCAACGGGCAGTGGTATTCACCCGCTCTACAATTTAAATCTGTTGAGCCCCAATTACAGTGGCAAACAGCAGCAGCAGCAGCACCTCCACCACCACCAACACCACCATCAACATCAGCAGCCGCCGCCGCCGCAGCAGCAGCAGCAGCATGTTTCTAATGCAACTCTGCCTTCCGATATATCTTACATAGACGAAGATCCACAGCAGCAGCAGCAGCAGCAGCAGCAGCAGCAGCATCGCATTTTGCAAAACGGAGTCAATTCCTCTGCATCCACAGCATCCAACCCCACACCCCCCTCACAGCAGCATTTATCATCACACTCATCTGTTCGATCTGCTGGCAGCGGCTTCGGTGACGTTGTCCTGCAGCAGTTAAACGAGCATCAGCCAAAAAATGGACAGAACGAAACACGAATTTAAGACAAAGGGCCATCTCCAAAGACAATATAAATACGGTCGACGCTGAGAGAGAGCACACTCTATATTTTTAGCATTTTACGGTCTTTAAGCTGTTTTTTGTTCTCAATTTTGTGATTAACTAATCTAAGTGTTTATATTGTCTTTGCCTTCAATCATAATCAGAAAATCAAAAGATATATATGTACATACATATATGTTATGTTATGTACGTGCGGATGTATGATGTATGTACATATAAAACTAACCAGACTGCTGGCCATGGAATCGATGAAATATACATACATACTTTTCTACATATATGTATGTATACGTATGTATACATATGTATTCTTATTCCACGCTCTGTCATATACCATATTGAGATTCAGCACACACAAATGTAGTATATGTATACATATATAATAAACATACATCCCTACATACATACATGTGTCTATCAACGAACACCCCTGCGCGCGCTTTCCCCGGCATATTATCCATACATACACGTACACATACATTTATATACATATATGAATATATATATATATATATATGAAGCGTGTCGTGTTTGTCGTATCCCGATAATTATGTACTCAATAAGATACCTAATTAATTAAATATTAACGCTTAGCAAATGTTATTTAATCGCATGATTTTTGTATACTTTTAATCTTTTAATTTTTATATAAATTAATATTATTCTTGTGGAACTCGTATTATTAACTATATGAAACAAACATAAATCCAAACAAAATGTGCTGTGCATCATTATTTGCTTGGTGCGTGCGTGTATGCGTATGAATGAGTTTAAGGATCAGACAACTGTATGAACTCAGTATTCTAGGGTGGATGTGGAATCCGAAGCTATGGCAAGTACTTACCATCTACGCAGTTCATAAAATGCATTCTCAATACAAATCTAAAGTTAGGCATTTTCATATGCGTAATATGCTCGGGTACGAACCAAATATCATTCGAATAATAATAATGCTTGCGACAGATACTCCTTGAGAGAAGCGTTTGCTTAAACTTAAATGTGTTAAATAAAAATAAAATATATGAAGCGAAACTCAGATACACTTTGGTAACTTTTAGAACCAAAAAGAACTTCAAAGGACAGACCAAAGGACATACAAATGTATGTTTCATGTGAAGTGAGGCATCAAAGTATTTGAACAGAGACCGGCTTATGTAAAAACGTGTACATATATTCATTATGTCGTAATTCTTTATATGCGAAGCACAAATACATACGTACTTACGAAAAAGCCAGGATGGTACAATTTTAGGTAACTTCAATAAAGTCAGTTCTTATATAGAGTTAACATTATAATATTCGTTGATTAATACGTTTTAAGTGATGTATACTGTTTTATCTACGCATTCAGCATACATATGTATAAGCATACATCTTCAATCAATAAATCATTCTGATTACATCCTTTTGTATTCGTTCGGTGAATGTCATATTTTACATTTTCAACAAATTTCTATTAACAATCCGAGATTATACCATTGTTTACAGTCCTTATCACAAAGGCATCTATATTATCATATCAATTTAATGATTAGTTAGTTATACATGACAGACGCTAATATATATGGTATCTGGGGTCTTCATAATTTCAATCAGAAAACATTCTACATTAAAAACTCTTTTTGATACAGTACAACGCAGTTCTTCAGACACTAACAAATCGCTACTGTTCAAATTTTCTGTGGTCCTTGCAGACTTAACCCATTTCACGAATATCGTTGATCACTTGTTTATAGATTAATGAAATAGAATTAATGAAATAGTTATAATCAATAATCTTAAAGATAAGCTCACCCAGCTTTTTACGTTTCGCGTTCCAATTCATTTTCTAAGATCTATATAAAAAATCATTTGGGACATGTTTCACATTTATCACAGAACTAAAGCATCCTCGGTAAAAATCACATGTCAGACCATTTTCTTTTCAATATCTTTTTAAATGAGCTTACATTCGGAATTTCTCCCGTTTCTACTTTGATCAGCATTTGTATCCAAGAGGGGTGGATATCGCGAAATGGGTGAAACTCGTATCAGTAAATAAGAAAATGTTCATACAACCGGTTTTAACTCAATTTACCAGAGTTGGAGTGCACCAAAAGCTCGTCAGACAACATGTTGTATGGATATAGAGATTAATGTTGATGCGATACACTAAAATGTATACAGGTCTAAGATCTGAGGGACTTGAATTTGGATTTAAACTAATTCAGCACATGCCCATAAAAGTGCATAGGTTTATGACGCCCAACACTTTACCATACTTGCACATATACACACACATATACAAGGACATTTACAATATACACAATATACATACATTACCTATGTACATCTATATTTCACAATGGTGCATTTATTTTGAATTCGAACCTTTATTCATTATATACTTATGAGTTCTTGAGACAGTCAATCCCAGTTCACGTACATACGTACATATATACGTCTACCAATATATACCCACAATCCCAATCCTCTGAACCTCAAAGTTCATATGTATGTACATATATGTGAATGAATATATATATATGTGTGTATTGAACTAATCCAAAAACAATATTCACTAGAAAACTACAATCAGAATGTACAGAATGTATGCATAATCACAATTTTGACTTCATTCAAAAATAGGTCTGCGCACAGTATGTACACTTTATACTAATGTAATTCCCATTAAAATCATTGTAGTTGGTGCTATACACTTACATATATATATATATATATATATACATACATACATACATACATACATACTATATTTACTATGCTCTATACTATCGTACTTATTTAATTTATGAATAATACTTCCTTTCAAAATACTCACATGCATACATACATACGCCTTATATGTATCTGCACAATATGTATGCATGGTAGTATATAATATATAAGTACATACACGTATATATATATATATATACATATATAAATATTAAATTAAACTATATATATATATATCTGTGTGTGTGTGTAAATTGAATCTATTAAATCCATGTAGTTTCTTTTTATCGCAGCCACACTTAACTGACTTCAACCTGTATTTCTCTTCCCACTTATTGTTTCCATTTTACTTTCTCTCTCTTTAATATTAAAGGTAATAGGCGGCGAGTTACAAGAACGCTTGATACCGGTTCCCTATAGCAAGAGCAACACTGATCAAGCTGTAAGCCTTTCTTCATTTTACCTAAATTTATGTACACAACGCCAAGACAATCTAGAAATTAAAACTCCGAAATCGTTGAAAGAAGCGCGCGGTGAGGCCGGGTTTTTGAAATAAGTCCGATCTTCAGATATATATGATGATACCCTAGGAATGAAGGGGGGAAGGAAGGGAATATTCGATGCCTGCTTGCATAAGGATAGAAATGAACTTTCAGTATTATGCGATCATCATGCGATCTAAGTTCCGTTCAAATCATTCATTTGATTCCCAACACGTATAGAAAGGATCTATCAAATTGCATAAGAAGAAGCAGTATGAAAAAATACTTGATGGGGTCTATACTGTATACAATAATATAAATATATATTGTGTTTATGTGTGTGTTTTCTATTTTATAATGTTATAATGGGGGAAAATTGTTTCTTAATGATATTATTTCCACCTGTCTGTATAGTTGACATAGCGCGTAGAAGAGTTTCGGCATGCCGAAGGCTCGCAAGTAGATTTCTCAAGAATCGCTTTACACATATGTAGAGATGAAAATAATTTTCGTAAATATGCTTAATACTTATATATAAAATGGCATGTCTGGATCAAATAACCTGATCTTAACGCGTAAGACAAAGAAACTACGCTTTGCATGCTGTTCAGTTCAAACCAAAAATATATATATAAATATTGCTTATGATTAACATACAATATATATATATCGTATTGTTGTCGTAATCTTTAATGTATAGGTCACATATATTATATACTGCGTCCGAGCAGAGATGGACTTTTAGTCTAAAAATTAAATGTTTCCTTTCGGGCTATATCACATATTCAAGTTTGAACTGAGACGTCAAAGATTTTCAAAAACTTGCTTGCTTGCTTGTGTAATATATTTTGATTTTTTTTCGGCTCGCATTTAAGATTCTTCCTCGCATTTTTTTTATTTAACTTCTCTTATTTTCGCTTCTATTCTGCATGCTCTTGCATTTGGCTACGTATCGATTCATTCTCTTGCCTTTAATGTCCGTCCGTCCGTATTTGGATTTTGTCTACAGGACCTCTTCTTGAGTTCGATTCGGTTGAACACAAATCCATTTAGTTCGGAAAAGTTCGATTCGAATCCAAATCTAGAACAGGTGCCTTTTTACCTTTGCATTTTGTGTACATCCAATCGTTGTCTATACATACATACATACATGCATACATGAAGATTTGCCTGAGAAAACTAACGAAACTATCAGTAACTATCTGCCGATGTCTGCTTTTGATAGTTTCCCAGTTTTTATATGCACACACACACACACACACACTCACACACATACAGACACACCGCACACACATTCATCGCTGTGTTTATGTTCTATATATTTTTTTCCCCTTTGTTTTTTGTCCTTAATATATGTATATATAGATACATGCGCATATGTATATGTGTTTGCATTTGATATTTTCAGTTAGACTGATAAAAAACAAAAACAAAAAAAGTGTATTTTTCCTTATACTGTTGTTTCTGTCTATCTTGTCACTGTTCTCGGTGTTGTTCTTTTCTTTTTACTTGACTTGCGCTTAGATTCGTGTGGTGAACGCCTTCCGGCAAGGTCTTGACGCCCGTTACGGGGAGCACACCAATACTTCGCTGGCCGAGGTGCTGCGCAAGCAGACTTCGCTGAGCAAACGCCTTTCGGAGACATCTTCCATTGATTACGCCGATAATATACCCGATGAGCTGACTATTCCCGAAATAGATGTTGAGCGGTTATCATCCCACAGTCACACTGAAACTGCTGTTTAAGGCCAAATACAGTCTCCACACTCACAATCATCCGCATCCCCACTTACACCTACCTACCTATAGATACTTGTGAACTTACATACATATAAACTAAAACTATAAATACAAATACACCCGGTTGCATCATCTTGAGCATTAATATCTTGAAAATAATAAAAGCAGAAAAGCAATGGAAATTCTTACAACTAGTGCACACACACACAGTATTGTATGTTCCCAAATGGATTTTGGATGGAGGAGTCTTGCCTGTCACGGACAAACCAGACCAGCAGCAAGTTTCAGAACATATTAGTTTCATGCGGATATTTGTAGGTTGTTGTTTTTTTTTTGTTTTGTTTTTTGGGGGCTGTGGGACACCCCTACACCTGCCACAACAAGGACTTCAAATTATTTGGAGAAATGATACAATATATACTAGCCGAACTAATTCATAGTTACATACATACCTAGTTACAATAAAGAGAATAAATAAATGAATACACATAAATATATGTACACAAGATACATGTGTAAGGAACAAAACTAAATTCGAGTGGCCTAAAGATACTAAAAGTTGAATTAAATAAACTATTAAAGAAACACATGCGTAACATCGCCATATTCTCTCCATATTCACCCGACCGATACACAGAACACAGAGACGATTTAAAACTAAGTGCGTTAAAGCCAAGTCGCCTATACTTAAGTCATTATTATATTATTATTACATACATATACATATAACGAATAAATAAATGATCAAAAACGAAGTTGTTCAATGTAATCATTTCACGATGAATTGGACCCCAGAAAATATATATATATAAAAGAAATGCAATTAACGCTAATATTTCAACAACAGTATATACTTACAAATAGCCCTATATTAATCTTATTTACAAATTGCGAATGAGTTAAGTGATGGGAATTCTATTGCAGCTGCAACTTAATTAGAAACTTAATTAATTCTTTGCTACTAATGCTAATGCTGATGCCCAAATGTGATGACCAGCGGCAGTAAGGCGCCGCATATCATGATAATAAGCTCGCTGTACCGCAGGCCTTGTACATTATACGATTGAGCCGATCCATTGGCAGATGAGTCATTGACAGCAGCCTCTCGAGATTCCTCTATCACATGGTAGTCATATTGGCCGGGTCCCCCTTTTCGATTGGGATGACCACTGTGCCCGCCCTGAGTTAATTCAGGCAATACGTGAACTGTTGCAACGTACAAAAAGGTTCCGGCGGAAAAGAGCATTGCAATTCCAGTGGCATTTACCGAATTAAGTGTCTCCTTTTGTTCTTGCCCAATGCCAAAGTAGGTGAGAAGCGTCAGCAAGGGTGCGGACAGAGAGAATATACCGAGGTGCTTCCGGATCTGTTGTCGTTCAACTTTTTCATGCAGCAAAAAGCTGACTAAGCCAAACGCAGCCGGAGCCTTGTGCAGCATAATAGCTAGAAATACAATTATTTCAACATCCTGGTGACTAGTTGTTGCCGCAGCACCCAAAGCAACTCCATCAGCTAAAAGGTTGAGGTAAGTGCTTAATTAGATGAGACAATAAACAATAATAAATGCCTACCTGCAGCATGCACCACTAGTCCGAGAGTAGCCGTAATATTCTTGTCATTTTCATTTCCTTTGTTGGTTTTTCGCTGGGAAACTTGGTCCACAAGCATCATGAAAACAAACCCCAGCACAAGGGAAAGCCCAATTGTACGCGAGTAATCATGTGGCTTGATCAGGCCGGCTGGCAATTGGGATGTGTTTGCATCTGTTTGAGGTCCCTGAGTGTCCATATATAAGGAACGTATACCCTCTGGTATAATAACTGTGAGGGCTGTGCCCACCAACAAGCCAGCGCCAAGTACCGTGACAAATTTTAATTTTTCCTTAGTTTAAGAAATACAAGAAGTTATTGTAGTTACATGTTTTTATTAGAAAGTTATATATTATGCATACCTCACTCAATTTCATAACCAGGGGTATACTTCCAGATAGGTAGGATCCAACTAGCATCACAATTACCAACAATATCAGAATAATAGTCTCCTCAGCCATGTTCCGTTTGTTTTTATATGTTTGCCAACTCAACTATTTGTTTTTCTTTTTTTTTTTAGACTTGGTATTTTTAACATGGTATTTTATAAACGATTTATTAGTATATTTTAGCTATCAGCATGCGGTCATACTGGTTCATAAATTACTAAAATTTGCGATAATGAAAATGACGAAATATATACAGTGTACAAAATAACATTGTACTAAGCCGTTCAAACATTAAACATACCTTATTAAATAGGACTGTGGTAAGCTTATAAACGGATAAACTAATACTGGTGACAGATGACTCTTCACACAAAATCACTTTACCATCACTATAGTGATGGTTGTTGGGTACATTAATAATGTTATCGATGTTTTGCAGCTTTTAGGCATTAAAAACATTAGCAGAGTAAGAAGACGACGTTAAAACGCAATATTGCTTGAATAATTAATAATAAGATAAAAACAGTGCTCTTACAAATATGAGCATACTCAAAAACATATAAACAAGCGTAAATATATCCTAGTTAAGTATGTTTGTGCATGTGCATGTGCATGTGTATATATTTATTTACATTTTGAGTTGCTATTGCTTTCCATTTGTTAGAAGAAGAAATTTTGCAAAAAGCTACGTCTGTGACGTACATACATATATACTATGTAGATGTTCCATACAATTGCATAAACTCGAAACTCTAAGTGCTCACGTATGTTCACGCACACACAAATTGGTGTGTTGTGTGTATATAAATTCTATATATAAATACTACAATCCCTGGACATAATTTCAATATTTGTTGAAAGCAGATGACAAATGCTTATAAGTTAACGGTAGCTGTATTGTTTATAAGAAAATGACGTTGGTTTTGTCTTCTCTACTGTCTTTTCCTGCAAGGTGTACAATGGGTAATTGTCTGAAAATCAACAGTCCCGATGACATTTCACTTTTGCGAGGCAGCGAAAGTATCATTGGACAGGACAGCGGACCGATGCCAATTTACCAGGTAAGTTAGCTTAATATATAAATAGTTTTCTAAATAATCATCTATTCTATTCTATTCTAAAGCATGAACCTTTGCAGCAAATGTTTTATCCAGCGTCCGCTGCCAGTCATAGCGCAGCTTCTGCCACAAACGTGTCGGAGGAAGATCAGATTAAAATAGCAAAGCGCATTGGACTCGTCCAGCACTTGCCAATTGGAACTTATGACGGAAACTCGAAGAAAGCCCGCGAGTGTGTCATTTGCATGGTTGAATTTTGCGTGGATGAGGCTGTCCGTTATCTGCCTTGCATGCACATCTACCACGTGCACTGTATCGACGACTGGCTGATGCGAAGTCTGACCTGTCCCAGCTGCTTGGAGCCCGTCGACGCTGCCCTCTTAACCAGCTATGAAACAACATAGCGCACTCTAACAGATCGCTGTGTGTAAGCGCTTTTAAAATTAATAATCAAAAGGAAACTAGGCGGGTCAGGGTGAAGGCTTGACCAATGCTTTCCGGGGGACTATTATATTATCATTATTATAATTATAAGCGGTTAAACATTACCTTTTTGGTTGTTTAACGAATAATTAATATCAATATTAATATCAATGAAAAAGTCGGTGTACATAAATACATAAATCAAATTCAATAACAAAGGAATACTTATATAAAATATAGACGTAATTTTTACCTAATTATATTACATATGTAGCGTACTGTTAATAATTAAAATGACTAATGCAGTCTAGATAACTTGTAATTTAATTCCTGCATTTCCACTTGCAATATTTATACTCTGTCTAGTATATTGACTTGTTGCATATAAGCTAACCAGCTTTTCTTCCATATGGTCCTGACTGACTGACTGATTGGTGATCAACGCACAGCCCAAGCCGTAAGAGCCAGAAAGCTGAGAAAGGTACATTTTAAGAGGGGGTTTCAGCATATTCCACTCGCAATCGCGGAACATACATACATGCTTATGTACATATTTACATTAGTACATATGTACATACATGCCTATGAACATACATACATATGAACATATATACGTACGTAAATACATATGTACATCATACATACGTACGTAAATGCATACATATGTACAGACACACGTATGTATATGTTCACACAAAAAAAGGCCAAATAGAAAGCCAAAAACTGCTGGCTTAGCATGCAAAAGATCGAAGCCTAATTGAACTCTTGAGAATCGAGGAGTAGAGCACTAGGTGTTTCGTTTTATTTAAATTTGCAGCACAGCGAAAAATAAACTCCGTCTGTATTTGGTATTAGAAAACATAATTACATAAATGCTTACATGTATGCATGCACACACATGCATACATACACAGACACACGCGCATTATATATATATATATATATATAATACTTATATTCGATCAGCTTAAAGCATAAATGGAGAAATTTAACAGAGATATGTTGCGCTTTCTAAACTATGGGTGGGGTAAGCGTGCTCTCGCAAATTGCCAAATGACAATATTTCAGTAGGCGGTACATATCCCTTTTGATAAATTGAAAATGTACGTGAAAATGCGCGCTGCGTTTGCGACCCACCCTCCCAGCCATAAGGGATGCACGACTGAGCGGCGCAGACGCGATTGACAAACGAAGCTATGAAACAAGACACCAGTATTGAGTAACAGGCTGTGAAAAGCACGACGAGGTCCTTTTCCACAATTGTTTTGTTGCTTTTAAAACCTGTTATCATATTTAAGTAAATCAAACGTTAAATATAAAAAATAATAATTTTTATACTTTCAAGATGGACGTGGCGTTGAAAAGACTGCACTTAACATCCAAAGGTTTAGTTATTTTGGCCATTTTACTAATAGCGTTCCAACAAGTGGCTGGTGGTCAAGTTCCCAGAGGCCATAGGAAAAGTAACAGTGAGCTTCTGTATCCTCAACATAAGGAATTTGCTTTCAGCCGGAATACACTTCTTGGTTAGTATTTATAAAGGAATTATACATACACAAATACGAATCTCTTCATTTTCACTCCGCTCACAGAAAGAGTTCCTCCACTAACTAAGGAACTCTATAAAACATTGATATTTCTCTATATATAAAACTATTAGTCCTCACTGGCTGAGAGAAGAGATTTGCACTATAGTTACTTTTTGTGATGGAGGTACAAGCTAATTACCCACAATGTACCTCCATCATACAAGGTAAATGGAGTAAAAATTTAAGAGCTTTCTAGCTCTTACGGCTTAGGTTTTTGCTTTGGTCACCAATCAATCAAGCATTAGAAACAGTTTTATAAATAAAGATGAGATGATGAGAAATTAATTTTAAAATTTAATTCAATTGTCTCTAGGAAATGATCTAAGTCTGATGTACCCTAGCAGTTATGAAAAGAGATATGCCCCTACATATTCTGGTCCAAGCAATGGGTAAGTTTTCTGGATCTGATCAGAATTTAACATTAACGTGTCGTACACACTTCTAGCCGCTCCTCGTCATTTAATCGAAATGTGTACCGAAAAGGATGTATCCGTCGTAATGGAGCTTGTGACAATCGGCCGAGTGACTGTTGCTTCAGTAGCTCGTGTAGGTGCAATTTGTGGGGGAGCAACTGCCGCTGTCAACGCATGGGACTCTTTCAAAAGTGGGGATAGATCAACCAACCTGCCGTAATCAAACAAGTTGAAATATGAGCAAATTTATAGATAAATACATATATACACCATGCATAAAGTAAATATGATATGTATAATTTTAACCAATTATATTTCTTCATACATTTAGCCATATTTACCAACTGCTTGTCAATTAAATAAACAAAATCGCATTACAACTGCATATGTTTTATAGGGGAGACATTCGATTCGATTGGCTATTACTAAAAAATAAAATTATATATTTTCGAATTGTCACACAAATTGGGCATAGCTTCGAATGTCACCTTAATCTGAATTTAAATACAGTTTCAGCCCAAAACTTGTTTATGTATGGTTGTTCAGTAACCTCCTTCTTTTCTTTTTATTGTAACGACTTTGTATATGGGTATACATATGTGTAACATGTCAGCAATCGGCTGATTTAATCATCGAAACTAGATGAAAGCAAGAAATTTGCAGCCAGTTCCTCATCTTTTTCACATGCAAAGTAAGCTTGCAAGACAAGGGCTTCTGGAAATCCAAGTGCCTTGAGCTGTAAAATATTAAATATTGAAAATGAAGTCAGTTAACGTAAAGTCAAAGATTATTAAACAAATTTCGAATGACCATCACAACTATATGCGACAGGTATTTCCAATTTCATCGCAAGCCACTCTTGAAGCCTTTCTTTTTTAAACAAAACTTTCTAAATTTCTAATCACCATTTTAACATATTGGTTCTTTAAATTGCAAGTCTTTTTGGTTTACAACAAAACAGTTAATCGCTGTTTGGAACAGTCGTACATACCCGCTCTATAGCATCTTGATCTTGTGGTGTTAGACGAATAGTGGCTAGGCTTTCTGATGGTACATTTCGTTCCGCCGAAACAGTACCATCTCCCTCTGAGGCAACCGCTATGGGCTGGTTTTCTGACCCAGCGGCAGAACGTTGACCCTCCGTGGTTGCCGCTTGGATTGCGGATGACGTCAAATTTTCTGTTCGACTTGAATTGGTCGGTGCTCGACCAAGTCGCTGTGCGTTGCCGCCCACCTCATCTTCGAGGGGCTGGTTTAACATATTCAGAAACGCATCTTGGTTCTCAGAAATAAGTTGCAAAAGAGCTGGGTTTGTTTGGCTAATCTATGATAATAGAATAAAAATACGATTAAGAATGGAAATGAAATGACGGTATTTTACATACCTGTTGTAGAACAGCATGTAAAAGATGCGGATTTTGGTATATCAGAGAGCGCATCTGTAGGAATTGTGGCTGACTGCGTAAAAATTCAAATGGGTCTAGGAAATAGAAAAGGTTACTCGAACGATTTATGTACATATAATAAAAATGTATTTACCAGCGGCTGATTCAGCAGGTAAATCGCTTGCAGCACCCTGATGAATATTAGATGCTCTTGAAGATTCCTCGTCATCTCCTGGAGTAAACAGGTTCTCCTCCTGGGGAATGCCGTTAATCAAATATTCTACAGCGCGCTCAGGATTATTAAAGCTGGCTGCCATTGCGCGTTCAACTTGCTCACGGGGATAGCCCATTTCGACCATTGAGGCAACAGTGCGATTAAATTCCTCGCCCATCAATAAATTGGATTCGGCACGTGTTTGCAATGACGCATTGGCCAGCTCACCAACTAAATCAATGCTTGAATAGTCGGTGGTAGGGACTGTGGCTGCAGCAGCAGCTGCAGCTGGTGCTGGTGCTGGAGATCCAGCTCCGGTACTTCCTACTTCTCCCCCAGCTTCAGTTGTCAGTTTGTTAGTCTTTGTTCCCTTTTCAGACGATGAAGATTCATTTACTTGTACAGCCGGCTTACTTTCTACCAGCGGTTCGTCTTTTGTGGATCTTTCTGTCGTCTCCTTGGCCTGTTTGCGAGGTTGCTGCGACGAAACTGCATCTGTATTTGTGTTGTTGCTGCTGCTGCTAGTTCCGCTTATATCTCGTGTAAGCATCACCACAATGAACTTTTTCTCATCGACTTTGTATGAACTGATTGTTCGCTCATCTGTCAGTATGACGCCTTAAGAAAAAACATGAATACATACATACATATACATAAGAATAGTGTGAATATCAACAAGGGCAGTTGCGTACCAGCATAAATCAGTTTTTGTTTCTCCACAAAGTATTCGGCACCACGTTCGTTAAAAATTTTTTTTTTGAGCTCTAAAACCTACAGGAGATATGAATACGGTTGTATGTATGTATATATGTACATATGTACGGTAGACATTATATATGAAAAATGCAATTTACCGTTTTCTCTGGGTCAAAGTCAATTGTGAAGGTTTGCTGTTGCAGGTTCTTTACGGTGATAATCATTTTATAATTTTTTTTTAGCTATTATTCGTTATTTTAATTATTTGCCTCGCTCTTTTTTCTCACAAAAATGTTTGTCATCGACACTAGGGGTGGCCTAAAATATAAATATCGAATAGAAGAAACGATACTTCCGTGAAGACTAAATTCTGTTTTCTCTTATCGATGTATTTATATTTACGTGTGCTTATATTTGGCGTCCTTACTGTTAAGTTGAAGTTGTGTGTGTGTGCAAATTGAATTCATTTTTGGCAGCAAGGCAATAACAGACGTATAAATGTAGATAGTAATCAATAAGCACACTACAATTAAATATGTTCTACTGGCGATATAAATGAAATGCAGAGTAATAATATTTTATACGCTGTTACTAGCAATAATTTATGATGTACTACATTGTATGTTAGTTAGTAGCAATCATTCGAGTATCGTATAAAAACTTGTCTCTAAATTGATCCGGCAACGCCGAGGTAACTGTCAGTTGCAAATCTTATTAGCTTCCGAAGCGATTTTGTTTGCGCATGCACCGTGTTTCTTACTCACACAATCAGAATTATACAATACAAAATAAGTTTTTTCATCCGTTTCGAACAAGTGACGACAAGCCTCATTTAGAATTGTTTAAATTGCGGATGACAAAAATAGTTGTTGAAACATGCCTTCATTCAATTAAATTGACAAAGAGTGCGTTTTTAAATGTTTATAAGGACGATACGGTAAAGCTTACGGCTTACTGTAATTGGCAATCCAAATTTCAATCCACAGTAGTAAGTTCGTCAAGTTAACTAATCAATTGCAAAATACAACATTACGGTGAACCCATTGCGTGTTACACGTGTTTGGCACACTTTGCAAAGCGGGTCGATAAAATAAGTGTCAAATTTAAATGTGAAAATATGGCTTTCTTAAAGAGGATAAACGTTTTTTGTATGTATATGTAAATAAAATATATATATATATGATATACATATATATATTTAATAAAAAGCAATATATATAAAAATAAGCCCTAAAGAAATATTAACAATACATAAAGACGTGTAAACATATGTATATGTTTGCATATGTATATATGTACATACATGTATTTGATATACATACCAATTCCTTGAAAGTTGTCCTGTTCGATTTAAGCTTAATTAAAACATTGATTAAGAAAATATTTGTTGAAAGCAAAACAACTAATCAACCCAATCAATTAATTCAAATGAAAGGTCTTTGGCTGCGTGTTTCAACTAAAAACCAAATATCAAAAATGGCATTTTCATAATATGCACTGTTTGGTGCGAAAAGTAAATGTTTAACAGCAGATTCTTTGTTCATTGAAGATCCTTGCACTCTTTTCAACATAATTCTCTTTATTGACAGAAAGTCTTCTGATGTCGAGGAGGCCATAAGATGCGATACGTTCCTCCTGAGTTCAGACTGAAAAAGAAGAGTCTGAAGGCGAATCCGAAAAACTTGAATGACTTCAATGCGAGCACAGCATCAGCATATATCTGGCTCAGCCTTAGTGTTTCAATAAAAGAGCAAGCACAACATAAAACATGACGGTTAGTGGCGATCTATGTACAATTATATATGTACATTCCATTTTAAGTTGATCCTCAATTCATGAAGTGTATCTGTTCGTTACAGTATTATGCCCGGGACGAATGCTATCATAATAACAAAAACGATGCCTTATCCACTGACAGCCGACCAATTAATAACAGCACCATCTATAATTATGATGAAGAGCATTCGGGTGCATATGCCTATGATGAGTATGGCGTTTCAGAAGAGTATTCTTCTGATGTGAATTGGCCACGAGGTGATGATGATAATGTAGTTGGAGATAGAAGCTTTAACCAGAACTATGCGCATTATACAGATGATTATGGCCCAGAAGAAGAGCAGAATGTAGCTGGTGTAGCAACTGGCGAGTATTGGGACGAGAATATCGGCGCTCCAATTGATTATGGAGGCGCTGATTATGGATATCTGAGCTCAACAGAACCAGTGACACACAATGGGTGTGGCTCCGCTTTAGCGAAATATTCAGATGATGTGCCAAACGAAGGTACGTACACCAGAAGAGGCAATCGCGTTGGTGTCTGCTTGCCAACCGCACCCGCTACGTCGTCGTCGTCGACGATAATAATGGATAATTCGAAATATCGGATGTTACCGCACCCGGCTGCTTACCAGAATGTTCACGCTCAAAACAATCTGAATGGACATTCCGGCTATGCACCGAATGCTGGTTTAATAGACGAGAGAATAGGTAGTTTCATTAGTTTGCCAGCGGCGCCAATGCGGATGTTACCCGAGCCTCAGCAACGACCCAGCTCCTCACATCGATTATTTGAAGATAACAACATAAAGTCAGATGCCTTCGGAAATCAAAACGTGCGTGCTAGCGTATCGGGTACACCCGGTTCAGCCAGAGGGACCACTAGTAGCTATGACGTCTTCTATCAAATGGCTCGACCCTACACATCTATGCTGCCGCTCGACTACACCGACTACTCCGAGTATTCCGAGTACGGTGGCAATTCGGATAACTTGTCAGCGTACAGTGACACGCCGCCAGTGAGCAATACCCAGCACAAGTTGCAACAGCAGCGAAAAATCTCACTTATGATGGCAATGACAACAGCTTCTGTGATAGCATCTGGGGAGACAAGAGTACCCGTTCAGCACTCCAATAGGCGCATTGATAATTATTCTGGCTCGGCCACAACAGTAGTGCCATGTTGCGACCAAAATATCAGCATTTGTTCATCTTCCTCCTCCTCAGTTGCCTTTACCAACGCTACGACGATAGCTTTAGCACGGTGGTCAATAACAGACGCTCAGACAACTACAACGATGTCGACGACGACGACCACAGCTAGAAAATTGCCTAAACGTCTCCCGTCACCTGCTGTACAGTATAAATCATCACATACGACTGGCACAACAGTTCCCGAAATGATTACAGAAACAACTCCATTCCAATCCCAAGCGCAGCCTGAGAAAAATCATCGCGCAAAGCAGTTGCCAAAGTTGCCCTTGCCAAAAGCACAAGCTAATCTGAACTCAGTTTCTATTGGTTCAGACATCAGTCTGATCAACCGGACAGAATCGATGATTTTACCATTAGAAATTTCTGTTAGCTCATCGCCAGAGAGATTGCCTGCAATACCAGATTCTGATCGGATGATTTCCCTCATGGCCCCAAGTTCATCTCCTATGATAGCAACGACAGCCATGGCCTTTGTTGACGGTGCCAATAATTTTTCCGACCACTCGGAGGAGAGTCAGGCATTTACAAGAATGCATAATAGAACTCAGCTCCAGAGCCATCTTCAGAGCGAAGTGCCCAGGTCTGTCGACTCATTTAGATCTTGGACACCAACTTCAATAGCCACCGAATCGCATTCATTGTTTCAAAGTGAGCTTTCTAGCGACAAAAGCCAGCTAAATTTCACAGAACCCGCCAAACTCATTCAAAAAACATCAACTGAATCCGCGCTAGAGCAAGAATCATCATCTTCAGCGGTCCTAACATCAAACCATCAACATTCGGCTTTCACATCAACAGAGACAACAAGTAAAAGAATTCCTGCTTTGTGCGAAGCTAAGACATCATCATTTGACATATCTGATTACTTAAAACCTTATACATTCGATTCACTTAAATTTTCGACTGAAAATGATCACACCACAATGATCCCGACTACCGCAAGGACCACTTTCGATACATACGTAAGTGGTAGGAAGGTTTCGTTGGACTCATTTCAACTGACATCCACACTGGAATCCCAAATGCCAAATTCGATTACCTCATGGACGACTAGCCCCATTAACATTGAATCATCAAAAGAGGAAATGGTCATAACGCCGCCGCCAAGTGAGTCTTCATCCACTTTGTCGTATTTAGCAAGTAAACCGATAATACCGACCCCGTCAACAACTATGGAGGGTAAAAAGTCTGACCAACTTGACCATGCGACGAGTGTTTCTCACGATACAGTCACAACTTTAAGCCACTTGAGTAACGTGTTCACAACAACTGTTATTGCGTCTAGTCCCTCGACAATAGGCATCACTAACACTAGTCTAGCTACAGCAACAGTTTCTTCGCCAGCGTCAATTATTGCTGATTTACCTACGCTATCGTATGTTGATTATATGAAAAAGTTTGAACTTCCAGAACTGCCGCCAATTCTGGATATTTGTAGTGACGCGAAAACATCCGTTTTTCCAGAAACAAGTAGTACTACAGATAGCTTTACTGCTACTACAGAGACAGATGCAGGGTTTCGAAAATTCAGTTCTAGTGGATTTGCGGAGACAGAAACACTTAAAAGTACAGCTACAATGCCTTCCCATATTCATCCCACAGAATCAAGCACACATTTCGAGTGTAAAGAATTTGGAGTACAAAGCTATCAGCTTAATCAATATCAAGCCGAAATTCCTTCCTGGCTGACAAACCTAGTCCCGACTAATGCTGATATGATCAAATACCATGACATAGTGCCAACCGAACCAAAACTCGATGGTGGTAACTCCTTGCAACTTGAGCCGCAAATGTCAGAAACTTTACCAGATTACCCATCAAGCCACGTTGACCAGCCATTAGGGAGCACAGTTTCGGCTTTCGATGACAGCTTTTACGATAGCTTTAATGTCGATTTATCAGCGCTGACAGCAACAATTGCACATATTGAAAGCGAGACGTGCTTAACTCCTGCTCTCAAGCCAAACAGCAATGATACTCTGTCCTCTGATCCATCAAGTAACGCCTATATGGATGTAAGGGATACGGAACTGAACGAGTCGTTCGGTTTTGGCCAAGGCGGATATTACAAGCCATCTCAAAAACAGCAACAGCAGCACCCGTGTGTGCCAGACGAAGCTCCACATACACCGCAGAAAGCCAAAGTCGTTGCGTCGGCGGCTACCAGTGTTCTGGGAGGCTTATCTAAGGGAATCAAGGGCGGATTAGATGGTGTGCTCAGCGGTGTTAGCTCAACGATGGAAGCAACTAAACAGTATCCAGTTGCCAATAATAGCAGTAAGAAAAGTTTTGGCTTTGGATTGGCCTCAAAACTGGTACCAAGTGTAGGAGGATTGCTTTCCAGCTCCAACAAGCAAGACCAACAGCAGCATGCAGCACCAATGACTTCCACTTCTCGCTCTGTTACAACCACATCAAAGGGATATGACTATGTTAATGAAAACGATCAATTAGCAGAGATTACAAATATGAATACCAACACGGACGTAAGCGCCACTCTTAGTCCGACTATTGAGTATCTGGAAGAGCCACGGGCCGTTCAAAACATAGGTTCTGTACTAGACACCAAGTCGAATCTAGATTATGACTACCTCGGAAATTATGAACCTGATTGCTCCGCGATAGATGTGTTGGGATTTAATGACGACTATAGGTACAGTGAATATTCTGCACCTTATCAAACGACAGATGAGGGTCACGTTGACAGCAGTATATACAGTTATGGAGATCCATATAAATCAACTGTTGGTGCTGAGATGGAACTAGGATCGAACATGGTAGTTGATACAATTCCTTTCACTCAATATCAATCTTTAATGCCAGCGAGCAACTTTCCCGCTGCTGAACAGAAGACCTATATGCTGGAAACAGGAATTGGATCCGTAATCGAAACCGGAACAAGTACAAGTAAGTCTCAACCAGTTGCTTCAAAGATTGGTATCAAAAAAGACAAATCTAGCACGGTCGGCAGCACTGGTGGCATGTTAGGGTCAATTTTTGGTAAGGCTGCAGCAGCGGTACAGTCAGCTACGCAGGCGGTCAATCAGGGTGCCTCCTCTGTTGCCTCAGCTGTCGCACAAAAAGCATCGACACCTGCATCTGCAGTTGTCACAACAACAGTTGGGCAAACCAAACCCAGAGACGTGCCAGCCATATCCTCTTCTAACCAAACTAAAGCAACCCCAACCCCAGTCTCGAGCGTATCATTTGTTTCTAATAATACAATATCGACAACGAACGCGTCGGGACCCATTGGATTTCACAGTGTTATGGACAATGATTATAACGAGCTACTCACTAACCCGGACTCGGTGTCAAGCCAATATTCAACAGCTGGCGATGATTACGAGAATAGCAATACTCACATGCTTGGTGATGACAGGTCATTGCATATGAACATAAATGATAATAAAGCATACTCTATATACTATTCGGATGGTAATCAGATCCAGCAAATTGATACCAAAGACACGGCAGCGGTACACTCACCGATGCTGGGTAAAGTGATAGTTGGACAGAAGCTACTACCGGCGGTGCCGTCAGCAGGATCCACCGGCAAAAAACTGCCCACCATTAATGGTAAATCGGGGCTGCTAATTAAGCAGCAGCCAACTGAGATCTTTGATGATGAATCAGATGATGATCTCACTGAAGATTTTATGGGACATACCGATAAGGTTGACCATGAACCGAATTATTGCATCGATAGTGAGCAGGATGATTACTACATGGATCATCAGCAGACGACACCGTTGTCAAGTCGAGGTGCAAATGATTATTATGAACACGTTAGCGCAGGTTATGACTATCGAGAGGATTTCTTTAATGAAGAGGATGAATATAAATATCTTGAGCAGCAGACTCAACAACAGCAGCAGCAGCATCAGTATCAGCATCAGCATCCGCACCAATCACAAAAATTATTGCTCAGTCATAAGCAATCCTCATTAGACTATGTGGACGATGGACAGAACGACGATTTCTTGAACGAGACCTATCAAAGTGATGAGGACTGCGGCAATTATCTAGACGAAAGCTCGAGTGGTAGCGTTGGTATTCCCGAAGGTCGTAAACAACAAGCGGAAGGTTCCAGCTTTATTTCGGGTACGACTACCAATGCCACAATGGGCATGAATACAACTCCGGCTATTGTCAATGCTGCTGAACATACGGCGCTTCGAACTAGCAACCAGCTTGGAGAGGGTCACCAGCAAATTAAAAAACAGGACAGTATTATTATAGAAGAAGAAGAAGCAAGTCCGATAGCACACATGTCGCCTGAAGGAGACGCTGATGATGATGATGATGATCAACTGGCTGACCTGGTGCCCACAGGAAGCCAGCCCCAACAGAAGAAGAAGAAGAAGGTTCTGATGCGAGGCGAAACTGAAGAAGTTGTCAGCGGTCATATGCAGATGATACGAAAGCCAGAGATTACGGCCAAGCAGCGATGGCATTGGGCCTACAACAAAATCATAATGCAGCTAAATGTGAGTACCCGATTATATAACATACAAATTCTTTTTTAAAATTTGTGAAAAGCGCATTTATAATTTCTTATATGGAGATTAATTATTAAAAGTTAAGTTTTGGGGCATTGAACAAACATTGAACATACTCACATTATCTCCCTTAATTTTTATGAACCCTGAACCCAATGAAAACGGCTAAAAGGGGTATAATGATTTTGTACAAATGTATGTAAAAGGCAAAGTATGCATTTCCGACCCCCTAGAGAGTATATATTCTTGATAAGCATCAATAGCTGACCCAATGTAGCCATGTCCGATCTCAGAACCTATAAGAGCTAGAGAATTAAAATTTCGTCTGATAATCGATGGGATGTCTCGTATTAGGCAGAAATTCTATACAAAGAGCTAGGAAGTACTCTTACGAAGTCTGACGCTCTGCGTCATGACAAACAAAACTATGTATAGAGGATAAGATAAGTAGTTGCGCCTGCCTTTAAAAGAGCCCATTTAGCGTTGAGCATAGCAATGAATATGCTTGACAATATGAGCGAAGGGTACACGAATGATATTGATAAGCACACCGGCATTTACATAGTCGTTAATTAGCTGATGGTAGTACTTACACATGTATATGTGTCAAATATATGCATGCATATATACGCATGTTCGAGCATACACATTCGGGCTGATGCTTTTAAGGTTCAACAATTTGTTTTCTGGTATTTGGCTAGTTGTTGTGCGAGAGCCGCGCAGTTTGTGCAAAGTGTTCGAAACCTCACAATGAACTTGATATTCGGATTGCTTAGCGATCGAATCAACAAAGGGAAGGGCCAAGACGAGCCACGCATCGGCGGCAATCAGCAGCAGCAGCTGATACCTCCAACGGCGGCAGAGCGCACCCGAAAATTTAGCTGTCTTCTTAAGCATCAACGCGACAGTGTCGTTTCTTATGTAAGTAGGTTTTAGCCAAGATTTTGACGGGTTATAACTATAACATTGAAACCGGCTAATCGTACATAGTTAATAACTTCGGCAATCAAACAAAAAACGTTTAAATCTACATTAAGAATTAAATTCAAACATATAACTGATGTACAACCAAAACAACAAGGTTGTATTCTACTTATTATTTAATTAAAAATATTTTATGACGCGGATCTTCGGGGGCTTTAATTTTTCGGAGTTGTGTTTCCGAAAGAAGCAACGTGCCAAACGTTGTAGCTGTGGTAATTGACAATGATGTATAGTTCTTGGTCTTGTGGGTACAGGATATTAAAACACTCTTCCTAAAGCATTTAGGAGTACTTATTATATGCCTATATGTACTACAATCGTGTATTACCGACTGCAATAAAGTACTGCATTTTTATGCTTTGTATTTGCATATCAGCGACAACGCCTCTCTTGAAAGCTCAAACAGACGCACATAATATATGAATATATTTATTTGCCTTATACTTACCATTGTGTATTTAAAATGGAGAGACGCAATTTCGGGCATGAGCTTTTACTCAAAATTGTTTAGCTTGCCGAGCAACCAGTCAGTCCTTATCAAACACTTTAATACTCAATGCAACCTCAGGGAAGGAAAGGCTCTCTCTGTGTATATGTAAAGCTTTCGAAAGCTATACCAACCAACTCCCGCGCAATAATTTGAAGCTTTTTGGTAAATCGCATGCGTAGTACTTAATCGACTCCCAAGTGCGGCTGTCACATTTCCTCTCTCTGGCTGTTTTATAGTTTCAAACACGTCATGTGTGTGTGTATTCAGTTGAATACAGACGACTTTTATGCACTCCCTGTGTACAACTAGTCGAAGTTCAGTGGGAATCGCAGTCACGCACTTACCTGACATACACACACACACACACACACTCATCCAAGAGAGCGAATATGAGAGAGAGAATATGTATGTAGATTCCATTAAGGAGCAGAGTTTACCAAGATGTAGTATACTTTTCAGCGTTTTCCAATTCACATCAATTCAGCGCAGCATTGTTCATAAGTGAAGATTTAAGTAGTAATCTTATAATACAAATTGTATCGAAAATGTGATTATAGATAGAAAAAAGTCAGCAAATATGATAAAATATTAACGACGACATTGATTCTCCGAGACAAGAGCAAATAAAGAACATTTAAGAGTTTACATACAATACTGTATTAATTCGAAAGCCAAACCAACACGGCCGACTCAAATTAACCCGAATACGTATACACAATGTTATACATACTAATATATATTTACATATATAAAACGTTTAATTGTGTCACATGATAGAATCCGCGAGCAAACGCAGAGACATGCGAACATACATATATGTATATACGTACAAATCTACATTCAGTACACATGTACACAAATTAGTAAAATATTTCAAAATTTCTGCTTCTCCCATATATTATGATACCCAATTGCTGTTGTTTTTGCCCAATGAGGACAAATATTATTGTGTGCTTATTCACGTATGCATGCGGCTTAGAGATTTTTACATTTTGATACTTTTATGCAGACATACCAGGTGTGACAGGTATGTCGTTCGAAGTCGGTTATAGTACCATGATTAGCAAATTCGTATATACATTAAACATATGTTTTTTTATACAATTCGACAAACAACGAGCTTTCGAATGTGAACATTAACCAAAAGGACTTGTAGTAAATACTAACGGTCCTTTCCTTTTCGGAATAAAAAGTTGGATTGGTGTTTATAATGTCGATTCCGATCAAATCTTGTCGTTTGCATGAGTTTTGCCTTTGAGTTGTCGGAATGAGACACAATTTAGTGCTTTTATTATATCTATCGCTATGAAGCCGAATTGCTTTTAATAATAAGCTGTAATAAATCGACTCTTTGCCTTAGTATAATAAAAAATCATGGCGCCGGCATTAAGACAATAAATTTGATGTCACAAAACACAATTAATGGCAAACAGCTGGGCAGCAGCTGACAATTGAATAATATTGAATAGGGATGAAAACGCTTCGAAATCGAAACCATTTCGGACTCACTCGGAATTAAAAGCTGCTAAAAGAAAATGAGTCGAAATGTGCTGAAATTTGATGTTCGCAAGCAAGTTTAGGGTCCTCTGATGAGCAGTAATACATTTTTCATTCCATGTACAAGGTATTATTGAATTGGATTAAGTTTGGTGACACTTGGCGCAGATTATTTAAAGGGTATATCGTCAATTTAAAGTAATTACCTCGACAGACATTTTTGGTATGTATGTATGCATCACGATTCTGTAGAAGTATGTTTCTTGAAAGTACAAAATATTTAGGAAGCCGTGATGTCTATTGATCCGTCACCATCAACATCTCCCAGGCCATCATCCAATTTTGAGCCTGCCTTTGGAGAATCCATGTGTACGGATTTATTGCCAGCAGCGCCATTTGTGGAGAAAAAACACACGGAGCAACAGGGAATCCAGTTTAATTTTGCGATGCCTTCGGCTACTTCGTCGTTGAATCCAAGTGGAGCTGAAGCCAAAATTGATTTACAGTCGTCGACGCAGTCGCAACCTTACGGGGTTGCCGCAAATGCCCTTTACAGTCAGTTTAAGATCAAGCAGCAACTTAAGCATCAACTAGAGTCACAGCAGGCACAGGCACAGGCAAAGACACTGGCAACAGGATCTTTGCAACACACGGATATGCAGAGCCGACATCACCAGCAGCAGCAGCAGCAGCAGCAGCAGCAGCAGCATCATCCTCTCCAGCATCAGGCACAGACACTGGCGAAAAGTTCATTGCAACACACGGAGCTTCAGAGTCGACATCACCAGCAGCAGCAGCAGCAGCAACATCCTCTCCAGCATTCGCAACAGGCCAAATGCTTTACGCCACGGGCACTTAATAAATCCCAGTTGAGTTTAGTCAGCGATAGCATGTCGATGTCCATGTCCAGATCCAATCTGAATAACGGCAGCATGGCGTCCATTCGAAGCGAACAGCAATTGTGCCAGCTGTACAATTCGCAGCAGCACTCGGACTATATTATATCCGATTATATGGATAAGATAGCGACGCGCATTAGTTTGCTTGAGACAGAGCTGAAGTTTGCTTGGCGGGCGCTTGACTTGCTCTCCAATGAGTACGGCAAGATTTGGACAAGGCTGGAAAAATTGGAGAACATATCCGTGGAACAACAGTCCGTGATGGGCAATCTAATGGGTCTCATCGCTGCGGCAAAGCAACAACAACAACAACATCAACAGCAACAAGTTGACCTAGATGCCGATTCTCCGTTTGCTTCGTTTTTGGTAGATAATCAACTTTTACCAATGGAACTGGAATTGGATGCCAATATTGATATATTGGAACCAAAGTCGCAAAAGCAAGATTTCCGCCATATACTAGAGGAATTGAAACACTGCCAGGAAGCGGAAAATCCGATGAACAGCTTGGAGCTAATCATGGATGGTCATGGCCATACCATTCCTGGCGACTTATATTTGGATGAGGCAACTTATGTCTTGGACACGGATAATAACAGCGATGACCTCTTTTTGCAGTACAACAACGGATCGTCAGGGGTTAACCTAAAGGAAAGTGGTGTGGAACAGGCTAGGGATAATGAAAAGCGACTCGATTTGGAAGAACATGAGTGCTCGTGGCTGAAGAATGTTGTTGGTGATGCAGATGGTTTTAGCGCACATCAGAAACGAACCCGAGGGAAGCTCTACTCCGAATCGGATTTACTAATGTACGAACAGCAACAGATTATGGCGAACAATGCGCGTGCTGATCTATTGCAGGAGTTTTTGAATGGACAGCGGGTGCTCGAACAGGTGGCTTCCGCTTCCGCTTCGGCATCCGCTGGTACTTCAGTTAACGGCAGCCTACGTAATGTTAGGTCAATACGAGGACAAGAAATGGGACAGAAAGCATCTGATGCAAATGCCTTGACTTCAGCCAAGGAACTTGGCGAACTTTCCGAAGAGGTGCAGTTTTTTCGGTTAGCCGCCGTTAAAACCGGTCAAGGAGGGAATGAAATTGATCCAATTGAAGATACCGGGGGGACAAATTTAAATTTGCAGCCGGAGGCGACAGACGATGGTGAAATGAACGAAAATTTCTACAAAAATCTTAACGAAGCGTATCGAGAGAATAATTTGACTTCAGAAATATCCAATATGGAGCGCCTGCTACAGCAGTCGAAAATTACCCACGAACATATCACAGACTTGCCCTTAAATACTGGCCAATCGACAACTTCTCTGATGATGATCCTTAAGGGAAACGAGAAGGAGATGAAAAATTTAGATTTTAACCAAACTACAGAATATACTACATCTGTTGATAAATCAATCGTAGGAATACAGAGACCTGCAGCTTTGGAGAGCACTAATAAAGGTAAAGAGTCACGAAAACATCGAAAAAAGAAACATCATAAGAACGAAATGGATATGATCAACAATTTGAAAAGCATACTTGCCCAGGCGTCGTCTAGTAGTACAGATAACCCAAATATTGATTATGCCGCCAAGTCTTATCATCCGCTGTCAAATAAGGAGGAAGCTAATTTTTCCACCGATCCGAGTACCAATCGCTTAACACAAGCGCCATCCGATAAAGACAATCGACGGTCAGCAAACTCCTCAGCTTTGGCAACTCCAGATGCCGGCTGTCTTAATGACCAAAATATTGCTATTCTAGATTGCATGACTGACGTTATAATAAGAGAAATAAATAAAATAGGCGATCTACAATCATTATCTGCATCTCAAATCCTTAAGCTCCGGCAGACAATTCGATCTGAGCAGAAATTTTTTGAGAAACTCAATCAGGTTGACAAGAATCTAACACTTTTGTTATTAAATCCTGTCACTATGGCGGAAGAGCTGCGACGTCTGCGCATCATCGACGTGGATGAAAAGTTTGATCTTGTCATGAAGAAATTCGATAAGAATATCGATACTCTTAAGAAGTTAGTCGGCAATTCGTTTGAAGAATACAAAATCACAAATACCAAGTATATAAATACCCCAACTTCAAGTACAAGTACAAGCACAAGTACAACTTCAAGTACAAGTACAAATATCCCACAGTATTTAATTCACCGAAACAATAGCCAAGTAAACATGAGAGAATCTACTAAGGCAAATGAATATAGTGCCCACCTGCTTCGAAATAACTCAGATCTAGATGAGCAATTGAAACTGCTGGAGACTCAAGAGATTGAAATAAATCGCAAGAAAAATATTGAAAAAATAACAAAGAGCCGTCAACTGGATGCGGATAATTTTATAGGCGTAGAGAGCGAATATAGTCACATTCATCAACCGACCAGTCGCAGTGCCAGTCCTCAAATATTGTTAAGTCCAGGACATAGGCAAACTCTAGGTACTGTTGAGAGAGCCTCGAGCTCAACAAATATTTACAATCAGGATGAGTACATTAAATCATTAAAGAAAAGTCTCGAACGCCACAATAGTATGCTGTTTCTGTTACACCTTCAAAATCCAGAGAAACTCAAAGCTTCCGCTGACTTGGATGACATTCTACTGGGGCCTAGTGGAACAAGTCCCCCGCCACCAGCTCCCAATGACAACGGATTCGAGGATATATTAGACATATCTGATAATCCTTTTACTGCAGAAACGCATGTACAACAGATCTTACAACAACAACAGCAACAACAAGCACAGCCTCTCAAATCGCCGTCACGGCAGGCCAAGTCAGACTCTGGACTATCTTCAATGAGTGGCTGGTCACCAAATTCACCCGGATCCGTGCCTCTAAATATTCATAATGGAAGCTCATCTTTTAACAAATACAATGATATTACCATGGAAATGATTCAGATGATGCTAGACTTGCAAGCGGGTCCAGACGTTAACTCCAAAAGCGCTATAATCGCCGATAAAGTAATCAATATTGATGCCGAGTCCAACATCAATATATTCCAGGAGCAACTGCAAAATCAACAGTCTGAATTGGGCACTGACTATATATTTTCGGAAGAAAATCTTAATTATATACATGAGCTATCAAAAAATATTCCGATTTGTTCAGCGTATGAAAATAAATCAATGTTCAATGTGCTGCCATCTGAGGCAAACCCAAATGACAATGAAACAAATGACATTTGCACAATAGATGAAATGCTAGAATGGGATCAACAGCAGCAGCTTGAAGCATCGTCTCAGGCCCAGCAAAGCGCTGATCGATTTTTGGACAGTATCAATATGAATTCAAAAACAACGATTAGTGCAAATCGTATACCGGATATTTTAAAGAATGAAATACCACAGAGCTTATCTGTGAAACTGGATGATGAATCGAATAGAGATTTGTCGGCGAGTCAGCTTCATATCTCCAAGTTATCTGGTTATCTGGAAACTGATATTGATGAAACTCCTCGGAAGCCTCACTTAACGGATCGACTTGTTTATTATCCTACATTCAACGGCATCGCCGACTATAACAGCAGCAATAACTTAGACTATATGGGCTTTGAACAGTACGAACGTTTCCGCCACCCAAATTTAGACGGGCCATCGTGCCATAGGCCATCGGCTCATCAACAATTTGTGAATTCTTATCCAACCAAGATGAAATTTCAGTCTACATCTCAATCAACGGCCAACGGTAACCAGCAAATCCGGGATATACCAGTCGAATCGAAACCCCCGAAAGTTTGGAACAAACTAACCAACCTGCTTCCAGGTAATTTGAAATTGAAGCGATCGATAAGGTACAACCGATCGCACTCACTACCCATTGGGGATGTGCAGACAAAGGGCTCACAGATGCAAGTGCGTGGCCAGGCAGGCTCGTATCCGTTTGTTACAGCCTCTGCTCACATACGGTCGCACGGCAGCGTTCATGGTAATTTTGAGCTATCGAAACGCATTCAAAAGTTGCCGATGCGAATAATACAACGAGCTACGTCTACCCCGTCAGAACGGAGTTCGCCAGATTGTTCGAATACAGTTCGAACTGCTCATAAGCAAAAGAAACGCTCGTTTTCGACCAAAATGAATAGTTTAATGCAGAAGGCTAAATCGTATAAGCGGCACAGCTTTGGCCTGCGCCACGGATCTAGCATCTCAGATACCGAATTAGATATCCCCCCAAATTTTACATCCTCCGACAATGATGACTCAGCAACCAGCGAGATTGAGGCCAATCAGCACCAGTTGGCTGTCCAAGACTTGTCGGTCCACTCCGATAACGATGATAACTATGACCCGACTAAAGCAACCGAAGATCGGACGGATCGGGCTGATAATTATTATGAAGACACGCCTGATAGTAGTATGCAAGTAAATCAGGCGAATAATTTATTCGCCGTTGTCGGTGACCTAAAGAAAATACAGCCGATGCCCATGCCCGACTCAACAGTGGACGATCTTCAGTTGGACATGCAGACATTCGATTCAATGCAACAATTCAACAATAACTGTGACCAAGTTCCAGAAATATATGTTGAAACAAATGAAATTGCTAACACTCAAACGGCCCACGAGACTAGCTTGCCACAAGCAGTATTTCCAGGCATTTCAAATTTTGACGATGACAAGGAGTGCAGTGTGAGGTCTGCAGAGAAAAGTCTAACTACTGCTGCGAGCACTACGATGACCCAATTAAATGGGCTGCCACAGCTTGGGCGGGGAACAGTTTTGGCCACACAACAATCGTTAGACATTCCAAACAGTCTCTGCTATGGCTTGAGGGATGACGATGACAATCGCAGTCAACATTCCGGGCGCACACTCTCGTCGTCACGACGTCAGAGCACTGAGGACAGCATTGACACGGATGACGAGTACTTTTGCTACGAATTGCGCCAACTTGAGGAACTTGAACAGCGGACTGAGGCCCAAGCAGCGGCAGCGGCAGCGGCGTCAGCAGACCCGGATAGCTTTGAGCAGCATCCCGACAACGATGTGCTATTTACGCAGATTGGTCAGTTAGCCATGAGTGGTGCTGACGGCGACAGCATTTATTATCCGGATACGGAAAAGTATCCGTTTGCTCAGACCACCGACTATGTGCCGGATGATAGCGTTAAGCACAAGATGTCTCAGGTGCTGAACGAGCTCAGGTGCTCAGTAGTTAAGGTGGAACCTGAAATGGGCTATCGCGCAACTAATGAGAGTGATGTCATCGCTGATGCAACTACTGACGGCAGGGAATATGAATCACTGAGCAAGCAAAAACATTCGCTTGGTGGTGGTGAAAAGTTGGTTAAAGTCTTGGATATGCATAGCGCTTGGCAGGATGTTAATAACGAATATCAGATACCAAGCTCCGATCTACAGATGAATGGATCTGCCAAAGATGTGCTCCAAGACTCACATAACATCGACCAAGCCGCGACTTTACATCAGACGGAAAAACAACTCAAACGCTTCAAAAAGAAGAGGCGTGAAAGGGGCAAGGGGGCAAATGCTCGAGCTGCCGAACATGACATCGTTCCTACCGACTCGCAACTGGTATCAAGTTCCTCATACTCGTCTGAGGATGAATACGAATACAAACAAAAACTGAGATCTTCTAGCGGAAACGGATTAAAAGCCTTGCTCGATCGACAGGCTCATGCTGCTGCATTAGAGGACGAGCAACCCATCGAATCGGATATCGTGCACGAGTCTTCCAGTGTCACATCAGGGCCTGATACGCCAGCTGCATTGAGTGATGATGTGGACTTGGCTGAGGACGAGATAGCAGATGATCTGTCCTTGAGTAAAAATGCATTATTAGGTCATAAAGAAAATGATGCTGTGCGTGGAGCCGATTTAAGGGATCCACGCAACAGCCTAACTGGCGAAGTAACTGGGTCGCATGGGCTAGTTGTATCTTTACCGACTGACAACTTTCGGACGACCAATTCACCCGATGTGTTACCGACAGTTAACAATACTCCGCCTTCAGCCCCTAAATTGAATAGTCAGGATTCGAGTGTCGAGGGGTCCCAGGCGGGTACTGTAAATAGCGCAGGGGTCAACTTAAGCAGCAGTAAGTGGAAATTGCTGAAAACGTTGAAAGAGCGTAAAATCGAGGAAAAAAACAACCTGGACAAAATGAAGGAAGAAGAGTTGTCAAAAGATAAGGAGAAGGTAAATTGATGTATTCATGTTAATACAAAACAATTAAAACCATAGATGTTAAATTCGATTCTATTTTTAAAGTTTCTATATCAAGAAAGTACTACTTTTTAAATCCTAACTCCCCCCCCCAGGCTATAATAGTGGGTTTTCTTATATACAACATGGATGAAAATATTGCTTTCCGTACACATGTCAATACCCATAGCCCTCATGTGTGTTTCTTAATATATTAAAATACAAATTAATAAGTTCTGAGCGTCAGAACTGAATTTCTACTGTGATAAAAGCATAGAAATAAATCATAATATACATATATATATATATATATATATATAAATAAATCATAATATACATATATATATATATATATATATATATATATATATATATATATATATATATATATATATGTATATTATGATTTATTTATATATATATATATATATATATATATATATATATATCTATACCAGTGATAGAACATACCTTTATACAAGCTGAAACATTATTTTATTACAGAATGGCACCGGAACAGGTGATGTTAGCTTGCGTTCCAATGGCCATCCGGGTGATAATCCGTTCTACAGTAATATTGACAGTATGCCCGACATTCGTCCGAGGCGTAAATCTATTCCCCTTGTCTCAGAACTGGTAAGTTTTATTGTTCACTATAATCGCTTGTATCTATTGTATGTATATCTATTTCCTTTCTAACTTAATTTCCACTCTCCAATAATTGTCCTATTTTTTGTCCATCACATACGCAAACACACAAACACATATACATACCCATACACATACACACATACACATACACATACACATACACATACACATACACATACCCATACACATACACATACACATACACACACACATACACATACACATACACATACACATACACATACACATACACATACACATACAAATATACATACACATATACATACACATATACATACACATACACACATACACACATACATATACACACACTTACACACATACATATACACACACTTACACACATACATATACACATACACCCACATACACACACACATACATATACACATACACCCACATACACACACACATACATATACACATACACCCACATACACACACACACACACACACACACACACACACACACACACACACACACACAAAAACACACACACACATTTTGTACAATGTTAAACGTTTGTTTTCTTTTGTACGACGAAAATGATTTAATGGATTACAGGTGCTCAAGGTATAGAACGATTATCGAATTGTCACATTTTTCAATTAAGATTTTTATAAATTCACCTCACATGTTTCTATGCAAAATGTTTAAACCTTTTTTCAATTTTAATTAGTAATCGGAATATGCAACGTTTTCCGTTTCTTTTTCAAATAGTTATTTACACATAATTATTCAGTACGCAGCGTTCATAAAGTACACTCTATGCATTCTTTTTAGAGACACGAGTAGTATTCATAATATATATTTTTACAGTTGTCCTAAATCTTAGAGGACGTGAATTAAGTTCGGTAGTTTTTATATAGGATATAGAAATACGTTCAAAAACTAGTTTGAGGCCATGCAAACATCGTTTAGTTTTCAAAAAATAAACTTGTTTTATTTTTATTAAATTTGACTGAAACCCTGAGATAACAATTTTCTCCTAGATATGTGCATGCGAAGTTTAAGGAGTTTCCTTAAATAGTATTAACTTTTTTTATTTATTTATCTTAAATTATACACTCTATGGTATTTCAAGTTGATTGAACTGATATTATTAGAGTATACTCTGCTGAGTCAAGTTATTTTCGCTTTGTTGTCTTGCATTAAGCTTCTGTTTATATATGTCGAGGACAATCTATGTATTGATATCTTTCTGAGGTAGAAAAATATGGAATGACAAACGCTTGAATAAGCTAGATGACAAATTAATCGAGAATATATATATATATATTAAGGCTCTGACATGTTTCTCATGCTTAACATAAATGTAATCTTTCATATAATTTATATGGGCACTTCGAAAGATTGATCCATAACTATTTACTTATATATTTGAATAAAGTTCACATGCACACTTTTATATTGCAGTTTAAGCACTATGAATTTAGCATTAATTTGATAATGTAATTTCTTTGCATAAGTCTACTTTGTTCTGCTTTGAATTACAATAACCAATAAGCTTTTCACGAAGCTTACTTAGTTTTGATTTCTATTCAGTACCAATTAACTCATGTCTCCCGACCTACAGCAATTAACGATTTATATTTTTTCAATATTTCCATTTCCAAATTTTGTCGATTTGCGAACATTTAGACAATGGCAGCCACGAAACGTAATGCCGGACTGACGTCGGCAGTTCCCCGGGCAACGCTCAATGATGAAGAACTGGTGAGAGAGAGAAATACACATATCAACTATAGGATATCCGGCTATAATCGCAATGTTAAATTTTGTTTTTGCTTTACCATCATACCCGATCGTTTTAGAAAATGCATGTCTACAAGAAGGCGCTGCAGGCACTAATCTACCCAATATCATCAACCACCCCACATAACTTTGTACTGTGGACGGCCACATCCCCAACTTATTGCTATGAGTGCGAGGGCTTACTTTGGGGCATTGCCCGCCAAGGAGTCCGATGCACGGAGTGCGGCGTAAAGTGTCACGAAAAGTGCAAGGATCTGCTAAACGCCGACTGTCTGCAGCGTAAGTAACGAATCATTATGTTCTAATTTTTCAGTTTTCGCTTGTTTTTTGCTTGTAATTGTTCCTAGCCTAAAAATGCACAATTTCGTTTGCGTTGCACAGGTGCCGCTGAGAAGAGCTCCAAGCATGGTGCCGAAGATAAGGCTAATTCCATCATAACCGCCATGAAGGACCGCATGAAGCAACGGGAACGTGAAAAGCCAGAAATATTTGAATTGATCAGGTAATGTCTTGAGTTAAGCCCATTTGGCTGGTGCGGATATTCATACTGTTCTCTATGTATGTATAATATATTTAAAAAAAGACGAGTTTTTAAGGCTCTCTTTATAATATAATATATCTAGATCTCTGTTTTCCGATAATGTGTGCATGGACAGGCACAAATACCTTTACCTTTCTAATATAGAATTTATAGAATTTTGCTGCGTTATATAACACAATCAAAGCCGAAAACTTTTACTTTCTATACTGCACTATATGCCCATACTACTATGTACTATATCTAGAGCCGTGTTCAGCATCGAAGAGAAAAGCCATACGGGTCATATGAAGGCTGTGAAGCAAAGCGTCCTGGATGGAACCAGTAAATGGTCGGCGAAGATAGCAATCACAGGTTTGCAACTTAACAAAAAACAAATGAAAATGTGCCTAACTGAATAATATGTCGTGCTTGAACATAATTTAACATTTTCAATTATACCTTACTAATCGTGAATATGAATGTATGTATTTGCAATTTCGATCGCATAATGTATGTAACGTAAATCATATATCCATATATAAAATATGGATATATATAAGTTAATTAATGGTATGTATGCATGTATGAATGTTTGTAAACTTCTCTGTACACAAACATACAAATTGCAACACACATAATATACAAACATACAAGTGCATAAGATATATTAACTCAATAATACACTCTGCAAGAGTATAAATATGGCACACAAGTAATGTTAATAAGATAAGAGAAGCTTACTATTGAGCTCTATTCACAATAGCCTGCAAAGCTTCATAAAGTAGTCTTTGATAGACTCTATCCAATCTTTTGTGATTGGAACAAGGTTGTGGAACATATGTTGTGTTTGCTGACGTCTTGCGCTAAGAATCTGGGCTGCAAGGAAGAAGAATAGAAGAAGTGCTCATATCGATCAATTTTTCTGTAGCTAAATTGCCCAAGTCTACTTTGCATAGCTATGCAGGCCCATATGTTGTATTGTGTTTATTCCGTGCAGTTTACTCAAACATATATGTCTTTACTTAAACATACATATTGTACTATAAAATGGTGCTTCCGTCAGTCTTATAATTTATTAATCAAAACTATCTATATGTGTGTTACATTACTTTATCGATAGTGTAAGTACTTATAAAAGCATTTTCTGTACATAAATATATATGTAGAATAAGAAGACAACATTAAGAGGACAACATTAACTCAGGACGATGGACTTGCCCCCAAGGCAGGCTTTACATCAGCTCATCATGGAATCGTTCACACTATGTAGACATAAAAAGTTTCTCAATTAAGAGAGATTTGTTTCCTGACTAGTTTCAGAGAACTCTCGGTCTATTACAGTAGTAGTGGACACATTCTTAAATGAAAACATATGTATCACTTGGTTTTTATCCGTTCATACTTATTTAGACATCTTATCTGAATAGACTATGGATGATTATTAGCGCACCAGCCTAGCCCAAATTAAATCGAAATCGAAATAAAACATCTTTAGTGCTAAATTATTGAATGGTTGCAATATATAAAGCTCTTATCATACATATATGCATATCAATTCAATTCAAGGATGACATTCGGTGTGGATCCAGATACACACATAGATTCATTAGAACAGGCTGAGCACGCAACTGTTGAGGGAACATCTAAATGGTCATGCAAACTAACAATTACAGGTACACGGGCAATACCAATTGGTATTTGCGATTATTTATGATTTATATACAGTTTTACATGCTCTGTACCCAAACAAACAAAAAAACGGACAATGAAAATCAGGGTTATTAGTCGGGGAGTGGAACTTGACTTAACAGATTGATTGGACTCCACAAGGTTGATCCATGTTTGTCTGTGCACCTAGCTGATAGAAATCTTACAATTCAATATGGTTTGCCGGATAATACTTGCTTTAAATTTTCAATAACTTATATTTTGGATACCATATATGTTTCATAAAAATTGTTTAGAACTGGAGTTAAAAATCTGATATTATAGAATTGGGTACAGAGTAATTTCGTGTCGAGTGCCATCGACTAGATATATTGTTTCTTTCTTGTTTATATTTATTTTTTAGTACTTTTTGAGCGGTTTCATATTCCAATACGGATCCACTTTAATATTAATCTTTAATATCCTCCACCATTGCAAAGTTAACAAGGTTAAATTAAAATTCCTTTCCTATTTATTCAGATTATATACCTATAAATAGGCAAGCTTTCGTCTTGCAGCATGAGTCCCCAACATCGTTGATAACCATGTCGTGTACTATATAGAATTGAATTGAATACAAATTAAAGAAACTACAAATAAGTTGTGACAAAAGAAGTCATTCGGAGAAAATGAACAAATAGGATTCTTAAACATAGATTGACATTTGATATGAATTCATATAAAGAATTACTTCATTATTCTTTGGAAACTCAACTTTCTTAACCAGTAGTAAACCTTATAAATATTTCCTGAAAATGAATACTCTGCACTACTTACTTTCATATTTCCTCCTTTGCAGCAAAGTTCAATTTAAGGGGGGCCTAAAATAGGTTTTCATATCTTTACTGTATATAATTCATTTACACATTTAAATGCAAATATATATCATAAAAAGAAAATTTTGCTGCTTGTTTGCTTTTTGATATTGATACAAACATATCACGATTATCAAACAAAATAACAATGTTTTGCAAAGCGGACTACAAAATGGAGAAATGCTTTCATTGAAGTTCAAATCAATTCAAATGGTTTTTATGCACCCCTTTCAGATGTTTCTTTCATAGTTACGTATAAATCTACTTCGGCAAATGCGAGCTCTTGACTGCCACAACATAGGAAGATATGTGACATACATGTTTAACCATATGAAACTTTTATAGCCTTATCTTTTTCGTTTGTTTAAATGTTTAACAAAATAATAAACAAAGCGCAGAGCGTTTGTTTAGGTCTAGGGAGGAGCTTTAAAATGCAATGTCTTTAATTCGTGGCACTTTCCAACTTCCACTTGTTAAATACAATATCCTAACCTACCCATCTAAATTATGTAAATAAATCATTTCTAAATAACGAACAACTTTTGCTAAAACAGACCTAAAGTTTGCGTTAATACCGTATATGCATGCCAGTCATTCAAATATATTTTATGTGTGTCGGTCTATGGATCCATAAAATGACTGCCCTCTAGTTTACACATTCTGCGAAGAGCAGTAGAGCCTACAAATCAATAAATTTAGTTGCACAAGTAACCAACTAACCAATAAGTTAAGCAGTATCATACAGTATTCTGTCATCCTTAATTATCTTATGCTCATATGTCTTACCTTTGATTTCAACCAAGTAACTATCGCTTCTCTCTACTACTAAACTGTTCTTGTCTCTAACTGTCTCTAACTCTATCCCTGTACATCCTCTATTTCTGACTTTAACATTAAGGAAAGACTTTCTAAAAAAGAAAACCTAATTTGTAAAATACTTCTCAGTCATGCTTTGTTTTGGACTCATTGACAAATATATGTATATATGTTGATAATAATATACACATATTTAATTAGAGTAAAATTGCGTTTGGGTTTGTGAGACCTAGTATATCTATGAAGTTGATGAACACAGGGGAGATGGGATGGGATAGGTTCAAGATCTCTTTTATACCGTGGACCCATTAAAATGGGTTAACAAAGGGTATATTGGTTTTGTGCAAATGTATGTGACAGGCAGAGAGTATATTAACTCTTGAACAGATCGACGGGCTGAGTCGGTTTACACATGTCTGTCTGCATGAACACCTCGATCTCACCAACTACAAACGCCAAAGACTTAAAATTTAAAATGAAAAGCCTTCAATATGTGGTATATACACACATTTGAATGCCATCTATATAAGTTCCTGCATTAGAATTCGGGAATTCTTATTGAAGACTTCAAAACCAATATTAAATGGATAATTTTGTAGTCGAGCACACTCGACCGAATGGGTTTGAACATATTTTGTAATTTAATCTTTGGTCTTTGCAATGGAGCTGTCCTTATCAATGATGTACATAGTCTCTATCTGTTTGCTTTTGCTGCAACCACCCAACCAGAACACCCTATATATAACACATATAACGTGCACAAAACCAACCCAAGCCTGCTCGATCCTGCCTTTACCTTTCTAACAAACAAAACAAAACAAAACAAAATAAAAAACACTATAAGCAATATGTACTGTACTCTATCACATTCGATATTCTTCAATTGATCCTATCAACTTGCGATCAATAACCAGCTCAAACGTCTACATATGTATGTATGAATATTCATAATGCACGTTTAGAATATTTTTGATATAAGTTGATTTGAGGTTTTTTTGTTGCAGAGACTGCACTTTGGAGCTGCGAGAATACATTTATAAGTTCTGTTTAAATACTACACATTTTATTATCAGATTTCTTCTTCTGTGCACAGCATACGTGCATCGGTGCATCCGTGCATATGTATATACGTGCATATGTGCATATGTGCATATGTGTCAAACGCACGTTTACACCTTCTCTGAGAATTTATGTTTTTCGTTGTTAATTGCTTTAATTTGTTAGTTGTCCACTTTGTTGTTAATGCGTAAATGTGTTTGTACATAAAAAATATATAAAGAGTTTCACACGATATTTGTGCCGTTGCATTTTTTTAGCTTACCACGTAATAAAAATGATCTTGGGCAGTCTCAATCAGTCACAATGCGACTGCCTGAACATTTTTATTGCTAGATGTTTAAAGAAAGGTCATTTAATAAAAAACAAACTTCCGTTTTTTTCTTCTTCTTTCTTCCTTGATTAACAAAACTGAACAACAACAAATCAAACCAAATCAAATTAATTCAAATAAAAATTATACAAATTTACAATTGGAAACGTACATATATTGAAATATATATGCAAACAAATATCAAAACGGTTATATTCGTTTCAAACCTCAATAAAAACCCAAAAACATACAATCACACAAAAAAACACACAAACACACAAATCTCGAAAAACTTGCAACATAATCCACAAACCCAAAACTTTCACAACAACAATACACACGAACACGTTACTTGCTCGACACGATCGTCGGTGATACCAATTGACAAAAACCGAAAACTGAAACATTTTTTGGGGTTCTGGTTGAAACGAATGAAACGAAATGCCAAAAATCAACCGATCCGATGAACTGTGCAGTGATTTGTGCTCAAGGCCTGATAGCGAAGGATAAAAGCGGTACGAGTGATCCATATGTGACGGTGCAAGTTAGCAAGGTGAAAAAACGAACGCGCACAATGCCCCAGGAGCTAAACCCTGTGTGGAACGAGAAGTTTCACTTGTGAGTATTTTCAATGTTTCTTCCTTCTTCCGCTTTCTTTGTGTTCTATCTGTATATCTATCTGTATATATGTATTTGAATGTATGTAATTCGTATACGTACCTACGTGCGTTCACTTTAGCCCACAATCGATCTATTGTTTGTACACACCCACACAAAATAGTACTTATAACACGCACTCTTTCTCTGTTCTCTACTCTAACTATATATCTATATTTACACATATTGAATAAATCATAATATATACATATATATATTATAATTTATTTAATTATCACTCTGGTCTTGACCCATCGATTTCTTGCTATTTCTTTGTCTGTGTTTGTGTGCTTTAATACATACATCCATGTGTCTGTGTGTGTGTGTATGTGGAGGATTGCATCTCTTTCAGCTTCTTGCCTCTCTTGAGAATTTTGGTTCAATTGGATAGGTAGTATATGTACATATATGCCATACATGCATGCATACATAAATAGGATCCACCAATTCGTAACTGGAGGTATAATCTGTGCTGAGCATTTGACAGCGGCTGTAGTTCTTCTTCTTCTGTTTTATTCCTTGATATAAATATATCGAATACGGAAAGAAAACACTTCAATATGGTTTTCATAAAGTGGTGAATGGTGGAATGTACCCAAATCTATTGAAAAGAAAGTTGGGTGAAGATACCTTGAAAAACAGATCCTATGACATCTGTATGATAATTTATTGATTTCTATTAAATGAGAAGGGTATCGAAAGAAAGGAAGGACAAATTTGTAACTTTGTGTATCTCTGAAGATTGTTGATTGCATTGAATATCTTGCATTGGTACAGGGTATTAAGGCTCTGTGGAATCGTTTAGGCATTTCTGCTTCTTGCAAAGTTTTAAGTTCTTTGGTGAGTTCTTATATATATGTTTATATGAGTAAATGTTTTACCCTCAATTCCACATGTTTTGTGGTTTATATATTAATATATCTATATATCTAACTGACAACATCATTGTGATACATAAGAATGTACCCCCATTGAGGTTATCGAAATGCTTCTACTAGTATGCAAATATGTATCATGTCGCTGTTCGATATGCTTAATGATAATGTGAGTTATGCACATTTTTACCAAATAAACTTGTAAGTATTGTAAGTAAATATCGATGATCTCTTTAGCATCATATTTACATCTGTCAAAATAATAATACAATATGCAGGGGTATACCAAAAAAATTAACGGAGGCAGTTAAATAAGCAATGTCTCCAAAAAAATATTATGTTTTTTTTTTTTGTTTAACACCCAACTATATCCTTGTATTTCATAAAGCACATTGCACAGAATTTCGTAATTGACTTTATAACTATATTGCTCTGGGAATTCGTTTCGAGATTTTGTCCATGCATGTTAATGTATTTACACAGCCATATGAAGCTAATCTTAACTGCACACTTGCCTTTGATGTTGTTAACGAATTCTTTTAGCATTCTTATCATATATATGCATACATATATATAAATATATATATATATATATGATATATTGATATATATGTATACATATATATATATATACACACATATGCGTATACGTATAAAAATAATTCATGGGATGTGCAGCGAATGCCACAACTCTTCAGATCGTATCAAAGTTCGTGTGTGGGATGAGGACAATGATCTTAAGTCGAAACTGCGACAAAAGCTGACGCGCGAATCAGATGATTTCCTAGGACAGACCATAATTGAAGTTCGAACGCTGTCCGGAGAAATGGACGTGTGGTATAATTTGGAGAAGCGTACCGACAAGTCGGCTGTGTCGGGGGCGATTCGTCTTCACATTTCGGTTGAGATAAAGGGCGAGGAGAAGGTGGCGCCCTATCATGTACAGTACACCTGCCTGCATGAGAACCTCTTTCATTACCTATGTGAAGAGAATTGCGGCATGGTAAGCGATTGTCTTTTGCGATATATTGGCTTAACTTATATTGCATGTATAAACACGACTAGGTCAAGCTACCCATACAAAAAGGCGATGATGCATGGAAGCTGTACTTTGATGAAATTCCTGAAGAGATTGTTGATGAATTCTCAATGCGCTATGGCATCGAGAACATTTATCAAGCAATGACACATTTTCATTGCCTCTCCGCAAAGTATCTGTGCCCCGGTGTGCCGGCCGTGATGAGCACCTTACTGGCGAATATTAACGCATATTATGCACACACAACTGCATCTTCAGCTGTTTCGGCCAGTGATCGCTTTGCAGCGAGTAACTTTGGAGTACGTATACATATATATTTCAATATAGTTCTAGTCGATTGCAATATTATAATTTCGATTTGCAGAAGGAAAAATTTGTGAAATTGCTAGATCAGCTGCATAATTCGCTGAGAATCGATCTCTCAATGTATAGAAATAACTTTCCCGCTTCTAGTCAAGAAAAACTTATGGATCTCAAGTCGACAGTTGACCTCCTGACCAGCATAACATTCTTCCGCATGAAGGTGTGTAGATGATAGCCTACTACTATATGTTCAGTTTGAAATTTGAATTAAGATAAACAGATGAACAGTCAGTGTTAATGATGAATTTATTATTCAAAAGGTTCAAGAGCTGTCCAGTCCACCAAGAGCAAGTACAGTTGTCAAGGATTGCGTAAAAGCTTGTCTTAGATCCACCTATCAATTCCTTTTTGAAAACTGTTACGAGCTCTACAACAGGGAGTTTCAGGTAAGATCTTGTTAGTAATATTGCATATTGCCATTGGCATACAAACTTGTGGTTCAGGTGGATCCAAACGAGACGAAACGTGATACCGATGACCATGGCCCAAAACTAGACAGTGTAGACTTCTGGCATAAACTTATTGCATTGATTGTTTCGGTTATTGATGAAGACAAGAACAGTTATGGAACAGTGCTCAATCAATTCCCCCAGGAACTGAATATTGGACAGGTATGTTGCGTGTTGTAAGGTAATAGCTCGGCGAAGCTTTGGCCTTTAATATGGCTTTAGCATGAATTAATATGATATTTGTTGGTTCCTAGCTATCGGCTGCTACTATGTGGGGTCTTTTTGCCGTAGACATGAAGTACGCGCTTGAAGAGCATGAGCAGCATAGACTTTGCAAGTCATCTGCATATATGAACTTGCATTTTCGTGTTAAATGGCTGTACAGTAATTATGTTAAGGAAGTGCCACCATATAAAGGAGCTGTACCTGAGTATCCGGCCTGGTTTGAGCCTTTCGTAATGCAATGGCTGAATGAGAACGATGATGTGTCATTAGAATATCTTCATGGTGCGTTTAACCGTGACAAAAAGGACGGGGTAAGCTGACCTTAACTGATTTATTCAGCAAAATCCATTATTTTAAGTTCTCCTAAGAATGTTGTAAAATGAAGGGCGGTCTTTATCTATGTAACATGTATGAATTTTTAATGTAAATATGTTTTCTTTCTTATTTTTCAATGTTTTGTTATAATTAACGATCCAGAATGTACTTTTATGAGTCTCCTATTCCATTTTCATTCTATCCAATCAGTTCACAAAAAGCAGCGAACATGCTTTGTTCTCGAATTCTGTAGTCGACGTTTTCACACAACTGACGCAATGTTTCGATGTTGTTAGCAAGCTCGAGTGTCCAGATCCAGAAATTTGGAAACGTTACATGAGGCGTTTTGCTAAAACAATCGTAAAAGTGCTAATTGCCTATGCTGATATTGTGAAAATGGAGTTTCCAGAGCATATGAGGGACGAACGAATTGTAAGTACATTACTATCGACTAGATGGTCTGTCTTGCTGGACGGTAAACTCTGCAAATAAGCATTTTGTTGGCCTTACGTAACGTAACAAACCTCTGGTCTTACAACGTATACGTGTATATTGTTTTATATCAATATATATATATATCTTTAATTCACCTCACACTTTATCATAGGCCTGCATTTTAATGAACAACATACAGCAGCTGAGAGTTCAATTGGAGAAAATGTTTGAGTCTATGGGAGGTGATAAGCTAGAGGAGGACGCAGCCAACATCCTTAAAGAACTTCAGCAGAATCTTAACTCAGCTCTGGACGATTTAGCTTCACAGTTTGCTATCAGGTTGACGTCCATTCCTCCTATTTTGCCATGTTAACAGTTTGAATAACTTTATTGAATCTTTCATAGCCTGGAACCACGCATAACACAGTCGGTGCGAGAGCTTGGAGACATGCTGCTTTCGATCAAGGGAGGTGGCGGAAGCCTAACAGCTGGAAACCAGGCGGTACAACGGAATGCCGTGGCCGTTGAAGCCGACGATGTGCTAAGGCCGTTAATGGACTTACTTGATGGTTCCCTCACCTTGTATGCCCAGTCATGTGAAAAGACAGTGCTGAAACGTTTGCTCAAAGAACTTTGGAAAATAGTTATGCGAATTTTGGAAAAAACAATTGTCCTGCCACCAATGACTGACAAAACTGTAGGTTGAAAATGTGTTATAATGACAAATGATATTTAATTAGAAGATTTTTCTATACATATAGATGATGTTCAAACATCTTACTGATAATGCAAAGAATTTGGCTTCAAATGCAAAAATAGAAGACATGGGCCGCTTGTTCAAGTCGCATATGGCAGGAAAACAGGACGTTAAAAGTGCTCTTAGCGGTGTCATGGACATATCAAAAGAAGTTGAAAAGAACCTATCCCCCAAACAATGTGCCGTTCTAGATGTTGCCTTAGATACAATAAAACAATACTTCCATGCCGGTGGTAATGGACTGAAAAAGACGTTTCTAGAAAAGTCATCGGAGTTGCAGAGTTTGCGGTATGCACTTAGCTTGTATACACAAATGACAGATACCCTTATTAAAACCTTCATTTCGAGTCAAGTGCACGAAGGTAAGTCCAGCCACTGGTGAGGTCAAAGTGTATAATAAATCCATTTTTTTTAACATACACAAAGTTGACCCTGAAAACGCCGAAGAGAGTGTTGGTGAAATCTCAGTGCAAATAGACTTATTTTCACATCCTGGCACGGGAGAGCACAAAGTCAACGTTAAAGGTAACCCATATCATCTTATATGTATCTTCAGTTATTACTTTTTAATTAACAAATATTTATATATGTATGGATTCTTTTAGTCGTGGCTGCCAATGATCTGAAATGGCAAATACCATCTGGTATGTTCAGACCATTTGTGGAGATCAATCTAATCGGACCGCACCTTCAGGACAAAAAGAGAAAATTTGCGACTAAATCAAAGTCAAATAACTGGTCTCCCAAGTATAACGAATCGTTTAGCTTGTAAGTAGATTCATGTTTGTTAGACATATTATTATATTCATATTATATATTGTTGTATATATATTTTAGCGCGATTGGCAATGAGGAGCAACTGGATTTCTTTGAGCTGCACATCTGCGTTAAGGACTATTGTTTCGCCCGAGACGATCGTCTTGTGGGAGTTGCAGTTATACCTTTAAAGGATATATCTGAAAAGGTCACTTGAATATGGCATTTAAATATGTCTCTATGCAAAATTTTAAAATGCTTCTTCATTATAGGGATCGGTCGCATGTTGGTTGCCTTTACAGCGCCGCATCGAAATGGACGAGACTGGTTGGACCATTCTAAGAATACTATCGCAGCGCAATAACGACGAAGTCGCCAAGGAATTTGTTAAACTGAAATCAGAAATACGTCAGGAACCGACAATGGGTACTTAAATACTCGAACCTTCGCAAACTCTCACATAAAGCCCATATGTACTATCTAAATACACTACGTACATGAACAGAACACATCTTAACAAGGAATCATGAGTTTACTCGATTATAAATAAGAAGTTATACATTTTAGTAGCATTATCCCTTTCTAACATATACATATATAAAATACATATACAGTACAACAAATAAATGAAGAACATATAAATATTTATCTAAGTTTATCTATGATATTATTTGATACCTATATTTATGTGGTAAACGCCAGTGGTGTAAAAAGTTGATAATGTATAACTTCATATCCCCTTAAGCACACACAGACCTATAACGAACATATACATGTGTACTAAAGAAACAAAAAGTTTTGCTTCCCAAAAGAACCAAAGGATACACTCTATTATCATCCGTGCATCTTAAATGTAATTTGTAATTTGTCATTTAAGCACATTCTTATTTTTGTAAATAAATACCTGTATAAATTTAATTTGTATTAACCATATATTTGTTAAATATGATTCACGTGCATAATAATTATAAATACTTATTTTTTCTATTGTAATAATAAAAATAGCCTATCAAAAAATTGTCAAAATATAAACATACCTGAAATCATATGAAATACAACCAAAACCAATGGTTTCTAGGTGGCGACCAGTTTATCCTTGGGTTAACCCTACCAAGATAACGTCATATCGAACCTAAATTACCGATATACTAAAAAAATATTAATGCTTTTTTTTCAGCCATCGCCCAGCAAACCCCCTCCCCACCAACGCTACCTATTGGACCCACATATCCCTGGTCATACGATACCATTGATATAGCTCTGGTGAAACTTGAGGACCGAATCCCTGCAAGATGCGCATGCAAACGGTACAGAAATATGCATGCTTTTTTTCCACCTTGTGGGTATGCAATGCAATTTTTCATTCATACAATTTCTGGTCGTCTGGTATTTTTGCCAAATTCCCTATCAAATCCAACGGTCCCTCATAGCAGCAGCTGTCAACAGTGTTATGTTAATTAAAAGCTGCTTTACAATGAAATGTTAAATAACAGTTAATTTTGGTAATACATTTTTCTGTGGATACAGTTTAAAGAGAAATGTTGTTGGGACTTGGAACTATAGGTTAACTAGGATTATATCAATGGTATGGTTAAACCAAGGATATAATGGGCATCTAGGAATCATAGAGGGCGAATAACATTAAATTTTTTGTGTGAATAGATGAGATGGTAATGGTAGTGGAAGGAGAACCTAACCCATCGCCTGCATGCAAATTATTTCAAAATACCTTCTGGTATATTGAGCAAAAGGCTAAAAGAATCCGGAGCAGGTCATTGAGCTACTTTTTTAACTATTCTATGGTAAATTCCGAAATTGTAATGCTAATAATAACTTTTTGTTCCTCTTTTACATATAATCGCCTGTAGACGTGGTATTTCATAGAATGGGGAACTCCGAGGGAATTGAACTTGATCACTTTCAAGAATAACAAATTCGTCACAAACATTTATATATTTAAAAATTTATTGCACGTTATGTAAAAACTAATTCTAATGCACATTTAAGTTATATAAATACACATGCTTGGATATATGCATGTCTTCTCGCCTTGTTGTCCTGGACAGTCGTCGAACTTTGAATCTAACCTTTTTTAATAAATAAAATATATAGCTAAGAGAACAGATCCACATATAGTACCATAAACACAATACACCGTTTGTCGTTTGCCATTATCAAAACCTTGAAAACTTCTATCGCACTTCTACTACACTTTACTTTCGTGTTAAATAATGAAATAAGCCGTAATTGCGAGACTTGGATGTCCTTTGGAGCCCTGAAACACAGGATTCCTCACTTCACACATCGAAACAAAAATCAGGGGTTTCCGAAAAAAAGATATTCCTCCTGAATATACATTGGTATGTAATTCTATGCAAAAGCCGTGTTTGTCCATCTTTTCCTCCGTTTTTACGTCTGTATGCGCCTATCTCGGTAACTTCTTGATTTGGAGTGATTCCTATGCATACGCAAAACGTTCATTTTCAAGACAAAATATCAGTTATATAGCTTGACCCTTGTGATTTCGTAAACACACACATTTAAATGCTAAATTTTATAAAGACCGGACACCAAATTGACACCAATTGGACACCTAAACATAATATAGTTGCAGGGACTATCTAATCGAGTAATTCCGACAAACCCACGTTTTTCTCTTACTTGAACGGTTGCTATAGGTTTTATTACTGGTGCTGTCTTTGCCAACTTAACATCAATGTCTTATTTATGGTGCAAGTATATATATCTGTTTCAATATAAATGTATGTGTGTACATACATATCTAGCTGTTAATTTTGTGATTGAATGTGATTATCGGAGGGTAAAGACCTGAAAGGTTGCAAGCCGGAGCCGATTCAGGCCCGTCAAAAAAATACTTTTTAGATTTAACCAGACCTTGATCCAAAATGTCGTAGCAGAAGATGTATAAATGCATCTATAATAATTACATGCATTAGCATTATGGAATCCATCTTGGTGCCAAATTAATGAGTTACAGGGTTCATAAGCCATAAGAACCATTGAAAAACATATCGACCTAGGCCTAGGCCACATAACTAAGGCGAATTTCCGATATCTTTTTTGGCGGTGCGAAATGAAATTTGAATATTTTGGTTTTCTGCCATGGTCTCTTTGACTATGAGTGCATGAATGTTTGTTTTTTTGAAATGAATATGACACTGTATTGTTTTTGGTAGTTGGAGTTTGGAAGCCGAAAGTCAATTAATTAATCACAACCTCATTTCATATTGTATTGTATTTATCCCTAGTCATTGACGCAATAATAATTAAAATGTATCTACATTTATATTAAGATAGATATTAAGTACTTTTAAAGTACATACACACTCGTATTTATTTATTTACATATTATTAATAAATTCATAAGTACATATAATTTATGAATGCATGCATTTGTGTATGTATGTATGTATGTATACAATCAAATCGAATCGAATCTAATCAAATCAATCGGTGTAATATGTGTTGTTTACGTAATTAAACAATACAGTGTCATAATTTCACCGCTAGATACTATACACACCTGTACGATATACCTATATATCTGTAATCTTAAACAACTTCAATTGCCTGGTAAGTAATCTGCCTAATAACTTAGTTGATTTAGAGCTAGCATAGGCGTAAGCATATCCGCCCAGAAATAGAAGAGAGCGATCGTTATCTGACTAATTAGATCATGAACTCAAGCAACTATTTAAGAGATGTTCATTTAACTCGAAAACTCGTACATATCTTAAAAAGACGATGAGAGAGACTTTGATTGTGCGCCCAAGGGATTTGGGTTGGATAGCACATGTCTAAAACTACAATCATACATATTGATGTATGTATGTATATTTATGTATACATACATATGTTGTATGTACATACCTTTTCCCATATAGTATGTATAGATAACTACCACATATACACACATATATATGTGTGTGCGTGTGTTTGTGTTTATTATAGTTATACCTTTTCATTGAATATGATCGATATGGAGACGAACTTGATGAATCCGTGCCTATGATATAAGAATATAAATATGTTAATATGGATGTACCGCCGATTACGGGATTAACTTATCATCCCAAGTTACTAACTACCTACTAGTAAATTAATATTTTGCTATGGCATTGGTGCATAAATGGCACAAAAATTGGAGCTTCCGCGTGAACCGAACCGAACCGAATCCAGCGAACAATTCTCGTCGACTACGAAACACTATCAAAATTATATGTATGGTGTATGCGTACATGCGTATGCGTATGCGCATGTGTGTGTTTGTGTTTGTGTTTGTGTAAGTAATGGCACTTGAACTGAAACTTAAAGGACTATACACAGATTTTAGCCTAAATGTGTTGTGTATTTACAAGCAAAAACTTAAATCAAAGCTGAAGAGAGTTGCGTTGTTGTCTTATTCTCATCCGAATCAAGGCCAGGGCCGTAGACCATTTCCCCTGTGCTCCACATATCATTGTAAAGGTGCAATTTGCCAGGCCTCTATTGTGTGTATATTAATATATATGTATGTGTATATGCAGGTAAGGGCGTGCCACGCTTTTCTTCACTGTTTTTTTTTTTTCATTTTATTTTGGGCTTGAGGATCCCCGTCTTAGTCATCGACATCACGCAGCGATGACATTTCTATGTCCTCAGATGAAAAGCCCGATGGCGACAGGCTCTCCGGTGGATAGTAGTAGTTACTGCTAGCGACGGGCCCATCAAGTATTAGAGCCGGAGGTGGCGTCTCGCAATCGTCCGCATGGCTCCCGACAACCGCTTGGCTCATCTCCTGCAGATGGTATACGGCAGCAGCAGCGGCTGCCGCTGCTTGAACGCTGCCCCCATCCGATCCGTGACCCGTTTGGCACTCAGCGCTCGCGCCCGCTGGACCCGGACCTGGACCACTGCCGCCGCGACACCACAGCTGTCGCATTTCCGCACGTCGATTTCGCATCAGGACTTTGTACTCGGATATGCGCATTTTCTTTCCGTCCACTATGCAAGTGCGTTTGGGACGCGGACGATAGCGATAATCGGGATGCTGTTCCATGTGCAGTTTTGAAAGGCGCGACTGCTCCTCGTAGTAGGGCTGCTTGTCTGCGTTTGACATTGCCTTCCAGCGGGCACCCAAAATTTTCGATATATTTGAATTGTGCATGTCCGGACACGCCTTTAATATTTTCCTGCGCTCATCTTTGGCCCAAACCATGAAAGCGTTCATGGGTCTCTTAATATGCGGCTTGCTGTGTCCATGGCCATGCCGTTGTGGCTGTGTGCCCAACTGACCATGTGCATGGCATTCCGGATCCAATACAGCTGATCTTTCTGAGCTGGTGCCACAGCTGTTTACAGAATCGCGACTACTGCGCGCCACTCGAGCAGCTCCGCCCCTCGCTCCGCCGGCGGACAACTGCGGATTCGGCTCACTCACGCAGCTGCTGGCTGCATTCCACATTCGGCCCTAAAAGTACAACATTAAGAGAACTTTATTTGTGGCAGCAGCTAAACCAAACGCTAGGCAGGTAAAAGAGTGCTATTGTCTATGTGCAAGGTGCTTAAAATGACTTTTCTAATGCAATATATATTTATTTCCTCAAAAGTACTTACGCGGGATTGCAAGTAGCTGGCCTCGACATCGGAGAACAATGCTGATGGTTGATGCTGATGGGAGGCGGCGACTGGGACCGTTTGACTCATCTGCTGCCAGTTCAATGGTGGACTTGGCACGACGGGGGTCAGGCGCTCCCGCTGATCCCTTAGGCAAGAGCTGATCGGGGACGAGCCGGGGGAGCCCTTGGGCTTAGAAAGGTTGAGTGGTGCATCCATTTCAGAGCCTAAGACTTCAGACTTGTTGGCCACATTTTGACGCGCCGCCGGCGAAGATGGGTAATTTATTGAGATTAGACCGTCGTCTGTGCTGTGGCTTACGCTAACTGTTGGCAGCCCAGATCGCCCCTGGGGCGAGTCTGGAGGCGTGTTATGGCTGTACGTGAGCACGGCTGCACTATTGGATCCGTGCATGGGCGATTCCGATCTTGAGACTCCACCCTCAATACCACATTCGGTTCCTAACTTATGTAACTCCATCGAGCAATCTGTTGCTTCAGCATTCGAATATTTTCGGCCAACCTGGGTTTGGGCCAACATGGAGTTGTTGTTACTATTGCTGCTGTTGCTATTATTACTATTATTATTGTTATTATTATTACTATTATTACTATTATTACTATTATTACTATTATTATTATTATTATTGTTATTATTAGTGTTGTTATTATTGTTGTTATTGTTGTTGTTGTTGGTGGCAGCCACCGCGGCCGCAGCCAGAGCCGCCTGAATGTGGACCGCTGCAACCGCCGCTGTTGGCCACATCGGTTGCATTGCCGCCAGCTTGTGGGCGTGTGGGTGAACATGGCTATTGTGGTTGTCACTTTGACTGTAATGCGACTGCGGGGTGACATGGCCGGGCATTATGTGCGCCAGCTGCTGAGCGGCGGTGGGCACGGGAGGACGCAGGAATGGTAGAAATGGTACTAGATTACTTGGCACTGTGGGCACAATCTGTTGATGCGGATGATGGTGCGCCGCCGAGAATCGGCCTGTTCCGAATTGAGCACTTAGCTGCTGGTGCAGCTCTTGCAGGCAGCTCTCCTGGTGCATTCGTTGTACATTTTGGAGCTGTTGCTGCTGCTGTTGAATATTTGCCTCAATGTCAGTCATGCTTTCAAACTGTGCCTACAATGAAACAAGACACAGTCGGTAATCGGCAATCGATAAACGGTAATCGGTAATCGGTAATCGGTAATCCGTAATCAGAACTGAAACTAAGTAACAACGGATCTGAAGATCTCAACCCATGTGCATATAAACCAAATTCAAATTCCTTTTTATTCATTTATATGTAAATATAATACAAATTTGATATAGATTCCCAATATATTTCTATACAAAAAAAAAGCACGCGCATGTAAGCATTTTCTCCACTTGGCATTCAATTTGCATTCTAAATAGAAGCATATTTCCAAGTTTTATTTGCCGAAAAGCTATCCTGTACTCGATAAATAACTTATTGTAATATTGTTGATCAAACAACCTACCTAAGTGCAAATTGGGCGAAATAAAACAAGTTTTCCGTATACTAAACGCGAATCAGCGTACATACAAAAGTATTTTCTTATCAATATCATATAGTCTCTGATACCAAGCGCTCATATAGACAGATGGACGGAGAGTCAAACTGATTGACATACATGGCTCGAACGGCTTTCAGGTGTTACCAGTACAGGCATATTTGAATACTTTTAACATTTTTTTTCGCATTTTCAATTGGGCACACAGTTTAAAATCAAGATTTTCCTAGTCGAGGTAAAAATGTTGGCCATAAGAATAAACGAAACATCAGTTTTTTTCCCGACACGACTTTATGCGCGCTATGAATTATATGTCTTAATTAAAACTATGAACACCGTGTCATTCATTTGTTTATGGAATTTTCAAAATTTTGCAATTTTCCATCAGTCACCTGCGTTGTTCTAACGGTACGGGATGCGTTTGTCACCATTAAGTCGGTAATTTCATTCAAGACAAACACTTTTAGAAACTCTCTTGGAATATATTTGTAATATTAGTCATATGTTTGGTACACTTGTCAAACATCTTTCTTAAAAAGGTTATATTTTTTAGTTTTCTTGCACCGATTAAAATACCGTTTCGGCAACACTTGGCAGCAGCTGGATTTGTACGTATGGAATCTCGAGATAACAATGAATCCCGGGATCCGAATGCCAGATGCGCCGACAGAAACCGTTCCATACGTACATACATACGTGTCTGTACATATATATGTATATGTGAAGGTGCGCACTTTGAAATAACCGGAAATGTCAATTGTTGTTGTCTCTCTGCTGACCACGTCTTGGTCTTTGCGAGTCTGGAGCCCCTCGCGTGATTGGCTGAAATAGTCAAGTTTCGCATCGATTTTTTTGTTTTGCGCTCCTGCGCTTCTAGCGCTTTTGTCTTTTCCAACACAATGAAACGTCCATGCGAGGCGAAGAGGGCCGCGCCTCCATTTAGGTCCAAACTGTTCGTGCGCAAGGCAAGCCCAAAACGCCAAAGACAGAGCCAAAACGTTTTACGTTTGTCCCTCAACTTTTGCCGTTGTTACTGTTACCTTCCCGTTTCCACAGCGCGGCGCGGGCTTCGTTAGCGGCGCTTAGTACTCGCACTCGCACTCGCATTCGCATTCGTGTTAGCATTTACTGTTAACATCGACACATCGCAGAGAACTGATGCTGACGCCATGAAAATTCTTGTTGCTCTGATAAAACACTGGAATTGTCTTGCTGTCCGTTCTGTTATTGCGCATGTCTGTCTGTTAGTGGGAGTTGAAGCGGGAAAGTACGACGACTGTGACATCACAGTCTTTAAGAGCAAACATTTATTTTGTTTGTTGAATTTAATTTACACATTCTCAATATACACAAGCCGTGCGAAAGTGTGCGTGAAATATATGTATGAAACGCTTGCAAATAAAATAATAGATTGACGAGATGCGCAGAGAGAGAGAGAGAAAAAGAGAGAGAGAGAGAGAAAGAGAGAGAGAGAGAGAGAGTGAGAGTGAGAGAGTGAAATCCGGTGCGCAGAAACTCTCAACCTGTATTTCTCTCAACGCTGATGGGCGTGCATTCAATTGTTGGTACGCGATTTCATTGCGCACACATTGTTGCACGAATTACAAGAGTTCGGTCTTTCCTTAGTTTTCTGGGTTTATATGGTTGGTGGCGCATCTTTCCGTGTCAAATACATACATAGACATGCTCTACATAGATACATACATACATACATTCTATACATATTCAAGCGAGATCTATATACATATGCATATATATATATATGTACATATGTATGTATAAGCATATTTTTATAAAAGTTGCTGACGAGAAATTCAAAAACACCGCCGTTGTTGCCACCCAGTTCAAAAATCAATAGAATGCGAAGGCAGCGCGATTGCGAACGTCAACGCACAAAGGGTATTGTTTAATACAATACGAGCAATCCGAAGCTGAAACTGAACCTGAAGCTCCTCCCCTTATCGTGCATCGTGCATCGGCAGAGGCAACCCTAGATAGATACGCCAACAGCGGTGGGTAATGCCTGGCTTGTCTCAGCCAATTGTCTCGTCAATTATTTTCCATTGTACCCGCATTGCGTTTCGGTTGGCTGACGGCGAGCGAAGGACAGCAACATACATTCCTGCTTATCTGCATTCATACATATGTATTTGTAGATATGTTTACATATATATATATATATGTATATGCATGCATGTAAATAAACAAATGGGTGAGCACTTGCAAATTTGTAAGTATATCAGCCGTAAAACTGATTCCCATATACATACACACGTACGTGCATCCATATGTATGTAAGTACTTAAAAACATGTACACATACCAATAATATAAATACTGTACAGCAGGTATGTATGTATGTGTATGTACAACATACTTCAAATTAGACTTCTTCATGCCCGATAGCAGTGCCGTCGCCACACAAGCTGTCTATAACACACCTACGTATACAATAGGCTACAAATATGCGAGTATGTACATATTAATGCATAAAAATAACATATGTAGTATTTGTGTACATGTTGTACGTGTGCACCTACCTGCGTACCCCTATTATACGTATGTGCAAACCTACTTTTGTACAGGTAAATGTCAAATAAATTATATATATTTATTCACTGACATTTTTAGAAATTGTTCACATACATGATGTAAATATACTTCTGTGTGTACATACACACATTAAGGATGGGACACCATGTTCAAAAAGATAACAAAGAGATGCACACAAATTAATGTAATTCAATGTATTGTCAAAAAGGCTGTAAACCGGCTTTGAGGTCGAACTGCTTCAATCGCAAAATTCCAATTAGTTTGTTTTTACCATGAACCGAAACCTAAGCCAAGCCAACTACACTAAAATCTGAGTCGAACTAAGATCTGAACCGATCCGTAAATGTTAATCAAGTAAGATGTTATAGTCGGGAGCTCCCGACGAGGGGATACCCTGAACCCTCTTATTCCAACACCAAATGCAGATAGCGCTACGCGCACGTTTGAAGTAATAAAGATAAATAAAACAAGTAAGAGGTTCTAGTCTGGAGCTCCTGACTAGGGAATACCCTGAACCATCTTAATGAAATTTTGTACAGTATATCTTATTGTACCATAGAATACTTGTGTATTCTCAAAAAGTAAATTGCATTGAAATTGTGGCTTAAAATGGTTGGCCAATCAAGTTGGGTTATTAACTTAAATTATAGCTCTGCGGTGGAGGTGGCGATAGGTATAAAAAGAAAGATACTTTATATATACATACTATTCTAGAATAAACATATTACTTTTGGTGACTCAAGTTCTTATTATATACCCAATTTGTATAAAAAACTAGTTTTCGATATCAATTTTTATCGATTGCTTGGAAACCGAGTAAGTTATCGATCTGCGCATTGACTAGGAGGACCTACAGCTAAAATTTCAAGTCCCTAGTTCTTAAAGGTTCTGAGATCCTTGCGTTCATACATACGGACGGACGAACCGACGGACAGACCGACAGACAGGCAGACGGGCATGGCTAGATCGACTCGGCTGTTGATGCTGATCAAGAATATTTGTACTTTATGGGGTCGGAGATGCTTTCTACTGCCTGTTACATACAATTGCACAAATACATTATACCCTTTTTACCCGTTTTCAATGGATGGGTATAAAAATGGTGTAGATACAAAAGCTTTTGAGAGGGCAGCTCAGCCCCAAAGTATGAATAACTTATGGCTTAAACATTGCATTTTCTTACCATATTTGGTAGATGCCAATTTGGGGTAGAGATAAATATAGCTCGCAAATGCAATATGTAAAGGAATACTCCTCCTAGTTTTTTTCAAATCTTGTACTTTGACTTTCTTTCTAAATTCTAAAGTGCTAGGTATCAAATTTGACACATTGTTTTTCCTCTATTAAACAAAGATTAGGCATATTTCAATTTTTCTTTTACCCTCAAAGGAAAAGCGAGATAGAAAAGCTATCTTCGGCACGCCGAAGATTTTATACCCTTGCACACCCAACCTTTTCACAAAGCGCATAATGCATAGTGCATAGTGCCCGTATCTAAGAAGCACAGGGAAAAAAGTGCCGATTATGATTTTATGGATCATATCAGATATCAAAAAGACTTTTTATACAATTTAATTTTCGAGCGATCGTTCCTATGGAAGTATATCTGAAATCTGCCAATATCTGGAAATCTCGTCCTTAATTCGGTCAACTTTTATACAGGACTAGCGGGTATAGCCCGGCCTTGCCCATGGCACGTATAAAATAAATGTTCTCAAAAAGCCTTGTAAATAATTTTGAAACTGATCGGAGGGTAAGTAAACAGTTTAGTTAACCACTGTTGCGGGTGGAATTTCTCAAATCATTGAAACACGTATTCAATAAGTTTTTATGTAGAGCTTTGAAAATAATTTTGAAGCAAACTGGAAAAAAAAAATTAATACGTCACCAAAAAATCTTTGGATTGCACTTTATACTGAGGATGCTTTGGTTCTGCGAAAAATGTGAACGGGGTCTCAAATGATTTTTCAAATACATCCTTGAAAATGAGTTTGAGGGCGAAACGTCTTCCACCAAATCTTTAACCCCCATTTCCACCAAGGAGGAATACATATTTGGAAAAGTGTGAAACACACCTCAAATGAATTTGAACAAAGAAACTTGAAATTGAGTTTGTGGCCGATCGGTTGGTAAACAAAAAAGTTTCATACAAACGTTTTTCGCGATTTTTCCATACTTGCGAATGGAATTTTCGGAAACCCCGTCTTAACGTACACCTTCATCACATAAGGTAACTACAGCGAAAATATCAGCTTCCTAGCTCTTACGGTTTGGGCAGTGCGTTGATTACCAATCAGTCAGTCAGTCAGCCTACTGGAGATATTCGTTGACTGTGTAAAAAATGCATTAAAATAATTAGTTAAAGTAATTAATGCGCTCGTGTTTCTGGCTCGACCCAGCCGAGACATCGGCATTTTTGGGTTTCAATTCGATCATAAAATCGTTATTAACCAATTTTCCACAGCTGCGAGAACTATAATCATAACTTTAGTAAGAACTTCAGCTTCAGAGAGTCAGTCCGTCAGTCAAAATAAAGAGCTCTATATATATGTAGATAATATATTTATACACAAAAGCATCTTTATCTGTTATTTCTACAACACGGTTGAATCTAACCATGTTGTGCGCTCTATAGGGTCACCAGGAGAGGAAGAGGAGAGAGAACGGCTTAATTTGCATTGGGCCATATCGTGTAGTTAAGGGGTATTTAAGGGCGGAAATGTACTCCGCCCCATTATTGGTCTTGTTTAGTATATTGATTATACGCGTGTTTATCTTTCCGAACGAATCACAAATTACATAGATGAGTTTGATGTGATTTTATTTCGTTTTATTTGTTTAACTTGTTAATTTCGGTTATGGCCTCAAAAACAGCGGCAACGGCAGCGGCAGCGGCAGCGGCGGCTATGTATGTTGAAAATTACGCTAACATGGTTGGGATTGTGTTTGTCCTGGGCGGAGAAAAACGGGGAATGGGCTTCATGACGAAAAGATCAAAGGACAATTTCCTGATTGTTTTATTTCGTTATTTTATTTTGTTTTTGTTTGCCTTCGTTCTGTTCTGTTCTGTTCTGCTCTCTTGTGTGTTGTTGTAGTAGGTATTTTGGGTGTGTATTTCTTTGCTTATTTATTCCTCTTCGTTTACATTGGCAAGCGCCGTCAAAAGCCCCGGTATCACCTCTTCTATCGCTCAGACATACTGCAGTCATATTATTTGTTTGTTTGTTTTCATTATTAAACCGTACTTCATTTGTATATTCCGATTCGATTCATTTTGTTGTTGTGAGGCTGTGAAGCTTTTGGGTGGAGTTGCTCTATAAAGATCCCCGATCCGAGCAGGGATGCTAACAACTTCAAAGAAGCGTTTTTAATTGATTAAGTGTCCTCTCGCGACAAAGACAACGATCCCGTCGGCATTCCATTTTAGCGCCCGTTGTCAATTATCTATGTCTATGTTCATCATGTCATTTATATACGGATTTGCCATGTGGAGGGCCTTTGGGTGGGGGCGGTGGTTAAGTAGCCGGTCCGCTCAAACAAGGTTAACTGAAATTACGCGCAACCCGGAGAGACCAACTCTCATATGCACGGGACTTTTATTGCAACCTTCTATTATTAATACATTTGTAATTTGCTAATATGGAATTCCATCCTAGCTATAGCACACAACGATTTCCATTGCATCGATAGAGAATACTTAGAGAGTAAGTCCTTATATCCTAAACGATATGAGAATCAAAATGAGATTGGGTTGAGCCTCAAATAAACGTTACAGACACAGGCACAAAACCCCTTCTACACTTTTTACCGATTTTTAGTGGATTCTTAGATTATACAAATTAATGTGAGCAACAAAAACAACCAACCACATGTGTGTATCTATGTACGTGTGCATTTTAAGAACTTTTTGTTCCCTGAAAGCGATGGAAAAGTGCGAAAAGGGTGGAACGCTTTTATGCAACTGTATAACACATATGGAAGCATCTTCGATCAGCTGTTCAATTTAATATATATATTCTCTATTGGGTGGTAGAAGCTAATATACCCGCTTTAACGACAGCAGCAACGCTGTGTAACACCTGCTATGTATATGCATATGTACATAAGCAAAAGACGACATCTCAAACCTCACGTGTACAGGGTGTACACAATTACCACAGAGCAAGCACCTCATTAACGCCACGAAATGCTACACAATAACAAGATTTGAAGTGGACATTCAGACTGAGAGAAGTGGTTGGTGCTGGGCATGGTAGGGATTTTAATAGCAAAGGAGAGAGCATCCATGGCCTTTGTCGCGGCAAGGCTTTGTTTGTTGGTTTCGGGCCAAGCGGCTGGCAAATTGATAAAGAGCCGCAGTAAATCCGCAGATGCGGATGCTGATGTTGATGTTGACGTTGACGCTGATGGCACTGAAGACACTCATTTTATATTCATTGACGACTGCCACCAAGCGGACTGGAGTAGGAGGTTGCGGCTGAGGCGCAAATGCTCCCCATTGCTTCTCGCTTTTATTCCACTAGCACATTTGCACAATAGACGAAGATAAACCTTGCATATATTCGTAAGTGTATACAAGAGAAATTGCTGTTATGCAGACACGCGAATGAACAACCACGGGAGTGCTCGACTACTAGAATACCCCTGACTTGCTATCTTCCTTCTATAGAAAAATTTGAAAAACATGAAATTCACTTCTGCGTCTTGTGGGAACAGGAAGAATTATCAAAAAGTGAAAGAACCTATGTTCCAAGTTTCACGTCTTGATATCTCGAAATGTATCAAGAACATCCTATTTCGGACTCTTTTGAAAATCGTTAACTTTTACCAGTGAGTATTTTATGTACATATAAATGTATACATTGTACGAGTATCTAAATATACAAGTGTATGTGGGAGGACATTTCACACAACGCCCGATAACTCAAACCCGTCCTAAATGTAGTATATGAAAAGGTATCCATTGCAAATGCCCTTCATTCTGCCCATACATATTCGTCCTTTTGACATCCTCAAGCCGTGAATCATGCCACGCGGGGGTTGCAAAATTGCGAAGGAGTTGTCGCGGTCGTCTTTTTTAGGACCTAAGTGTCGCCCTGCGCTTGGCTGCAATTCTCGTTTTTATTGTTATTATCCTTGTTATTATTATTAAACAAGCAAATGCGACGAAATCCATGGTGCCCGATCAGATGATACCCTGTACCCAACTCCCACTATAAAAAGACTGTTCCCTATAAGCTCCTGTGCGTACTATCCTATTTGCGATAAGTACGTAGATAAAAAGCAACAAACTAATTATTTCGTTTTGCTGAGAGAGTTACTGAGAGAAATATATGAAATATATCAATATCTCTATATATAAAACTGTTTGTCCAGTCAACTGGCTGACTTATTGACTGACTGATTGGTGATTAACGCACAGGCCAAACCGTAAGAGCTAGGAAGCTGAAATTTTTACTGCAGTCACCTTATGTGATGAAGGTGCACGTTAAGACGGGGTTTCGGGAAAGTGGAAAAATCGCGAAAAACGTTTGTATGAAACTTTTTTGTTAACCATCGGATCGGCTCCAAACTCATTTTCAAAGATCTTTGTTCAAATTAATTTGAGGAGTGTTTCGCACTTTTTGGAAAATCCACCCCCCTTGGCGAGAATGGGGTTTAAAGATTTGGGGGTGACGTACAAAGTGCAATTCAAAGTGGAATTCCAATTCAAAGGGAAACTCCACCCGCAACAGTGGAAAATTGGCGGAAAACGTTTGTATGAGAGTTGTTTGTTTACCGTCCGATCAGTTTTAAAATCATTTTCAAAGCTATTTGAGAAGATATTTTTTTTTACATGCAACGGCAAGGCCGGGCTATACCCTCTAGTATGTATATATAATATAATATTTATATATAATATTGCGTATGCTGTTCGGCACTTGCAGACAGAAGAAATCATCTCCGACCCCACAAAATATATATATTCGAAATCGGGACCGAGCTGTGTCGATGTATTCGTCTGTGCGTCAAACTTGGGAACAACAGAAGCAAACATAACCTCAATTACATTGAACATATATACCCCGCGCAGCACGCGCTTATCGTTTTGAATATCTCCTCCCAATTTTATAATATTGATAAAATGTTATTGTTATCGAAGATTATACAAGTTTTGCACACACTTGGCATTTAAATGTTGTGTATAGTACAGGGGTAATGAAAAACTCCTAGCAAAGCCTGGTAATACCAACAAGGAATTCTTTATAGCTTTATGGTATTCTATATCATGGTTCCATTTTATTCACATAGGTTCCTAACTACAATATTCCGGAACTCGGATAATAGCCATATCTTTATATTTATATTTGTCTTTTGATGAGGGTGCGCTCAGAAGTTGAGTTGGCGTTGAGGCAAGGGCGGATCGTTATCAAGTTGTCAGCATCGTGAAATTGGCAACCGCCAAAATTTGGCTGCGAATGCTATTAAAATTCATTGGCACGCCTGGTCGGCCGGCTGCGACTGCTACCTAAGTGAAATCCGATAAGGATGTGAAGGTAGGATAAGCCGGGAGCTGCGCACCCACAGGCGGTGAGCAGGACAACAGTCAAACTTATGTAGCAGCGCCCTAACAAACGCATCCGCAGCCGCAGCCGCAGCCTCATCCGAGGCTTAAGAAGCAGCGACTTTAGTTTTTCGTTGACGATTCCCAATTGGCCGCATCTAATGCCACTGTCACTGTCATTGCGCTGTCGCCTAAAGCGGCAAAGAAAACCGTTAATATTACAACAATCCCCGAGGAAGCAGGAGCAAATCCGTTGAAAGGTGGCTGCGGCTCAGCCTGTGGCTTTGACTGTGGCTGCAAATTACACAGATGACACGCTGTGTCATCGCTTCATTGACTTACTCGAGTGGGTCGCGCCGGGCGGTGAGGAGTGGGTGGAACAATTGGGCTGGGTGTACGTGGACACAGTTGGCGAAAGCAGGACGTGCGATGGAGGTGGGAGGTGGGAGGTGGGTCGCTGTGCGTACTATGACGCTGTCAAAAAGTTTTCCTTTCGCGTTGCTTTCACAGCAAGTATTCATCAATATTGTGTAACAATACGGCATTGTTACTTTGTTGTTACTTCTATTGCCCTGGCTGTGACTGTGCCCTGTGGATTTTCTCTTGTACTTTGCGTACCTTCTAATGCCTTTTATGTGCACATTATTAAAAAATCAATTACATTCATGCTTTCAAAAAAATATATCCAAGATTCGTCAAAAAGATACCTCGATTAAAACGCAAAGGCAAATGGGAAAATCAGCTTGTGCTGATTTCCGCATCTCCTACAGAAAAAATTCAAATTTCAATTATTTTCATCATCATCTAATACTTGGTAATTGTTCGACGAAATTCTTGAAAAGATTAATGTTCGAGTTCCTTAACACATTTCTATATAAGTTGAGATTCTTATGCACTATAACTAGTGAAGATATACCGCTAAACAAATGCACAATCAATTTGTGCTAATGTATTCTCCCCTCGTGTGACATCTTTGATGTGAATTCATGTTTACTTCTTATAAGCAGAATTAAGGAAGGAATAAGATATATTTGCTGCACGAAGATTAAATACTCTCGAAGTTATCACCAAAACTTGTTTTGGCCCCATGGGAATTACATGATGTTGTAGTACGATTTCTCTTTAGATTTTTGTTGGTATTGGATATTAAGAGCATCAAATCATTTTCAAAAATATTGGTCAAGATATCATACAAATCGAGGTGATATTCACACCCCGATCCCATTAAAAAAGGGTTTTATGGTTTACATCTGCAAATGTATCTGACAAGCAGAAAGAGGCTTATCGGACCCCTTATTTGATTCGTGAAATTATATCATTTCTTATAGATGGAAGTGTGTATACATATTTTGTTGTGCTAGTCGACTGTTCGTATTTGTCCATTTAAAAGATTTTCATTTTTAATGCTTCGTGCAGGTCCTTGTTTGAAAAAATATCCGCCCTGGCGTGTCTCTGCTTTTATGGCTTGCACCAAAAAGCCCAAATAAGTACAAATATTTAATTCTAATGAAATAATAAAATGTAATGTAAAACTGATTATTCAGATTTTCAGATTTTCATTCAGACTCAAAGTGGCGTGAAATTCAAATGAGTTCAACTCAATTATAATAATAAACTGCTCGCTTTTGCTTTGCTGCTGTGCTTTTATGCTGATTTTTTGTTTCAGCTTTATTTTATTTGTTTTTTTTTTTAATCTTTACTTGTTGGTCTTTTTGTTTGTTGTTTCGTATAAATGTGCCTTTGAATACAGGACAATGCAAATTAATTTTTTATTGTGGGCGGGTGGTGGGCGTGTGTACATTGCTGTGATGATACTCATTTTACTGTGAACTTAAATTTATTTTTTCAAATGGTACAACAATTTCCCATGGTTACTGAACTTGACTAGACAAATTATACCCTGTAATTATAGGATGAAGTTGTGTAATTGTATCAAGCAGAAGGAGTCTTCTTGCTCAACAGCCGAACCGAGCAGTTATTATGTTTTTATATACATAATTATCCTCATCTAATCCGCCCAACTTCTAACTAATATAGTACCCTTTGATTCTTAGTTATACGGTCGATCGATGTCGTAGCTTTTATTTTTGATATTGCACTGATCTTGAACGGCATTGAGGCGCAACTCCATCTCTAATTGAATTGCAAACACATTGCATCCGTGCTGCACGTGGCAGCAATGGTGACGTTGGGCATTAAGAAAGCTCACAACCTTCTCTATGTAAGGGGTGGAACACAAGAATGTGTACGACATGAACATTGATCCACTCGACGATTGCTTTATTCTAATTATAAAGCCCACTCCAAAAGGGCCCATTGACTGGGCTTTGGCCTGAGCCCACCCGTTGCGCGGCCAATGTCAAGTGCAAAGGTAACGGGCAAAAGTCGCGATAATAATAACCAATGTGTGTGTGTACGTTTGTACACACATATGTATGTATGTATGTAATCTATATGAAGCTGAGGCGAACTGTTGCCAATGGGCAACACTGTCAATCCTCCTGCAGTGAGTATGGTTTAGCCTCCGTCCCGGACCGCCCAGTGTGATCCACGTAATTGTTTTTCTTTCTTTGCTTGGATTTTCTCAACTCCTCCTCCCCCAGGAGCACTGCATTGTGCATCCTGCGTCCGCGTCAATTCAATTACAAGTTATTTCACGTTCGCACTGACGCTGACGCTGACGTTGACGGGATACGCACGACGCTTCCACATGTCGCCCGTTCGTGACTGTTGCTTAAGCTGAGTCTGGGCGGAGTGGGGTGAAGCCCTATTCCCGGCCAGGAAATTCCCGTTCAAATTGGGGAAATTGAAATTTGAATTGAAAATATGAATTGTACAAAAATGTGATTGTGCTTGTTGGCTGTGTTTCTTCTAGCTCCAAATGCAGCAAGAAGACGAGAAAAGCGGCGGGGGGATATGAAAACAAAGACCATTACAGCTGAACACTGATTCGCCCACCCCTCGGCAAAGGCCATCACTCGCTTTCGATCACATATTAGTCATGGGGATAACAAAAATTTGTCCACCCCCTGGGGCCCAGGACACCCACACTAAACACACACAAACACACACACACACAGACGAAACATTCAATGTCAAAGAATGGCGAACGAACTTGAGCTTCCCATTCATATGGGAAAACAATGGTGACTCTAATGATGGGAAACGAGCCCAGCCCGGCCCAGGAGGAGATGATTAAATCTAGTATAACAAAGGATAAAATAGCATTCAAATTAGAAGCTCATTGTCGTGCTTTGTTGCCAAAGTAGCGTCCAAAGGAAAGCTGTTTTCAGTCATCAGCTTTGTGCCATCAAACAATGGGGACACAAATGATGCCAACAGCCCCAAAAATATAACATATTTACGTCCGTGTGCTCGTCCACGGACAAGCCAATGGATCGGGAAATTTACAGGCAGTCTTTGGCATACTGGCAACTCGCCCCAAGTAAAAACTGCATCTTTGCCAACTAACGCGGATAATAACGATCATCAATTGACATCATCAATCTTCATCCGTTACAACAACAATAAACAATGTCCAATAATTCTTAAATCGGACAGTCGAGTGCTTGTGGGACGGGCCGAGGCCAATTATGTTATGTGCCGTTGTGGAAAAGTTTTTCGGTTCAGCAAAATTGAGAGTCTGTTGAAAGGACCTCTGTATACAGGGCCAACGCAGGCTGAAGCCTTTATAAAATTGAAGGAGATTTAGCTGTTTTTAAAAACGTGGCGAACAGGTGCTAAATTGGGAAACTTCCCAGGGCCAAATTAAAACGACAATGCGGCAATTGTTTTTCTGTTTCACTCGGAATCCGAGAGTTAGCTCCATGTAATCCACGTACTAAAATTGTAATCTGTCAACTGCGGTACACAAGCGACGTTGCCAAGCACCATCAAATTTCTGTATTCAATTCTAACAACATATTCTTTTCATCCCTCAGCTATGCAAGCTTTGTGTCGATTTCAAATTTGATTTTCATGCGCATGAGGCTGTCAGAATAATGTCACTATAAATATTGTTCATGTCTAAATATAACATTTATGATTTCCCCAAGAAATAATTTATAAGAAATCAGACATTTTTGACCAAATATCCAAATTTCTAGAACAAAGACAAAGACCAAAAATAAACTATCACCCTCCGCCCTACCTCCCTACATACCATCAAAAACTTAGACAAACTAACAGGCAGTCGGACAGCCCTGTTCGACAACAATAAAAGCATCGGCATCTCATCTCCCGAACAACACATACATGCATGCATCTTATACAGGCAATATCCAGTGCTGAGCCCCTTCCCCCTGCCTCTCCCCCACCCCCTTTGCTACCTAGCGCAAAGCCTCGTGTAAACATTTCGTTACCATCCTTTAATAGCACCCACTCCCGAAGTCCACACACGCACCACGCACATCTCTACTCTGTTACATTTTGGTCTGAGGCTATGCGAATTCTGGTTAGATATAGACAGATTTATTCCTTTTTTTGTTTTAAATATTCTTGAACTAAATAATATTTCATTTCATATAGAAGTTTGGATTGCGTTAGGATTAGTGCAGTGTCTTAGTGGGGCACTCGCGATTAGAGAACTTTTACTAGTCGATGTCACAACTTATTAAAAAATATTTATCCAATTTGTATCGCATTTATATTGTATCGGAACTATTCGGTTTATGAATAGACCATATGAAAGAAGTACTGCATTCAGATTAACTCTACGCGTTGCAGTTGATGGGATTTGGATCGGTGCAAGCGAGATAGGGAAGTGTATGCTCGGCCTGTTTGTGGTTGCTAGCAGTACTTAGTACGAGTGACTCGATTTGCCACAGATTTGTTTACCATTTTAGGAGTCATTAGCTACGCAATGTACATCGACTCCGCCTCCGCCCCCGTTCTGACCCTCCCCAGCCTACCCAGCATCATTATGCAACGGTATTGGCATTTCAAAACTACTGGCAATTAAAGCAATGCCTGAGGCTGGGTCCTGAGCTCCTTGCTCCTCTCAGCCCTTCAGGAAGTGGCTTTGCATGGAGCGTGGTTGGTGCGTTGGTGACGTGAATTGCTAATTAACCGGCTATTGCCACTGACACTGTCCACATGCGTCAAACGCACGCCCTAATCCTTGCGGCACCAGCGGCGTCCAAGTCATCAAAACTTTGCCTGTTGCAGCGCTTTTAACGGCGTGTGTCGCATTATTGTGCTACATATAATACATATATATATATGTATGTATATATGTATGTAGACATATGCACATGTACGAGCTTCTGCCAATCTAGCAATTATCCAGGGCTTTAAAAACCATTCGTTAATATTTGCAATTATGTAGGTCGTTCGCATGGAACGTGTTGGCACTCCATCAGCTCGCCCTGAATCTGCCCATCTATTGGCACGCTTAAGGATCAAATATATATAGTTACACGTAAATCTACAGTTATTGCTACAGTTCATCAATTCGGGTAAGGCACGTTCCCCTATGTCTGTGGAAAAAGGGAAGTACTTGAGCTTGAGTAGATGCAGTACTCCACTTAATGCGAATGGATGGGGTGTGGGTGCGGCTACTATAGGATATTATTACGTTACAGTGAAGAACGTAACATAAATCCAGGCAACTGGTTTTATATGGATATATATATATCTGAAAGGTACGAATAGGTTTAAGCAATTAGAACCTATACCTTAATGGGTTCAAAACAATAGAGCCTTGAGCATCTTATTCGAACGATTAATATGTATTTTTCTTGACTGGCAGCCAAAACTGATTGTTTCGCTAATCAACAATTTTCAGATGCCGTCGGTGTGCTGCACTCATAAGTAATATGCCACTTGGGGCATGGAACACACTTAATCTTCTCTCCTTCCACTTAGCTTTAGATTTTCATTTATTTATTTTGTTGTTTTTTTTTTTTGGTTCGGTTTGTTTTGAGTCTTTTTTGGAGTGCGCCGTTTCTAAGAATAGGTGACTGCTCTGATCTGACCCGATCCGATCTGCTCAGGGCCAACTGCCACCCCTTCTTTGACCAAAATGCGGCACGTAGAACGGGTGAATAGTGAATGGGTGAAGCTACATCTGAATGGAGGAGTGTGCTCAGCCATTAAGAATCAGCTCTGATTCAAGGCAATATGAAAACATTTCTCACCTCATTATTAAAATCAAATGGCTGCCGCAGCTGTGTACGAGCACACGAGTACAATAGTGTTCTATATGGTTGACAGAAGGAAAGTGGTCTCTGTCGTTGCGGCGCATTGTAACGGCTTAACATAGGTGTGGGTAGGCACCGTAATTCTAGCGTTGGCTCGTGCGAGTCGTGTGACTCATGCCCAAGCAATGGAATCAAATGCGGATGAGGATAAGGATGACTTCATGTGCTGAAGTGCGACAGGTTAATGACAATGCGTTGACAGATCTTGTTTAGTCAATGAAAAATGTATAACTTTCCTTTCGCTCACAGGATAGTTTCTCAGCACAAAGGTAACAAATGGAAATGTACACTAAAATATAAGAGTTTCTTCTAATATGCTTTAGCTTATGATCAACATGGGATCTGCATTGCATTCACAAGGGGTATTTAACCTTCGGCATTCCCGACTAGTCCTAAGAACTTTATTGTCTAGAAATAAGTCGTGGAGTTTGCCTGCTCGTCTTTATTGCGGCTCACTGCCACAGCTGCTGTTTCGAATGTATTTCTGTCTTCTCTTTATTTGAATTTAAAAGGCTTCTGACAGTTTCTAATTTTATAATAAATATATATTATCGTTTCACTAAATTCAGCGTATTGTCCCCTAGGCCTTCCACAAAAATACTACTCATAATTTCCGCAACAACCCAGCGTATACATACATATGTATATACATATGTAACATATCTGTGTATGTGCACATACATGCGCATATGCATTTTTCATTTTCTTGGATTTGTTCACTGGAAGTGTTTAGAAGTATGTATGCATTATCTGTGTACAAATAAAGTAAAAATCCTAGCTCGATCTCAATCAAACCTGTTTTAATTTAGCCTCCTCTCGTAGTTTTTCAGGGGCCGGAGCCACCCCCACCTGGAGTCAGAAAGTCTTCCTATTCGTTCGACTAGCAGAAATAGACAATGAACATTTTCAAAAACCAAAAAAAAATGTATGAATTTTATGACATTTATGAATGTGTTGAACATTTTTCCTGTTGTCGTGCGTATAAAATATGAACCAGTCGGTCAATTCAAATGAGAGATGTTGAGCGTAGTACTTCGACTGGCTACGGAGCCACCGCCTACATTTCGAACCATGAATAGGCTCCCAACGGCCAAATGGACAGATCATAAATTTCGTAAATACACACACATTTGTAAATCCTACAGCATATTCGCTATGCACACACACACACACATACACACATACACATGCACAAAATAGTTTCGGGTCTATGTATCTATGAATGCCCATAGATACATACATATAATGTTCGTCTATATTTATGACGAGATTCTTAGCTGCCATGAATGTATGTATGTATACTTAATATTGGTGTGGATGTGGGATAAATTGCATTCCAATTTTGATGTGCATGATATATTTAATCGATAGCTTAATTTGGTTCTTATTATTCTATATTAACGTAACATTCGATGCCTGGTAGTTCTTCCGGAGTTCTTGTGACATAATTGGATTAAATAAAACATTACAGCGCTGGCCCTATAAAGTTTCCCGGATTCAACAACACGGAACACCACGCCAGAGCCACCGTCATCCCCAGTACCATTCGCTTTTACTTCAAATTCTGTTTTCATTCATAAATTTCGCATTCAAAAATAGATTTCCCGATCCCTATGTATGTAGTAGCTCCCGATGCCGATCCCGATCCCGATCCCGTTGTCATGCCAACGTCTCTACGTTGTCATGTCGAGGCGGTGGCCCGGCGCACAGCAAGGCAGGCCAAGGCAAGGTTAGCATTATTTGATTAATATTAGAATATTTGCGGGCAAATTTTTTAATGCATTTCCGGTGTGATTTGCAATAGCACATGGACAATGAGTATTTTGCCCGAGCACTATGTGTGCTTGTCTGTGTGTGCGTGTGTTTGTGTCTGTGTGTATATGATTGTATATATAGTTCATATATAGTGCGCACATACAAACGGATGAAAAGTCGAATAATTGGGCACTTGGGGCCGCATGGTCGAAAACCATTTTAAATTAACCTATTTTGAAGAGTTTTAAAATGTATTTACGTATTTTTGTATGTATATCCCTATATCTCTATATCTCTATATATAAAACTGTTTGGCCTAACTGACTGATTAATGATCAGCGCCCAGCCCATACCGTAAAGCCTAGGAAGCTGGAATTTTCATGGTAGTTACTTTATGTGCTGAATGTTGGCTCTAAGACTTGGGTTTTCCAAACGCAAGTATGGAAATACAACTCATAATAAGACATTTATAATAAGTTTATAATTTTCCACAATTTTCCTGGATGATAAATTCTGCTAAGAGGTTAGAAGGGCGGTGTTGTAGTCGTTCGATCACTACATAAATAATAAATAAATACTTGTTTCAGCGACTTTGGCAATTCCACCCGCAACTGTGGAAACTGTGTAGGAGCTGTGTGGGTTAAAGTTTGATGGTCGAAAGTTTACTTTTATGAGACTATGTACATGTTTAAAATCTCTTGTTTTTGTAGTTAAGCCGATCACAGGTCTGTCTGACTCTGAGAGCTGGCAATTGTCACAATCCAGTTTTACTGAACATATTTATAAATATATTATACAATATCATGACAAAAGTTAACCGTAATGTATCCAAGATTAATAACAATTAGATAGATACATGAATAAAAAATCGTTTTATTTTTAGATGGTTTTAATAGCGGAGCTTTTACCGAAAATGTCAATATGTTGAGTTTTATGTAGTATGCACGGGTTAATATCTTCCCTCATGCTACATAAGAGACAACAGTGTATTATGTGGATATACACATTATGCCATGTAAGGCTCTTACCTACATTCATACAGTGCTTTTATTACCTTGTGTATTTGTGATTACTCTACACACACACACATACACATACATAAACACTCACACACACACTGACACACGCACACAAGGGAGAAAACAACAAGGCGCATTTGAGTGAGACGGCAACATTTATTTGTTTTCTATTGGCAGACCTATGAGAATGCTTTCAGACACCCATACCAGTGCATTTGCTCACGAACTTGTCGACATTGCTGTTATTTGTTGGTAAGTTACATGAGAATACGTAGGTAAGTATGGTGTGCAGCACATGGTATTTAAGAGAGAGTATACGCCAGACTTGCTCTATTGCAAATGAGTATATGTACCTACATAGCTATGGTTGTGCATGTGTGTGTGTGTGTGTATTTATATATACACACATATTATTACGTATCTACGCACTCAAACGCATTTGTAACCCACAAAAACAATACAGTCAATTAGGTTCATACAACATTTGTACAAATTAAAACATTCAAATATATCTATATAACGGAAGCTAGCAGTTGCTCTGTTAAAAGTACAATAACAGCATACAACAGGTAATAGACACGGCAGGACAACGATTAAATTCCCTTCTAAACAAACAGCTTTGAAGTTATTTTATACTTTACCGAACTTCTATAGCGAACTTCATAATTGAATATGGTGTGAAGATCCATCTCATTGCAAAAACGGAGAATATATCGCAATTTTTGACGGACTCATCATATAGAGCTATTATATGGCATATCATTCCGATGTTGATAGATAAACAATGTTAAGCTCTAAAGCTATATGATATAGTGAAACGTTTCGCCAGACTCCGACATGTATATTAACAAGTTTTACTGTGATCCTAATATATTATTGAAATTTAAAAGTAACACAAGAGTATTATATCAACGTTGTACGGATAATATCCCATATCTGCCACTACAACATATGATACTTAATCTTTTTTATATACATATAGGTATTCGATTTAAAAGATGTCAAGTTTACTTGCATTATAGAGTGCTACACCTTGACAGAAGGCGAATTCAAAGTAAAAGTTATGTGATGGGTGGCGAAAACCGGTTTAAAGGATAATGGCAGAAAGTTGTCGACTTGGGTCCAGTAGCAAATGTGTTAATGTGTTTTTAATGAGGACCTTTTGGTGTACTTGGTATTCCGATTTTATCTTACGGGCGCTATCAATTTGCGGCAACGACAGCGACCCGGTTGTCTTTTTGCCGTACGCTAAGGAAACAACCCCCTAGTACGTAGGCCAAACGGCCCAAAACTAACCCGTGCTGGGAGGCGGCAATGCAGATTTTGTTACACTTACATTAGATAATCTTTGGCCCATCATGCTTCGGCTTGGGCCATTCTGTTCAGCAAATCTGGTAGATAAACATCACATTAGCGTGATTTCAAGCCGATTAGCCTTTGCCCTGCATTCACGCAACGTGCTGCTGATGTTGCGCACTCATCATCCATGGATCTGCTGCCTCATTCAAATTTTCGTTCTCAGAGAGTGGGTTGAGCGAACCTTAATGACAATACAATAAGGATTAAAACGAGCTAGGACTCGATGAAACGTAACTTTTATCTTGCTATGAATAATCGTTAGAGGTACGAATAAATATTCCTTATGATGTCCTATTTTCCATAGCATACTGTTTTACAGTAATTAAACAAAACTTTTCCTTCATTTTGCACGGTCGCAGATAAATTTCCAGCAATTAATATAAATGTAGATACTTTCAATATTCAATTTGAGCCGACCATATTCAAATTTTGAATTTAAATAATTGTAAGCTTACAAGGGATCTAATTTTCCAGGTGCAGAGCAATACATATAAATCCACAATCCATAACTTATCTGAGGTAGGCACCCTGTAGAATCTAAAGCTTTTAAGCTACAGGGGGAGCCGCAGAGAAAGAGGAATAATTGCTCCGGTCGTCAGTTGTCGGTAGAGCGTTGGACAGGGCGAATAAAAGAATGAGGAAAACGTGAAAACGGAAAGAAAAGCTTATTGTTCAAAGCTTGAATGCCAAAGCATAGCACAAAAGCGATTCAAAAGAAAATTTAAGCAAGGCACAAAAAAAGCTGAAAGAGGATTCTGAGGAGCAGAATGGAATAGAATGCTCACAGAGACCACACACACACACACACACACACACACACACACACACACACACACACACACACACACACACACACACACACACACACACACACACACACACACACACACACACACACACACACACATACACACACGTACACAATGGAGAAAAGCGGAAAATAAAGGAAAACAGAATAATACAACTTTGTGTTGGCACAAAAGCAGGGAAATGCAAAATGAATGTAATGAATAGAAAACAGCAAAATGAAATATGTAATAAAAACAGAGAAGAAAAGGCATTCATAAACACACATACATTTGTACATATGCACATATATGTAATTACATACACACGTACATCATTTACTCCACCCAGAATTGAAAGATGAAACGTGAAAGCCAGTCGAAGCCAAAGGATTCTGGCATATTCCAAATGTCCTAATGCACCACGTCCGCTTACACAATTGGAAAGACATTTTGGCAGAGTTAGGAGCTCTGGCAACCAATTCATATACAATATATATACAACTTATTTATTGGAGAAAAAAATAAAGAAGATAATTATAATTTCCTAGCTTCATGGTCTATCCCCAATAAGACAGCTAGCACAAACAAGCTGATATATATGTAGATTATATATTATTAGTATATGTCGAAAGTAAAATTCTTGCATGAAAACATTATAGTTTTATGATTACATCCACTAAACTGTGTTAAATCTCATCAGATTTGCACGAGGTTTGGCTCTTTGTCATTGCTTGACCTCTAGACACAATTCTGTATCTAAATCTGTCAACATAATTTTTGTTATTAGATTTTGTCAAACTTATTTTTAAAGCTGAACATAAAAATAATTATTAAATACGTTTCTTACCGATTTGGGAAATTCCAGCCACAACAGTGGTTAATAAGTGCAAAACAATTGTATGTAAGTTATTTGCTTATCGATCGGCTTCAAAAACATTTTCAAAGATCTTTGTCAAAATTCATCTGATGTTTGATTCCCAGTTTTTGGAAATTCAACCCTCCTTGGTGGAAATGGGTTTCCCTGTTTGTACATACGTGTATGCAAGTTTGTTTTGTACAGTATATGCATTCATTCATACATACATGAATTCATTCATACATACATTCATTCATAGATGTATATATACATACATACATACATACATACATAAATACGCACATACATACATATGTACATATAATGTACATACATACATAAATACATACATACAAACATACATACGTACGTACATTCATATGTACATACATTCGTACGCACATACATAATTATGTACATACATACATATGTATATACCTACATATTTACATACCTAAATATGTACATACATGCATCTATATAAATGCATCCACATACTTACATCTACATACATATCCTCCAACCCGGTCAACCACCTCCCGCGCCACCGCCTCCTCCACCGGAGCCAACGTTTCCTACCTTGTTAAATTTCAGCAAGGCTTACTTGAATTCTTGAGAATCGAGGAGCAGAGCACTTGGTAGAAGTTCGTTTTCTTAATATTTGCAGCACAGCGAAAAATAGGCTTGCTCTGCGTTTGGCATTAGAAAACAGAATGCATAAATACATACATAAATGCATACATATATGCATGCACACACTAACACACATACGCCCACACATGTATATAAACATTAGATCCCTTCATACAAATTACTTGTCTTACATACAATTTTTAAAAATAAAATGATCTATTTTTCAATCAAATCGAACTCGTTTAAAACACGATTTGCATCCTTTGTTGAAAAGTTATAGATGACATTTTGGAAAATACACACATGGATGAGAAATGATTGGTCTGGACAAGGCCAACAGATATGTGCTAATTTGTTACCTGGTTGATTAATCTACTTCGGATGAGTTGCAGATGTTGAATCATTTCGGAGACAGTTCGGTCCTTCCCATACGATCGCTGTGATTGTCCTCTTGTGGTCAACGCGCTATTCTCCCTGGAATGAAACCAATCAAAAGAATCAAATAAAATGTTGGTTGATTATGATTAAATCAATTGCTGATTGACTAATTGAGTTAAGTTTTCTTAACTTTCTTTTCTGTGTGTCTGTGGGGGCATTTATACAATCAATTTTAAGCGCAAGCTCCAATTGGTGTTGTTTTAAGAGGGCTCAGGGTATCCCCTAGTCGGGAACTCCCGACAAGACCCTCTAACTTGTTCTTTTTTGATACCCTGAACTCATTGAAAATGGGTAAAAAGGATGTATGGTATTTGTGCAAATGTATGTAACAGGCAGAAGGAAGCATCTCCGACCCCCCCATAAAGTATATATGTTCTTGATCAGCATTAATAGCCGAGTCGATCTAGCCATGTCCGTCTGTCTGTCTGCCCGTCCGTCCGTCCGTCTTTCCATCCGTCCGTCCGTAAGTATGAACGCAAGGATCTCAGAACCTATAAAAGCTAGAGACTTGAAATGTTAGCCGTAGGTCCTCCTTGTGCCTATGCAGATCGAGTTTGTTTCCGATAATCTAAAACTTACTCCGTTTTCAAGCAATCGATAAAAATCGATATCGACATCCTGTTTTTTTTTAACAATTTCGGTAAATATTAAGAACTTGAGTCAGCAAACTGGACATGTGGCTTCTAGAGTAGTATATATATCTGCATCTGGTCTTGTAACAAGAGAATTCAGAATATCCCCTAATCGGGAGCTCCCGACTAGAGCCTCTTACTTTTTTTTATAATTTTTGGCGATTTCAGCAAACGGCAAGCCACAACAAAATTATGCCAAAATTATTCTTCGGTCATATCAAAGCAACTGTGATTATTCGATTACACTCAACTTCCTTTTTGAAAATTGCCGAATCTAAACTCATTAAAATTACACAAACCAACCTAAAACTAGCAAATAATTTTGTGGCAAAGAAGCCAATCGCTTAATCATTGGTACATTGGTTCAATTCCTTTGCTCTGATGTTAATATTTTGTTGTTCGCTTGGGGTATACTCTAGTCTTTGTGTTTGATGACTGCAGAATTATGTATTAATATATTCTGTTGAAATTATTTGAGTTTTCCCCAGACAAAAGTTATTGAGAATAACTTGCATAAATAATATTTTCTTTGTTGCTATTCAAGCAATTAAAATAGTTTCACAACACAATTTTGACTTGAGCAGAGTGGAACGCCGGGTATCTAAGTATTTGCATTTGCCGTGGATTTTACGTTTAGGCTAACACAAATTTAAGCAATGTGCGCAAATCGCATGTCCTCCGTGATATCCGATTGGCCGCCGGCGACCCACTTGGGTCGTTGTTCAAATTTAGCTAGTTTCAGCAGTAGACTTCTGATTCTGAATAATTGAATGCTACAAACGGAAATTGCGAATGTAGTTAAGGCAGCAAATTACGACCGCTAAACATCAATATCCACGCGAACTCAATTTGATTGGGTTGAATGGACGCAAACTTGAGGCTGGACTTTTTAAACTGTCAACAGCATTTGGCAACGCGGTAGGAAACAGTTAATATGTTTGGGGCAGCCGGAAGAGGTTCACTATTGGATCCTACAATTATATTTTTCCGCTATCAACAGCGAGTTCAATGATGAATGTCCTAAAGGATTCGCGGCAAGGTGTTTATTTTGAATAAAATGAGGAGTTTATAATGCGTGGACCTTTTATGGTTTACATCTAAATATATGTTTATTATTTAAAGCTCACCTTGTGGACTTCAGCAACGAGTCGTCCTCTGAAACGCTTTGCTTGCCAAAATCATCAGATACTGGGGGAGGAACAATTAATGGTGGAAGCTCCGTTCGGCTGGGTAAATAATGCTCTCCATCGAAATTTTTAATAGTAGACGCTGAATTTAGACAGGGTATATGGAAAATGCGCTGCTCCTTGCCCATGACATCTTGCTGCTCCATAAGTTCATCTTCCGTGACGATAGCACTCAGCTTAGGTGGTGGAGTTTCCAGTTTATCGTTATGTTCCTGTTTTATCACTGTAGTGTATTCGCTCTTGAAAAGACTGAGATTCGTATCCTCAACGTCGTCTTCGTTAAACTGTGCGGTGTTAACAAATCGTTGGATCGCTTCTCCATCGGAGCAATTAACCGGATATGAGCCCAAAGCATCAGCATTTATGGGGTTCTGCTCCTGTGTTCCTGGATTGCCAGATATCCTAATCTGTTGAGCTCGCGCCATCTTTGAAGTTCCATTAAGTAGACGTGACTTAGAGGTTTTCTTAATACGCTTCTTTGTCGATGTCCCCGTTGTTAACGTATGATGAGAAGACTGCAGCACAAAAATGAGTCAGAAACAAAAATGTATGCATAACTATGATTCAACTATTTATGTGAAGCGTTTTCAAATACTTACATGACTAACATTGTCAATATCCGACTCGTCGGCACTGGCATTGGAAGTAGCTCTAGGGCTAATGCTCCTTATGTCAATATCCAAATCGGTGTGCTCTCCGTCGCTTTCCAAAACTGCGCACAGTCCAAGTCCTAAGCCCATTCGCATATAATCCTCACCCTTGCCTTCGCTCTCACACTCACCCTCACCCTCGCCCTCAACCTCACCCTCGCCCTCAACCTCGCCGTCACCAAGCCCTGCGGCTGCAACTTCCGAATTACAAATAAAGTCGCACTCGGTGCTACTCTTCACATTACAGCTGACGAGCTCGATATCATTATAGTTATTGTTATTGTTGAGAATCTGTTTTTGCATTTTACCACCCGAGACTGCAATATCGTTCAGATTAAATTGGAATTGGAATTGTCGTCCAGTCTCTGCTGAAGCTCCTTCTAATCCTTGTGAGCTATTTGAGTCGGCATCAAATTTGTTTGGTGTCGATTTGCGTTTTCCCGACATGCTGAAAAAGTATTCGGTATATTAATTAGTAAAATAAATTTGAATAAGGATTAATGTGTGCTTTAGCTCGACTTAGTGGAAAGCTTTCAAAGTTTTTTTTTCAAATCTAGATTATAACAAAGTTAGATGGTCGGACCGTAAGAATCCCTTTGTTTTCCAAATGAAAGCCTGAATATATCCTATTCTACGAGTGTAAACACCCTCTTAAAATGTTCATGGATAGAGGGTATGAAAACAAAAATAAAAGTTCTGCCTGTTCGGGTCGTTCTTTCCGGAGTATACATATCATACGAGCATATTTATATTTAGCAAAATCTTTCGGCATCGACTTCCGCTTATGCGTTTCAGGGAGCTCCTCCGCCTCACCCTCCCCCTCCCCTTCAGCCAGCACCTCCGCCTCACTGTATCTTTTGCCAGATCTTGATATTGCGGCCTTAGCAGCCTTTGGCACGTAGATGTGTGACAGCAAATCTTTTGTGGTGCAGTGGGTACTGTGGCTCGTGACTCCGACTTTCATTCAGGCAATGTGCAAATAAACCGAGTTATATTTATATATGTATATATTTTTGTTATTTTTCTTTTTTTAATAAAATTAAAAAAAATTACAGCAAAACTTCACGCATCATATTTATGAAAACACTTGCATGCTCCCTAAGGAAAGTAACGGCAAAGGCCATTTATTTAGATCAACCTGATATTACCCAACATTGGCCGTGCCAGGATGAGTGGGTATATTCCGAGTACAGAGTAATTTTTTATATTATAATTTTTTTTAATTTTTTTATAATTTTTTCGTGAGATGTGTAACGCATAGAAGGAGACATCTCCAAACCCATAAAGTATATATATTCTTGATCAATATCAACAGCCGAGTCTATATAAAAACATGTCCGTCTTTCCGTCCGTCTGTTTCTATGCGAACTGGTCCCTCAGGCTCAAAGCTATCTTTATGAAACTTTGCAAAAGTCCATCTTTCTGTTGCACATAGCGCATATGTCGGAATCAGCTGGATCGGACAACTATATCATATAGCTGCCATGGAACGATTACATAGTTTTGTTTTTCACGATATCGTGACCAAACTCGGCATTTATTAGTTTATCTATGCTCCTCATAGATATGCAAAATCCTATCAACATCTGACCACTATATCATAAAGCTGCCATAGATACCATCGGTCGAAAACTAGATTCTTGTATTAAAAACTTTTTGTCAAGATACTTTGATCTTTTCCCTGTGCTCCTTAGATACGGCTAAAGCACTATGAGCATTATGAAAAGGTTGGGTCTGAAAGGGTATTAAAACCTTGGCGTGCTGAAGATAGCACTTCTTTCTCGTTTTTAAATGTTTCTTGTGGAAATGAAAATTGGTTTTTACAAACTTGTGTTCTTTACAGCAAGCATGTTAACCGGGCTTAAAACGAACGGACAAGGCCGGGCAATACCCGGCTAGTATATCTCCACAAATAGGTTCGTGTTCAAGACGAGATGCTGGCTCGAACTGTGAATCGAACTAGCGAACATGTTTTTGGGTTTGCAGTTTTTCTTTACAGGTAAATCGCAGTGGAATAGCTAGGAATCTGGCTCTGAATACGTACAAATTGATTTATCTGTTGTATTGAAGAAATTCTTTATTCGGCCAGGGTACGTCAGTATAATCCCCATTCGTTATTCATCTTATCTGCAGAGAGCTCTAGCCAAGATGCAGACAGAGAAAGAGAGAGAGAGAGAGAGAGAGAGAGAGAGAGAGAGAGAGAGAGAGAAAGAGAGAGAGAGAGCACACTACAGTAGCGACAGTTGCGATGTAAAAACAACAAATGATTGTTTTTCCGATTTGCTTTGAACTGAAAATTTTATTTATAATGATGACTTCCGTTACTCTGCTACTTCGTATGAATAGATGCGACAGCAACATAGGCATAAAAACACATGAACACACATGCACACATACACACACGCATCAATTCAAATATTGACTTGTACACTTGCAAATAGCTTCCGCAAGTTGGCTTCAAGGGGTTCCTTTTCGCCGGTTTCGGTTATGTTTTCTCTTCTTTTAACAATACATACACATATGTACGCAAAGCTTATAAGATATTATCCCCATACGAGTCCTATGCGGGAAATACCCAGCTGAAAATGTTGTAGATGCTTTAACAGCTAAAACAGCAGCGATTTTATCCAGATAAATATATAAAGAGCTATTCTATATTTAATTATATGACCCCCAAGTCCATATTTCCTGATTTCAATTTTAACACGGACAAACCCAACGCTGCAACCTTAAAAATAGACGTTAACCGTTTTTATCCACTTCCAATGGGTTCGAAAATTGTAGTCATTGAAAAATCAGTTCCATGAACCGAATCGAAGAAGATATTGGTTCGAACCATTAACTGAACCATGAAACATTAGTGTTGAGCTTGCAATCAGTATGTACACAAACATTTGGGTAAAACTTGCATTTGAATATTTTAAATAGGAGAACAAACGGTTCACAGCATAAGGCCGATAATACGAAATAAATAAATAAATTAGTTACGGGAAGTGCTTAAGCACACATACATACACCCACAGACCCACAGGGCCACGCAAATAAACAGAACGCCAGTCACCCCCGACATAACCCGGTTGTCACAGTTGTATTCGTATACCCCGGGAGCTTAAGTATGGGTTAACTTCTTGTCTAAATGCCAGTGTATTCAATAGTTAGCTAAACGAAACAGGAACTTTCTTCTCGTATATATGTATGTATGTTTCTTTAAGTATGGGCAGGGAGGGAGACAGACGGGGGCAACACTTGGGCGCTTGTTTGTGTTCATTTCAGATGATTTTCATTATTTGCCGTTTCTTGTGCCATTTATCATCCGATGTCGAAGCAAGTGCCTACAATTTGTCCGTAATACTTGTAAAAAAAAAGAAAAAAAAGGAAAACCACCAACCCAATTGGAGATGGGGATGACTTTTCACCGCCACGCGCCAGCTCGGAGGGAGAAATCGACACTAGAGAAGAAGCATCAGTTCATAGCCCAAATGAAAGGGGAGGAGTTCGGCCTAAGACGTTAATACTTAAACACACTCTTCCCACCCCTTGACCTGGCCACAAATTTCAAACTAATATTCCCACTAAGTATGAAACACAAACATGTATGAATATAGCCTCTGTATGGAAGTGTAAGTATATGGGCAAATACAAACGATTTTGTGTGTGATTCTGTGGTGGTAAGAGGACTAAGGTAAATAAAATAAATATTATTCTTCCTTTTTAAGCACCGCAAAACAAAAAAAAAAAACAGCATTGGCAAACAAGATGAACAACACATAAAAAAGAAACACACACAAAAATGCCTGGCGCAATAATGAATTTTCAATTGAAATGCTCGCCCGCGTCGCGTCCAGGACCAGGACGAGGACCAGGACCACGTCCAGACCCAATTCCATCGACTGTTGGCATTGTTTACGAGCCCTCGGCAGTAGCCTTCATGTCTTTGCGCACGTGCTGGCATTAAAAATGAATTTGGTTAGCCAAAGGACCGCCGCCGGCGGTGGAATGAATCTAATGGGGTCTACTTATTTGAGAAGGCCGATTACCACTTTGCAAATTACCAAGTCGAGGGCGAGCCCACGACCCCATGACGAACGAATGAATGAAGCTCAAGCAAATTCTTGGCTTAAAAGACTACGTATCAATAATGTACTCACACATTTACCCAACTGATATATTATCTTTGATATATACATTTATATGTATAAATATATATATTAATATTATTATTCTTATTCAAAGTATAGGGTATTGTTGATCTCAGTCAGCGTATTGTTTTAAATAAAAAAGTCTACGGCCTCTGGCCAACAGAATACTAGATCCTTGCATCCTTTTTGTTCAAATATATGCAAATTTAAGTATATATTATGCTATTTGAAAGTCTTTCTATTCCACCATGTGTACCATAGTTCACTTATAATGATACAAACAGTCCGCTTTTCTAAGATGAATTCAGAGATCAGAGGTCAGAGAACAAATATACCCTGTTCTGTTTTTAAATGAATAGAAGATCCTACGAATCTGAGGTTTGTCAGGCCAGGCTATGCCGATCTAGCCAAGTTTGTCAGTCTATCCCGCTCTATATTTTAGTAAAATTTATAAACTACATTTGTATATCATAAATAAGTCTTTCTTTTAAAGTTTAGTCTATAAGCATATCTGGAAGTAATGCTTTTGTTCCGTGTATGTATTTAACTACTTGCTTACGGTTTCCGTTAATTTGCATATATCGATGTTTGAATATTTAGACGCAAGAATAATTCGACTTTGTATGGATGAAGTCTACATCCAATGAATGTGCTGGCACTTTTAAAGGTACATAGTACTTGCAAATCGCAGTTCAAAGGAAGCTTTTGTATTTGTGGTCTGTCATTGTTGTTGTTGTTCTTGTTGGGTTTTGTCTCTTTGTTGATGGTGCACTTGTTTGGTCAAAAGGGCGCAAACAAAAGGTCGGCTGGTCCGCGGTCGCAGGACATCGGTCCGATTGTACCATCTGGGGTCATCCACTCCGTACTCCGCACTCAGCACCAAGTCCAGGGCTGGTCCATTATTTATGCCTGTTTATGTTTGTTCATTTTTGCATTACACTTGCCATACACTTCGAATGGGTTGGCAATGCAATGAAAGACGCCCAGTTGCCCTTTAATGCTGGCATTAAACACATATACTTCTATACATATGTGAATACGTAAATACATATCCGATATCCATGCATGCATATATACATATATATTTCTGTTTGCACTATAAACGTGGGGTCATTCTTTTGATTTCTTGAATTTTATGTGACACCAACAATACCCACCCAGCCATAATTGTCGCTGCACATCCCCAAATTATTATTGCGATGCCAAGAAAAACACATCGAATACAGATTTACCCAGAGTTGTCCTGTTCTCTGCCATGGAATGTGACACCGTGCAACATCGTTAAACCTGCAAACTGACTTCATTGATGCTGGAAAGTTTTGATTGCAATTTGTTAATCTTACATATACCCTATTGGTATATTCATATTCGGTGAAATATGCTAACAGCTATGTATGTTCGTCCTTTGGGCATAAGAAATTAACGTTTTGTAGCATAGTGTAATCGTCCCGGCATGTAATCGCCTGTTCAGACCAACATTTGCTGGGGCGATTATTACACTTGTCGCGCCCTATTGGGCTGGTATTGATGGGGCATTAAGGAACATTAGCGTGGGGCTTGTATTGTGTCTACTTAGTGGCAGACGAAAAGAAAGGTCATTGACAAATCTGCACTGTAATGTTATTGCCGATGATTTTTGTAGGGTTTGCGCCTTGTCACTTTAACTCTCAGCCCGCCCTCATCCAGCATCTGACACTTTTACGGTGGACGAGGTGCGTCTTAAAAAAGTATCATATTGATTTTTGTTATAGCCTACAAGTAAGTGAGCGCTCTTTCTTCTAAGACTAATCCTCTTAACGGCACATAATGGCCGTCTCTTTCCGAAGCTGTATAACCCCATGTCCATTGAGCTCACGGCTAAAACTATACAAGTCCGCAATTCGTCCAAAATGAACATGAATGAAAAATAACTAAACAGCCAAGGTACCAAATAACTTTATTACCTTCTTGTCCATTTTGGCCTGGATTATATAGTCGTATCCTTCTCCTGCTCTTCTGCTCCTTATATATACCAAATCGTTGTAACATCGGACTACTATATCATATAGCTGTCATAGGAACGTTCGGTCAAAGATTAGGTTCTTTTTCGTCAAGCTCGGCATTATCAAGTTTAACTATTCTCACACATCTGCAAAAGGAAATGTCTAAAGGGGTATTATAGCTTCCCTACTTGTACAATGATATTTGAGTGGAGAACTATCTGTGTCTGCATGTGCACATTGATTGCAAAAAAAGTATATTAGATAAACATGATGTTTGTGAATATGTAACGACGATTGCCGCAGAAGGGATCGGTCTTTTTATAGCTCTTGAATTACTCGAAATGTGACCACTTGACCAATCAATGAATATTATATGCTGCCTGTTTTCGGCAATATGTTGACTGCCGGCATCGTCACCCTTGGCTTCGCCCAACTTCCCCGCCCAACCCCAACCACAGCACACAAAAATTATGTTCCCAGTGCGTTGCAGAGTCAGAGGCAGAGGCAGATATCTTTGTCTTATACTGTGTTCTACTTGATTGGGTCGCCTGCATAAGTGATTTGAGCACTGGTATTAAGTTTGGGTGCTTCAAATAACCATTACAGCATGTCCATGCATCGCCCCATGGAGTTCAATCCCCTAGCCTGGGCTTGCAGATGCTTCAGTGTCCAGTATCCGGCGTTTGGTTCACGGCAAAAATGAATCTAGAGACAAGTAAGACGCACTCCAGTCTTTATTGTTATGCTGTGTTATGTTGTGTATAAATGTAATTTTCGCAACATGGTGCAAGCCTCTTGTATCTGTGTCCGATCGAAAATAAACTCTTTGAGGAGTCACCCAACATTGGGTATGAGGAAGTGGAAGAGTAGCTCACGTCACAAAAGACAAAAGATCAAAACATGTTTGACAATGGGAGATTATGACACAACATCTGAACCACATCTGGCCACCACATGCACAAGCAACACATCGCGACCGCGAACACAGCACAGTCCAATCCCAATTCCCGTTTCAAATAAAAGTGCAGATCAAGATGGTGCGGCAAATATCTAAAATAAATTTTAGCACAAAACAATTCAACGGGCAATAGCCACTAGTATAAAATAGTACGATAGGAAAGGGTAGGTTTAAATTGTCCACCACCGGGAAAAGTGTGAAAAAGTTATAAAATTTGATGCACAAAACTTGCCACGGGCAAGGCCGGGAAATACCCGCTATTATGTACATACCATATGCGCATTTGTTAATAAAAATGTGTCCAAAACGGATTGAGCACAAAATTTAGTTTTGTTCACAATAAATATAGTGCACATGTTGGACACACATCCATATATATATATATAGTACACATCGGTCGGGAGGTGGGATGCAGTGCATATGCATTTTCGTATGATACATGTATAAAAATGTTTTTTAATTTGGGTTTACGGTAAGAACCAGGTAGGCCTGAACACGACATCCAGCAACCTGTATAAATATGTATCATTATCATCTGCCGTCATTTATTGCTGTGTTGACTTTTCTTTGATGCAAATAACTTGCAGGTATCACATGGTGGAATTAAGAGATCCTACGAACCATATTGGCACAGGTTTGGATATCACCAGCCCAGATACTGGTTGAGATTAGTTTGTGCATCAGCCTCTGTATTTGCTTTAGTTGCTACTATTACAGCAAAAAGTTTAAGCATGTAGATGCAAGCACATTTACAGTGCGACGCGTCAAAGGTTCATCATACGAAACTTTGCTGTGGTCAACCCAAAACTCCATACGGCCGTGGCGAGCATCTCATCGCGATCACAACTAGATTGAGACAAGGACTGCGTCTGCGGCTGCGGCTGCGGCTGCGACTACAACTGCGAATCGGACCGGACCGGGCCGGGACTGAAACTGGGACTGCTGCGGAAAGTGGTTTTGCCTCTCGTTGAGGCAATGACAATGCATCATGTTGTGTGTTAGTTAGACGCTACAACAGACGGAAGGGGACTGAGGACCGGCACCGGCAAAGTCGTTGACTCGCTGTTAGTTTTCGTTGCCTTTTCGGTTACTCTGTCAAGTGGATGTTAGGTTTTTGCACCCCTGCAGTGGATACGCTAAATGTACCACAAAATATGAAACGGAATGGGAGCGCAGTAGTTTTAGCGATAAGGTTCTATATACTTATATTATATCTCTTGTCTACTCCAGCCAATGTATATAGGGTATATAAAAAGTGACCCTCCTCGCGAGAATTGTTCATATTTGTTTATCAATGACAATTAACATGCTGAACCTAATGCTGGAGACTTAGGAAGTGTCCGATGATTGTAATCCGCCGAGCTGCAGTTCCAGTTTCCAGTTTGCAATTGGCACTTTTTGCACTCTGCTCTGCTCTGCTGCGCTCCGCTTTGAGATTGGCCAAACTCGAAACAAACAAATAAACAAACACTTCGTTTGTTAACCCAACAGCAACAGCATTCGGTCAATCCTTTGTGTATATTCTAGCACGCGCAACGCAAACGCAAACACAAACAATGGGACTATTGTTCTACTCAGCCAGTGCAAAAAAGCGTCAAAATTGAGATACTCACGAATGTTAAGAAATAGGGTCGTGTAATTGAATACAAATTAGGATACACTTGCCTAGTGTTCGGCCGACTGCCATAAAACGAACTTGTCTCGTAGAATAAACCCCTCCGCAATCTTCAAAATGCGATTCAAACATATTTACTCGGGAGTATTACCCGGCTTTGCACGGGATAATATTTAAACTTAAAATCTTAGACATACCATTGAAACCTTCACGTACTACCGTAATTATTACTATTTTTAGTTCAAATTATATTTCACAAATACATATTGAAAGCAGTTTGATGTCATCTCCTTAATTCGTATCTATATATATATAACCACTAGCGGATATTGCTGTTATAGGATTTGTCGGAATTAAACTGGGTTTAAATTTTACACACGGTTAAATACCCAGAAAATCAACTCTGGCACGCTCGTAATACATTAGCGCTTTAAACTCTCTAGCAAAGTCTAATGATAATATAGGCAAGAGGATCTTGAAATAGTATATATTTTGAATAACCAACATTGACCTCGAGCCGACCATCTTAATACTAGTATTAATACTCTAAAGGTCCTTAAAATCAAATGTTGTTGCAATTGTATTATAGATTTCCAGGATATATGCATACATATTAATAACTAGCCACAAGCTTAATTACGGATCCTTTATTGATACCTATCCAAAGCTAACTGTACACTCCTGTTTTGCTTTTGTGAAGTCGGAATAGATTGATGATCGTTCCACAGGTAGATTGAAATTAAATTTGACGATTCGCCAAGTCCTAAAACCTTTATCATAGACCTCTCATTGTCCTAGACATAGGCTTTGTCACGTCTCACAGCATCAAATATTTTACTAATCTGCGCAACTCTGATAAGAAAAGTAGACGAAGAGCACAGAACAGGTGAAGGCAACTCCACAGTGGGCAGCGGGAAGTGGGAAGTGGGAAGTGGTCAGTGATCAGCAGGAATGGAGCACACTCCAGTGCATTGCCAGCTAACCAGCCAACCATCCAGGACGGGCAGAGACAGAGCAACAGACAGACAGACAGAGAGACAGACAGACGGACGGACGGACGGACAGAGAGACATGCTAAGATCGAAGAGATCGACTTAGTGGCTCGTATGCGCGGTATGTCTCACAAATGATAAGCACACGCACACCCTCCCCAGTTCCACTGGGCCGCCAGATTCAACTGCAGGTCCCAGGTTTTGGTCATGCCTTGGCCAAAAGAAACAGGAAACAACAATGTTGTACGAGAAATTTGATTTCTTGTATTCGCGTTCGTTTGCGTTTGTATTCACATTCGCATTCGCATTCGCATTCACCTGTTGTTATTTTGAGTGTGTTTATTTTTGCGACGACGGCGACGGCGACGCCAGAAACGGGTACAACAATCACAAGAGTAACAACAACAACAACAACAACACGGGCCGTAGCAGCAACATCAGCAACAACGACAACAACAACAACAACAACGCGACACCACAACTAGTTTTCCATGTTTCGCATCGCGCGCATTCGCATTCCGAAGTTTTCGTCTCCCTCTCCGAACCGATCTCGGGCTGCAGCGGAGTCTCAGGCACTCTGGCATCGTCTCTTCTACCGGAGGGTCGGCGCCGCGATTCAGATTCGGCTTTATCTATCTACTTCAAAACACGTTTTCGCAGCATTTTCTCAATAGACTAGTACACGCAAGCTTTTGAGCCCAAATACAAATACAAACACACTCACAGACACACACACACACAGACATGCACACATGCACATGCACGCACAGGCACATTCGATTTTTATGCGTAACAAAATGCAGGTTCCAGGCTTCAGCCCGACTTCAGGCCGACTTTTCAACAATTTTGAATAAACACTTGCTTTTCTTGGCTTTTCTGCGTAAGTGCGTGTGTGCGAGTGTGTGAGTGTGTTGGCGCTGACAATGGAAGGGGAATGATTAAAATGGCCTGCGATTAGATAATGAAAAACAGGTATATATCCGATATATGTATATGACACTTTGGAACTGTACAAGCTGAATCATATAAAACACAGATTATTTTAATTACAGCCTTGCGCAAAAGATTCAGGAGGCACAATTCGCACAGAATATCGTGCACCTATTGAATTATATATGTAAGTACAACTATATCACTAAAGATATATAACTATTTGCTCCGCCAACTAATAGATCAACGTACAGCCAAACACACTAATACGGGGCTACGGAAAATTTCATTCGTAACCATTGACAATGAGAAGAAAAGGTTGTTTGGATGCTTCAAAATTAGTTTTAAAAATCTTTGGTAATATGTACTTAAGAGGTATAAGAAAAGTTGGTAATTCGTCCTATCAGATTGAACTTACTTTTCCCGGAAATCTGTTCTTTGCAACCATTTGGTTTTTATCCGATTGACATTGCACTGACACGTGCTTTACTATTTGTAACCCCAGTTCTTAATGAAGTAAGGATCAATTTAAGTTTTTCTTGCCGAATTCGCGATCGTCAGTTTTTGCAGACAGGTGATCGGAAGGACGGACATGCCATGGATCGAACTGATCGACACTTGACTGTAACATACATGTCGAGAAAAGGATCCATTTTAATTGGACCCAAGATAAGTTTTCAATGCGCTTTGTTAATGAACAATGCGATTAACCAATTGCGCAGAGGATTCTCCGGCTGGAAGTACTCGATATTCGTTATTCGATCGAATTCGAATTTGAATTTGTCGAGTTAAATCTGTGGAATAACAACTATGTTCATTTGCAAAGAAAACGCTATTCTTATTTTGTTTTATTTGCTTTCATAGTAGCAAATGTCCAGTTTAACCAGCTCCTCAGAACTGGATAAAAACCTGTCGTTGTTGCCCGCCTCACCCCTCCCCTTAATGGCTTGCGCAGTTCTGTTTAGCTTAATGAGCATGCGTGCGAAGGTGTGACTGTGTGTGTGTGTGAGTGTGTGTGCGAGTGTGTGTAGATTGAAAAAGATACTGGTACATGCAGCGGACTGCATAAATTGGCTAGGACTACCATTTGGATAGACATAGGGGGCCTCGACCACAAATAAGTTTACCTGGGGCACAGCTTTTTTTTTTACCTTGCCAGGAGCTAAATGCTTGATTGATTGTTTTCTATTTCCTACCCTACAACAATTCTGCTAATGTCGTTGTTGAATTCTGTTAATAATTATTCTAACATTACTCTAATCCTTTGAAAATATCTTCTTTATTAAGTTATTTTGGTATAACCTGATCCCTTTGGAAATTGGTAAAAGGTTGAGATTGCAAGTATATGATCAGCACGATGACCTGAGTCGATATAGCCTCTCGTCTCTGTGAAAGCGTCGAAACTATAAAATGTAGTCACTCGTAATTGAAACTACATATTCATATCATTTCATTTTCATAAATCATTTACATAATCCAACTCTTTAGTCTTTGAGACAAAGCACAGAATAGTTTTCCATTCTTTGAATATTCAAAAATTGAATAAAACTCAATTGTAAACCCAACATTTTAGGTAATATTTACATATTATCCAGACTGCAGTGTCTATGGCTCGAGGAAGAAGAAGCACAGTCGACCGAGCAGTTAATGGAGTGCGTGCTCGCATACATACATATGTATGTGCATATACACAGGCAAGCCTAAATGAAGGTTCAAATTTCTGTTAACGAATAGATTTAGGGTATCTGCGGGTCGGTTACTCCCAACTGGAGCAGACTTTCTTGGTTTACTGTTGAAATTGGCGGCCGCTTTTCGGATTCGAGGAAGAAGAAACACAGCCGCGCATATGTATTTGTGCATATACACAGACAAGCCAAGAGAAGAAGGATCGAATTCCTGTTAATGATAATTGCTCGCTAGATTTAGGGTATCTGCTGGTCGGTCAATCCCAACTGGAGCACACTTTCTTGGTTTACTGTTGAAATTGTCGGCCGCTTTTCGGACACTTGCCAAGCCGCCTACAGATTCTGTACTTCAACTCGACTACTGGCTTTTACTATAAGCGTACGCACACACACACACACACATAAATATATATATATATATATGTATATGTAGAAAAACTATAGTGTATGTGTACATATGTATCTATTTTCATTTTGTTACTGTCGCTGTCGCAGTCTGTCATTGTTTTATAGACGCGTCTTTGGCAATGCCGCCTTGCCGTCATGGGAACTCCTTACTAGAACATTTGGTATATGGGTGTAGAGCCTGTAGAGCTTACGTCTGTCTACTTCTAAGTAGATGGAAGAAAATTCTTCAAGACGTCGCACTCTTGCGTCTTTTTATTCCCCGCCTCTCGCCTCTTTCGCTGTATTGGAGAATATGCATTTGCTTCATTGTTTTGCCTTGATTGTCTCTTTGATGTGACCGTGGCCCTTATTACAACCGAGTACAAGTCCGTACACATGTTGGCAGTCCTGCAATTTATGGCGTTTCTAGATGACACTCTCTAGAACAATCGCAAACAATCGAGCTGGGCTCCGGACCAACAGGCTTAAACAACAAATAGCAACAAATGCAAGGGGCCCGTGACAGATGTATAGAGTAATATCATTAGGGATCCGGAGCATCAAATAAAGCCAAGTACGAGCACGTTAGTCGAAGGCATGCCACAGTGAGAGATACCCTGTATTGGGTAACTAACATGTGTGCACAAATTCTAGAAGATATGATGTGGATATATCAATATTGGGCAGGAGAGAATGTTCTTCTTAAATGTAACACCTTTAGATCAAATTTGGTATTCCTGCAAGGAGGTGGATTAAATGATCTGCCTGATCGAGCGAGTGATTTGATTGCAACTTAGCTTTTCGTGTGCGTTGTAAAATAATAAAGGATTCGGATTCGAACCGGTCAAACTAACTGCACACACAACACATAAACGTCAACAACAAAGACATAAATCAAAACACGAAACAAATTCAAACAAAACAAACAAAGGTAAGCGCATGCTGCCCCGGTTACAGTTATGTATATGTAAGTAGTTACTTACGAGTCGACTCCGACTCCGACTTCGACTACGACTCCGACTCTGAGTCGAGTCTTCATGCTGTCTCGGCTCGCTTACTCAGGGCCCCAGCAGCAGCCGGGGCATCAGCAGTCGGGGCAGACACTCGGCAATCGGGCGCGTTTGCAATTACAGAAAACCAGTCAGAGAGTCTTCCTCCCATCGAGAGTATGATCTGAGTTAGGAGCTGAACCGAGCTGAACTTAACCAGCGCTTTTCCCATGCAAAGTCTGCTGTCTGCGTGGCAAATGCACCTGTCGCATTCACTGCTTGTGCGCAGCCAGTGGCCAGTGGCCAGTGGGCACTGGCTAGTGGCGAGTGCCGAGTGTTGAGTAGAAAACTGGTCGCGGGCTCAAATTTTTGAATTGCAATCCCAAAGTTTGTATATATGTTATAGGAAAAATTTAAGTCAAGTTCACACACATGTGCAGCATGCATATGTACATATATGTAGACCCATACACATGCATAATACTCTAGAAACAAAAGCATTTCCGACTGTACAATAATTGCTTCCATATGGAAAAAGAGATTTATTGATTATTATCTCTGGGATTTGAAAATTGTGGAATTGAAAAAGATCTTCAGTTTCCTTGCCAATCTTAACGGACAAAGCCAATACCCAACCCTGGACCCTAGGAACTACTGAAACCTCAAACAATTTCTTTCATCTTGCCTTACCGAGAGATTCTAGATTTTGTTTTCGTAAAATATCCATTTACAGAACTCACCTTTGCTTTTGCAGCTTGATCTGAATAGTTATTCCATATAATCGTTATTTTACTATTCCTTTATCTTTTAAAGTTGTTGTTGTTGTTGTTGACTAGGTCCACTTATTTTATTTTAAATCTCTAAATTTGTATATGGCACTTGAATAAATGTTCATTCAGTCGCTTGGGTCACATTTCACATTTAGCCGCACATACTACCCGGGGTAGTCGTGTTCGGGAGGCTTACGGCGTATTCCAAAGGTTTCTAAAGTTGTTTTGTTTTTTTTTTTCTAATAATAGTAGATCTCCGGCATTGTCAAGTCATAGTTGACATCAACGTCAAATTGCTGTCGATTTGATTTTCCTTCTCGGTGCCAGTAGTCGCCGTTAACACAAAAAACATTTTAGTTTGTTGTGATAAGTGTTTGACCTTTCATTGCCAGTTCAAATTTAGTTTTGTGGACCGACTATTCGAGTGAGAATATAGGCATACTCATTGTCGCTAGCATCTGCCTCTCTCTCTCTCGCTCTCTCTCTCTCTCTCGATCGGTTCTAAATACACAGACACACACACACACTCACACTCACACAGGGACATTTAAGTCCACCGGGACGACATCCTTCTGGCTAATTCACGCTTTTAAACATAGTTTACAGCCCAATTGGTTTATAATTACGGTGATTGAGGGCCACGGATAAAAGCTTACTTTTGCGTTTGCATTTAACTTGGCGAGTCTTTTGAAGTTCGATTGTTGAGATTTTGAGTTCGATGCACGCGTGAAACGTGAAACGGACTAGCGGGAAAACGGTCTACCGACAACTGCAAGAGCAGCAGAAACGGCAACGGCAACGACAACGACAACGACAACGACGACAACGACAGCGACAACAATTGTAACGGCGACACGACAACCTAACCTCCACCACCACCACCACTGCGTGGCAATGTTCAATTGTCACTGATTTCAATTGGATTCCAATGCCACCTTCGGCCGCTCCAACGGGCTGCAGCATGATGCGACTGTGTAAGAGGGATGCTCTTCGGCTCCACGACTGATTTAAGAGATTCATCTTTATTCGGCTTTGGCTTCGTTTTCGGTTTCGGTTTCGCATTCGTATTTTCTATTCACACTCAGATTCGGCCCACCAGCATCAGCACGTTTTCTTTTTGTGCAAGCATCTCTTCAACATTTGTCTCTTTCGGCTTAAGAGAGCCTTCCATAGTCACAGATGTAGCGGAGAGAAGCTGCTGAGCAAAGTGACGCAAGTAACCAATGATAGCTGCACAGTGCCCATTGACAACCAATCGCTGGTTTATCGCATTCGGCACCGCCCAGTAAGCGCCCAGTGTCATATATAGCACGCATGACTCTTAAAACTGGGTTTTGACCCTGTAAGGGCCGAACAGGCCATATTTATCCTTAAATAAGTCTACACTGCAATTAATCTCATTCTTATTATATGCATATTCATGTTTCCATCTAGAAAATTCGGCGTGCGTAAAATCCTAACCTCCCAAATCGCCTTTTGTGGTATATTCCGAACTCAATTGTAGTCCAGAAAATAAATTAATTTAAGTTATTTCAACTAATTTCTTCTCTAAACAAAAAGCGTTTGTGTGTTGGGCGGGACTATCCGTCTCATGGTACGATTTATGTGTTGAACATGTTTGATCATGCAGTTAAGTTTTAATCAACGCGCAACCGAAAGAGATGGCAAGCTGTGTAGCAAGTGTTGCGAAATGGCGAAAGACTTTTGTCTACTATCCGATCACCCCCAAATTAATTTTCTGAGATTCATTTAAGAGGTGTTTCACACTTTTCGCACAATCTGCCCTCTAAGATGATAATTGCGAATAAAATTATTTAAGGACGAAGTCTTAAAAGCTAACCTTCAAAAGCCGATCTTTAACGAATTCGTATTTAAGCGATTTTCGAAATTCCATTAATATGGTAATCGTGTAAGTAGCATCTGAAATTTACGCAGCAGGCGTACAATACACTTTTATAAAATATATATTAATATCGATATTTCTTTGTTTTAATGTTTCCACATCTTTCTTTGAATTAGGTGTATTTCCCTTATGGATTATTATAATAAATATATAACATATATATACAGATATTATATTTTTTTTTATATATTTATACAAAATGTTAATCATTTTAACGACATTTTTTTTATAAAAAGCGCCATCCCTTGTCCAACTTGATTAATGAAAACATTTCTAGTATGTCCTGAGCGCCACCTATCATTAAAACTCTTTCTAAATTAAATTTATAAATAATTTTAAAAAATATTTTGAAATTAATTGTATCGGTTAGGGAGCATCGAAAACCGCCATGTTTCGGCAATGATACATTCGTATTGTTTTCACGAACCTTCATTACGAACTACGAATTAAGAGTTTCTTTCTTTCGGAAATATCAACTTAGGTTTTTGCAAAATGAGTTTGGTGGAAATATTTGATAGTTTACCGTTGAGTTCGACAATGAGTACTGCTAAATTCGATAAGGTGCAAAACCTTGCTTTTAACTTACTAATAATGAATTAAGAGTTTCTTACGGGAATCGCAACTATCGGGCAAGCCGTATCCCGAAACATTTATAACTTCTATATATGGTAAAGAATTTTGATAGGATAATAGACAAGTGACTAAACTTCAATTTATATTTATAGTTTTTATTTAAGCATCATTAGAATCATTTGACTTACCTGAAATATTGTTAGAAAGAAAAATTTGAATTTCGGAAGACAGCTGTGTGTGTTTACAGAATGAGCTTGGTGAAGTACTGCCAAATTCGATAAGATGTAAAACCTTGCTTAGAAATACAAATAATGAGTTAGGAATTTTTTCGGAAATCGCAACTTTCGGGCAAGCCGCACTTCGAAACATTTAAAAATTTCTACACACGGTGCTGAACTTTGACAGACTGTGCATATAAATATATTTATTTCTTTAGAATCATTTCACTGACCTGATGTATTGTTAGAAAGAAAGATTCGAATTTCGAATGAGAGCTTTATGTGTTTGCAAACTAAGTTTGGTGGAGATATTTGATAGCTTACCGGTGAGTTCGACAATTAGTACTGCCAAATTCGATAAGGTGCAAAACTTCGCTTACAACTTATGAATAACGAATTAGGAGTTTCTTTCGGGAATCGCAACTTTTGCGTAAGTCGCACGTCGAAACATTTATATCTTCTTCACACGGTGCGAAACTTTGATAGGGTGATAGACAAGTGACTAAACTTTAATTAATATTTATAGTTTTCATTTAAGACAGACTGACTGACTGTACACATAAATATATTTATTTCATTAGAATCAAACTTACCTAAAACGTTGTTAGAAAGAAAGATTCGAATTTCGGACGAGAGCTGTATGTGTTTACAGAATGAGTTTTGTGGAGAGCTGCCGAATTCGGAAATCGCAACTTTCGGGCAAGGCGCACATCGAAACATTTAGAGTTTCTACACACGGTGCGGAACTTTGATAGGGTGATATACAAGTGTCTGAACAGACTACAGAAAAAGAAATAATCGAATTTCGAAAGTGTGCTTTATGTGTTGACAGAATGAATTTGGTGGAGATATTTGATAGTTTACCGTTGAGTTCGACAATTAGTACTACCAATTTCGATAAGGTGCAAGCCCTTGCTTAGTTCTGAAAAACTGCAAGCGACGTAGTATCCTTTATAAACGATGCAACGCAGAAAATACTAAATACCTCTACATAACATATTGTGCGCAAATAAAAATGCGTTTACAAAATAAACTTACTTTTCGCTAAATCCGCGTTGCATGTGGATGATGGATTTATCATCTCAATCAAGTCCTGTCCCTTACTTAACATAATAAAACAAAATAACGCTAACGACTGTACTCAATTGATAGTGTTACAACAGTCTTAACAGAAGTATTAACATAGCATTGTGAATTTCGATTTCCTGCTATCTGTTCAAATATTCAATTATTGAGGAAAGAAAAAATTGATTAAATCGGCTTTCACAATGTAGTATTTGAATTTTAAAATTATTTTGCCGATGTTCGTAAACTCAAGACCTTGGTTGAAAATTAAAAAAACAAGTTGTTCCAGAAAAACAATACAACTTAAGACGATATGTCGCTTCCTGCTGTAAGTAAACCAGTTGATTAAGGTATGTTATGTTGGCCTAACATAACGATGTTAGCCTAACATAGACGCACGAACACACTGCCATTTGAGCTTTTCAATGTCTGTTAGCGGCTGTTTATGTTAAATGCTCTTCAACTATTTTACTCGCAGAAATATATTGATAGGAACGGATAGATGGCAAGCAAGAAAGCACAAGTCGGAATGCTTGACTTATAAACACAGTGAGCCTCCCTTAACCTAAACTAGAAGCAGCTCTTGGTACACGCTAATATCGATTTTGATATTAAATGTTATCGATGACTTGGGCTATGACCAAGAATATGTATACCTTTTGGGATCGGAGCTGCTTCCTTCTGCCTTTAACCAATTAACCCACTTACATTGAGTATGGGGTATATGCATTTATGCATCTTATTTTACCAAGTAACAATACAGAACAAAGCCAGTTATTGCAATTTGGTTTCTTTGCATATTTTAAAGCTGTTGAGCTGTAAAACAAGAATTTTGCGTTTGTTACTTGCCTATGCACGAGCTCTTCAGTTAGTATAAAGAAACGACTTATCGACATTAAAAGGTTAGGATGAGGATTTTATTTATGATTTACGTGTGTGTTATAAGGGATGACATCAGTATATGGGAATTTACTATCTTTAACAAGTTAAGAGAGCCCCCTTTGAACGGAAATATATAATATCTAGAGAGGATACATATGTACATAAGCTGAATATGGATCTACCATAACATTATTTAAAAACTTTATCTTTACATTTATTCATTTTTATTTTCACGAGTCCTCTTTTACTGGACTGCGAGTAACATATACATACATACATCATTCCGGGTGGGATCAGTGTCTACTTATGTGTATTCCAGTGTCGAATATTATGGCTTGACCAGACGGTACTTGGATTTAAGATTTATTAGGTAACAGTTCTATAGGCGGTGGCGTGGTCATAGTTTTCGATTGGGCACGGGATGCTTCCAGACTAGCGCGACGAGCTGCCGCTGCCATATATGTGCCGTAGTATTTGCTCAGGAGCTGCGGATCGACGCCATTGAGCTCCACATAGGCATTTGGCAGCGACATAGTCATTGCTGGCGTGGCCGATGCGCTCAATGGGAGCGTACCTGGAGCTGCGGCCTCGGTTAGGGGGTTTTCCTCCAAAGAATTCGAGTCCTGTTGGCTGCTGCTCGCAGCCGAGCTGTCCAGGGGCGGGGAAACAGAAACGGAAACGGAGAAATTGTGCGGCTCCTGCTCTTCAATGTCCGCATCGAATATGGATTGCCTGGCATCGCTAAGGTACGAATTATTGTCATCAGGCGAGAGCATATGCTGAATGACCTGGCTTCTCAATGGGTGGCTCATGTGCTTTTGGTGTTGCCCTGGCACCTGGCCTGGCAACTCAATTACGTCCCCGTCGACGTCTCCATCTCCGTCAACATCGATATCTGCATCCACATCGCCGTCAGCTGTATTTGGGTTTGTGCTGGGACTCTGTCGCTCCACAACCAATTCGCGGTGGATCATTTGCTGCTTTTTTACCTGGACCTTGGTGATAACCGTATGCTGGGTCTGAGTCGATGAGTCCTCATCCTCAACAATATCCACTATCTGCACATCCGGCGCCAGCAGCGAAGCGACATCAAACTGACGTTTGCGCGTCTGCGAATACAGATTCGCAATTGTGGTCGTCGTTGTGGAATTGATGTAGGCTATATGCTGATGCTGATGCTGATGCTGGGATTGGGGCAGATGCTGGTGCAGATGCTGATGCGGGTGCTGTGATACTTGATAGCTTGGATCCAATCTTGGCTCTGGCTGCTGCTGCTGTTGCTGAATGTGGATCTGCTGCCGCTGGAGAGCCGTGGCCGCAGCCGTGTACTGGGGCAGATTGCAGGGTGGAGTGCGTCCAAAGAACTGGCCAATGTAATGCTGATGGTAGGGATAGTTTAGGGCAGCGAGCTGCATTGATGCCTGCGCGGCGGGAGGTGGCGGAGTGGTTAGGTCTAATGGAGGCGGGCTCGGGGAATCTGTGCTGGCGTCGTCAACGGAGAGCCCCATGTGCCTGCGAACCTTGCGCTGGGCTTTCCGTCGCCGAAAGTCTCCTTTGCGAAAGTCATCCATGTTGGCGGGATGAATGGCCCAATAATGACCCTTGCCATTCGCACTGCGCCCCGATTTGATAAAGCAGTCGTTTAGGGATAGATTATGCCTAATCGAGTTCCTCCAGCCGGGCCCACGGGTCCGAAAGTACGGATAGTTATCCAAAATATATTGATAAATGTCGGAAAGCACGAGTTTCATTTCAGCAGAGCTCAGAATGGCCATGGCAATAAGTCCAATATAGCTGTGCTGTGGCTTTGGCTCCTCGGGCTGAAAAATGCGCTGCGACTGAGGGAACAGCGAGATCGTTGAAAGCGTTGCCAGGCGATTTCCAGCTCCTGCACAGTGCACAGAGCTGTACGGATGTAGCCAGGTGGGCAATGCCGTCGAGCCAACGGCCGATCCCGCAGCCGACGCGTACTGGGGACACCTTAGACGCTCAATGTTAAGGGCATAATTGTACAGCTGCAAGCGATACTGTTCCAATGCCATGGTCGTCACCTGGGGATGCGTCTGCCGCGGGCCTGTCGTAGTGGTTGACCCGCAGCCGGTGCTGCCAGGCGATCCGCCAAGCGGATAGATGCCAGTCACGAAATGCGGCTTAAGACTTGGAGCGCGAGCGCCTGCGGGTGCTTGATCCTGTTGCTGACTGGGCGAGGAAGACCGCGATTGGGTTAAGTCTGTGTTTGCCATCGGATTTATTCTTGTTTTTCCTTCTTCTTCTTCTTGTTGTTGTTGTTAAATTAAGCAACATTTACAATATTTATAATTATCACACAAGCCTTATCGACCACTCTTTGTGCGGGACCCATTCCAAATTCTTTAAATTTAAAACTGAAAGGAATATATTTTATAAGTAAACAAGTTATCGACATTTAAATAAGTTTTTTTATTAAAAATATTCTGTTTTCCTTCCTAACACTAGCTGCGTTTACTGGGCGCTGAGTCGGATAAATTCTGCGCCATTTAGGGCGGAACTTCATGTGGGGGGTCAGGTCAATGGGGTCGACGGACCAACGATCTGCTTTGTGTATTGATCTTCGGTATTTATGTTAATGAGAGCTCCACTTGATGTCACTTGCCAAGTGATGGCCGTGTTTCTCGTTTTCACGCTTGATATAATAAAAACACACTTCAAATCTCGAGAGTATACGCGGCCGTCCGTTTTAAGTAGTTCGTAAGCATGTCCAAACGAATATTTATGAATACATACGCATATGTATTTGAGTATATGTATATGTATATATATGTATACCTCCTAGAACCAGCATAACAATATGAATGCACAGAGGTGCGCTAATTGTTTTCTTTTTATTTTTATGCTAATCGCTCGCACGGGCATCCAGTCTTGATAACAGGCGAATATTGATTGTCTTTTTCATAGTTAAGCACATTTTGCTTTAAATGTACTTATATCGAAGTCTGTTTACGGTATACTTGGCTTTAGCTGGTCACTTTTCTTCTTCTGCTAATCGACGAGCTCCTGAGCTCCACATTACCTAAACTAAAGAGGAAAGAGCAAAGACCAGTGACAGGTACACCAGGTACACTTGGATCCTGCCTGTTTGATAGAAGCACAACAATTGGGCGATTCAAAAGGAAGCATGGGAATAAGAAGCAACATAACCCCCAATCCCCAAAAACCCATACCCTGCCTATCTACGCATCACATCCAACCAAAACAAATTCTATCTTTTAATTTTAACGAAATGTCCATCTGTTAATGTAATATTATACTATTTAATCATTGCCTCCTTTAAGAGCACTTCTTGAATAAAAAGCGAATACGATATAATAATAAAACAAGTTAGAATGCTCTAGTCGGGAGTGCCCAGGGGATACCCTGAACCATCTCCTTCCTTGAAAGATACCGCATCTGTATATACTATTCTAGAAGCTACATGTTAAGTTTGGTGGCTCTAGCCTTTATTATTATTGACCAAAATTGCTCAAATAACAGGATTTCGATATCGATTTGTATCGATTAATTGGAAACGCGACAAGTTATCGAATATCGAAAACAAACTCGATCTGCGCGGGCACTAGGAGGACCTATAGCTACAATTTCAAGTCTCTAGCTCTTATAGATTCTAAGATTCTTGCGTTCGGATAGACGGACGGACAGACAGACGGACATGGATTGACTTGATCGACTTGGCTATTGATGCTGATCAAGAATGTACATATACTTAATGGGGTCGGAGATGCTTCCTTCTGCAGGTTACATACATTTGCACAAATATAATAATAATAAATACACTATTTACCCATATAAACCTACAATTCAAGATTACAGACGACATAAGACCGATTGTCTCCAACAAATATTTTAAATCTGTCTTGTGAATGCGGTGAAATTTTACAAAACTCTATCTAGCTCTTTTGACTTGGAATGATACATATTCTGTGGTCACATATATAGTCATATGAAATCTATTTCGATTGAACCCTAAATAGTTATGGCTTTCGAGACTCTTCTTTATGCATTTACCGAACGCTACTGAAGTTTGGCCAAGAAATTTTACCACATTGTCGAATGCGGATAGTCTCTAGCTGACCCTCCCGCAAAACTTGAACACAGGAACATAAGACGGACAGATATATTACCTTAGAATGTAGTTCTCGTGAAAACTTTAGCGATACAACAAATTAGAATTCGATTAAAATACAATCTACAATTAAAATCAAAACCAAAACCTTTTGTTTCCCAAACTGAATAAGACTATGATTATATTTTATTTATTGACGTTTTATTCTTTAATCGGAAATCCCAATTTTTGTTAATGTGACCCAATTTGTATAAAATATAACAATTAAACCTGCAACTTGCGCCAAATCGAGTGAGTAAGAAGAAAAATGTTTTCATACGAAAACAAAAACAATTTCGATAGATCGTTTCCATGGAAGCTTTGTGATATAGTGCTCCGATATAGATAGGATCTTGCATATATGTAAGGAGCATAGTTAAGCTAATACATTTCGAGTTAAGTTCGAAAATTTTGGAACAACAAAAAAGTTATTCATACAAGAACTTACTCTTCGACCGATCGTTCTTATATGCTATATAGCTATAGCTATATGAAATACTGGTCCGATACCACCGCATGCTGCGTGCAGCAGAAAGACCTAGATGTCGTAGATGTCTTCTAGGACTTAGACATTTAATGCCTTAATTATAATACCCTCTTTTGTTGAACAGCAAATTATGTATATGTATAGGTAGCATAATTAAAGTAAGTTTTTATACCCTTAACCCATTGTAAATGGGTAAAAAGGGTATTATGTATTTGTGCAATTGTATGTAACAGGCAGAAGGAAGCATCTCCGACCCCATAAAGTGTATGTACATTCTTGATCAGCATCAATAGCCAAGTCGATCTAGCCATGTCCATCTATCTGTCCATCCGTCCGTCCGTCCATATGTATGAACGCAAGGATCTCAGAACCTATAAGAGCTATAGCCTTGAAAATTTAGCTGTAGGTGCTCCTATTGCCCGCGTAGAACGAGTTTTCGATACTCGAAAATTTGCCCCGTTTCCAAGTAATCGATAAAAATCTATGTCGAAACGCTGTCTTTTAAGAAATTTTGGTAAATAATAAGAATTCGAGTCTGCTCACTTGACATGTAGCTTCTAGAATAGTACATATATCTCCATTTGGTGCTAGAAGAAGAATGTTCAGGGTATCGCCTAGTCGGGAGCTCTCGACTAGAACCTCTTACTTGTTTACAATGTGTTTCTAGCCTTGCCTCCGACATATCTTGCATACAAACAGACGGACATGGCCCAGCGTGTCGTCCTGGCCGATCTGAAGTCGGAGATGTTAATTTCGGGACAACATAAAATTCACTTCGCGCGGATTAACAGACAATTAACATACTGCTCACAACTACCCCAAAACTTAGGCACATTTTAATAATTAATTTTGACAATACTTTTCACAGCAGTCAATCAGAGAAATATTGCCAATTGCCTTTAACGTTAAGAAGTTTAGTTTCAAGCACACTTGATGACATTTTTCATTGTCCTCAGGTAACATAGACACACTTATCACTAACACTTATTACCGTTGCAGTTGAATTGTAATTTCTTTGTTATATTAACGTAAGTTCAAGGGCACACAACTTTATTGTACGAACTTATTGTTACACATATTATTTGGCCAAACTTTGAAAGACTTGTAGATACACTTTTGCGTTGAAACTGGAGTATGTAGGTTTTTAGGTATGTTTTGATAATTATAAATCCATGTCGATAACACTTTGTAACTAACGGAATATGTACCTTGGGTATATTATAGGTGATCGATCGAAAATTAGATTGCAACTATCCGCGAGCCAGGCATAATAGACTAATAATAACTCAACTCGCGTTGAGTTTGAAATCATGCGTGTGGTCGGCGCTGAGTATCGACTGGGTCTGGGTGAGTAAGCGAAAATTGCCTTTGCAAAATGGATGAGGCTGGCCAGACTAGTCACACACGCCACGCAGGGTAGAAGCAGCACGCTGGAATAGGCCCCGCCCCTTAATGTCGTGTGTATGCTGCATTTTGATTGGTGCTCGCTCTGCAAGGCTGCAGGGCTGGCCGTTTACAGCCGGTTCGAGCAGCCAATCAGCTTCGCCTGCGCTGGCATTACAACAAATACATACCGGACGCATGTTGTCGTCGCTGACAAGCCCTTTGCCTAGCTGCGGCGGATCTAGCTATCTTACTTCCTCAAGCGCACTCAGGATACATTAGTTTCAAAATGTCGAAAACACCTTCGGGTATATATTGTTTAATCATTTTTATCAATTAAATGTTGCAGCCACAGTCTGAAACAAGCAAGAGTGCTCTTGCCGCGAGCGTGCTCGAATTGGAGATACTCTGTACCGAGCTACGAATATCATACCATCTTATCATCATGTACATACACACATATGTATACAGTCACACGGATCGCATGCAGAAGACGGACCTTAGCCAGGGGTTGTGCATCTATTCCACTTTTTGTTAACGTTGTATTTAAATAACAGTCGTACTTATTTCCCGAAGGTAACACAGTTTTTTAGGCTCAGGCAGTATATATATATATATATATATATATATATATATATGTGATTATAATTTGTGTTTACCCATTGAAAACGGGCAAAGAGGGAATAATGTTTTTGTGCAAATGTACGTAACAGGCAGAAGGAATCATCTCTAACCCCATAAAGTGTATATATTCTTGATAAGAATCAAAACTCACGTCGATCTAGCCATGTCCGTCTATCTGTCGATATATAGTACAAACGGACAGACGGACAGGGCTGCGGCTATTGATGCTGACCAAGAATACACTTTATGTGCTCGGAGATGCTCTCTTCACCCAGATACATACCTTCACACAAAACCATAAAAAGGGTGTTTTAAGCAGTTTCAATGGGTTCAGGGTATGAAAACGGTGAAATAATAAACACAAAGGATGACTCTTCACATTTTTAAAATGTATAGAATTTAACATTTTGTTAGATACCTTAAATTCATAATCATTAAATGTAGATATTACATAATATCTTTATGCTGTACATTTTGATCTTACATAAATTTTAAAGAGGCAAAAACTAGCAAAATGTTTAATCGGATAAAAGTCAAGTTTGTATATCATTAAAAAGAATATTAGGAATTCATTAAACTATATTCTAGCTGTTTTATGAAATAAGCACAGAAGGTCTATTCAGTACAGGTCGAGCATACCCTGTACAACAGGGGTTCATCGTTTAGTACATAGCTTGTATTAAAATCTTTATGCCTGGAAGGGTATGAAATCTTCGGGATCCCAAAAATAATCATTCTTTCTTGTTAACCAGTTCAGGTATAGGCTTTAGAAGGATATGAAGACTCTATTATAATTAAAAGTAAATTATAAATTGTGACAAAAGTCCATTTGTCAGTTGCAATAAGTCGAAATTGGTAAACGAGATGCATAAATTTTGGGAAAATCCTAATCTTCTCGACTCCTTGCCGAACAAATCAGTTTCTCAAGTGCATTCAGGAAACGACTGAAGAATGACAATGGCAAAATGAAAATCCGCATCCGCAAATCGGCCAAATAGCCAACAATGCGGTTAAGATTCCCGATTTCCGATTCTGAATTGATCCGTTTGGCTTTGGTCCCGGTCCCACATTGTATACTTTGATCCGCACAATTCTCATTAGTGCAAATGTTCAGAAAACCCAAAACAAGTATTTCTTATCATTGTTATTATTTGTTTTCGTCACTTAAGGGCCTTAAGCATATATTTTTCCAATGAATTTCTTAAGCGGTTCTAAACAAAGGCACCTATGTTTTTGCAAGGCATTCTTCTCAAGTATTCAGAGATCCAATTGAAGCCACTTAAAAATGTATTTCGTATATTTGTAAACATGTCTCTTGAAAATATATATTCCAAAACTTGATAGTTGCTAAGCTAGATCTAAAGAAACAATCGTAAGGGTTTGTATAAAATCAAGTTTTGGCAAAATGCTTATAAGGGTATTACATCTTCGGCGTGCCAATGCTAGCCAGAGACTTTCTTGTACTTAGAGCAGTTTTCTGAAATAATAAGCTGGATTCCTTTTATTGAAGTTGTGGAACCATTTGCACACACACACACCTGCATTTATATCGGTCGCCACCGCATTCTGACCCGGATCTTAAAGATTTCAGCCGATTATATTTTTCCTTTTTACACACATTTCAATAATAGAACCAAATTATCAACACCACAATAGATTGAAGAGCCCGATAGTATTGCGGCGCACAAGGCAACTGAGCTGCGAAAATATGAGAAGTCATCGTCTTGGGGCGTACCAACGACAATCGGTTGTGGGAGAGTGTATTCATCGGCGTCTATATCTTTGGCCCACAATCAAGGCGGTTGAGCATAGCAATCAATGAGCTACAATCATCAAATAAGACCACAACGCTATCAACACCATCATGCAGCCGATCCTCATTCTCCTGGTTTTTACCTTCATCCCCATCCTTGTGTGGCATGGCTCTGTTTTGCCATTGGCTGAGCCTCTGTCTGCTTACCTTTATTACGCTGTATCAAAAATAATACATTTAATAGATACACAGACAGACATGTTGTCTTTCAGGACCCACAGAGTGAGATAGAGATAGAAAGAGAGAGGGACAGAAAAATAGAGGGAGACAGAGCTAGCGATACACAATAAAAGTAACAGTAACTGGCATTAGTTGATGTTGAAGCCGTGTTGCCAATTAAGCTATTTATTTGCCCAGATACATTTGGCTATTTTCAGAGGTCTTCAGTCGGAATACTATTTTCAAGCAGATTTAGTTTTCATTATTTTACTTACTTTTACAGCTCTTTGCCTTTTTTGTGCCAAGATTGTGAATTTTATCCTATACGTCATCTTCCCAACAGCCATTTTAGCTGTTTTTATACTCTAAGCCCGCTGAAAATGGGTAAAACGGGTATAACGGATTTATTCAAACGTATGTAACAGATAGAAGGACCTTTAAGAGGCTGCGATTTTGTTTCCGATAACCGATAACTGGACTCCAAGCAATCGATAAAGATCTATATCGAGAGGCCTGTTATTTGAGCAAATCTTTCGGGATTCAAGAGCTAGATTCACCATATTTGTCGTGTAGCTTCTATACAGATCAACTATTCTTAGCACGGCATCCACTGCTCGGGCACTCCCGGCCACTTTGACCACCTTTTGGAGCACCTGAAGAGTGGAGAGCTGAATGTGTGTATGCATTCCCGCATTCAATGGAAAAACAGGAACTAAAAGCGCATTCGACATGATGTCATGTTCGCAATGAGAAATCATCAGCGCGCTGCTTGACATAAACTGTGAATTAGGGATGGCCACGGGTTGGCCACGGGCTGGCTATGGGGACTGGGACGACGAGAATGAATTGGCTCTAAAGCTTGGATGGGGTCGTCTTCATTAATGTCTAGCTTAGCGGGCTTCTGTGGCTTCAATTCCCCATGGTCTGTGTTATTTTCAATAAACGGATTAAGTTGTACCAGTTGCTAGTCAACCTAAATACATCATTACATTAAGGTAGCTGCACATAATATGAATGAATGAATCTACTCCTTTTAAAAACAAACAAAACATCGAATTGGCCGAAATGTGATAAGCCATCAGTTTAATTCCGGAGCAGACCATATAAAGTCCATGTGCGATATCATCCATAATTTGTCTATTCAATTCCATGCCCAATTCCCCCGGACATAGCTCGTGTTCTATTTCTATTTCATTAGAGTTGCCTTTCTTAGCGTCGCGTCGCGTTGATCCCCCTCATTGTTGGAGTTATCGTTGCTCTTGAAATAACAAATTTTGTGGTTGCTTCCTGTTGTGTGCGTGCGCCCTGGGATTAGCCGTTCCCCGCTCCAGACCCAGACCCAGTCGAGGTCCCAGTCCCAATCCCAGCCCTCGTGCTGCTGCTTGTTATGTTTAAATACCGTTTAACAATTTCCCGTCGGCGGGTTTTGTACAACATTTTTGTCTTGTTGTTGGCCCAAAGCAAATGAGCAAGAAAAGGCTACATATTAACTAACTACCCTTATTCGCCCACTTGTCCTATTGTATATTTGTATATTTGTATATACATATGTACATTCAACTTAAGCTCGTTATGAAAGGGAATTCCCCAGAGTTGGTGATTTTCAAACAATTTGCGCGCATTACGGCTACTTGTTACATCAACTATGTGTATATGTGTGCGAGAATATATGTATATAAGTGATAATATTCAAAATCAGAAACCAAAAAATAACAGTCAAGATAACTTGAAGGTTGTTGTATTGATGGATATATAGTACGTTAGAAATACGTTGAGAAAGAACTTACATAAATATCCAGTCAATCGACCGAGGGGCCCAGCTGTGGTCGCAAGATACAATAACTAATACAAACCAAGGTAATCTACTTGCTAAATTGTTTTATGTACTACACCTGATACAATAAAATGCAATCTACTTGCTAAATATGCTTAAATTGGAAAAGACAGCTTCGACCAGAATCAGGACAGAAGACTCGGAACGTGCTATAGATCGTAGAAAGTTGGACAATATTTAAAACTTTCTCTATTTGGGACAGAGAAGATTATTTGCTTATTTAACCCAAAGTGGAGTCGATTCTACAATTCTACAGTTAATTAGTAAAACACAAGAATTCCAGATTAAACCACGTAAGGCTATAACAATGATTGTTTCTGTACAGATTCAATTCTATATTGATCAATCGAGCACATTCATATTTATATATCTCTATATATAAGACTGTTTATCCTGACTGACTGACTGACTGACTGACTTATTATCTGACTGATTGGTGATCAACGCACAGCCCAAATCGTAAAAGCTGAGCAGCTGAAATTTTAACTGTAGTTACCTTATGTGATGAAGGTGCACGTTAAGACGGGGTTTCGGGAAATTCCATACGAAAGTATGGAAAAATCGCGAAAAACGTTCGTATGAAACTTTTTTGTTTACAATCCGACCGGCCTCGAACTCATTTTCAAAGGTCTTTCATTTAAGGGGTGCTTCAAACTTTTCCAAAAATGTATTCCTCCTTGGTGGAAATGGGAATCAAAGATTTGGTGGATGACATTTCGCCCTTAAATTCATTTTTAAGAATCTATGTGAAAAATCACTTTTTGCAGAACCCAAACTTCTTCGGTAGAAATGCGATTCAAAGAATTTGGTGTCCGATTTGATTCAAAATTATTTTCAAGAACTTAATGATAAGATCTTAATGAATACATGTTTTAACGATTTGTGCAATTCCACCCGCAACAGTGGTAAATTGGCGGAAAATGTTTGTATGAACGTTTTTTGTTCATTTTTGAAGTTTTTTTGGGAAAACTTATATTTATTAAATTATATTATTTATTTATATATATAAATCCGCAATTTTTACTACATCCTCTTTCTTGCTCTAATATTTGACTTTTAGTGAATTCCCGGTATCCCAATAAAGCTTACAAATTAGGTTAAAAAGTAAAGGTATGAGTTATTAGACAAACTCGGGTTATTACCATCGCCTGTAATATGCCATTTTCTGTTTGAATATGAAGCCATTAATTGAATATAAATGTAATTTTAGAGGGTGCCCGGCATGCTGAGAGGGGAAGGGAAGTCAACGCCAAGTGTTGTGTTTGCGTTTAGAGTGCGAAAAATGTAGAAAACTGGGGGGTAATGGAGGAGTTGATGCATTGTTAGCAACTACCACCAGCTAGTCATGCACCCTCCTAAGGCGAGAATAACCAGCTCAATCAGATAATTTGCAGGTATCTGGTTACATCTGATGCTGCTTCTGCTGCTTCTGCTGCAGCCGGCCTGGCCTCAACATCTGTCGCCGTAACGTCGAATTGATGTACATTTAACTCAATTGATGATTCAATTTGCCAACAATAAAAACGCGTTTAATGTGGCAATGATACGAATTAGGTATTTCTCTGGTCCAAGCAGGGGCGATCGCTGGCCATGTTGAACGTGCTTATAGAATATAACCCTTACTTAATTAAACTAGGTAACTACAAAATTTATTAACACTTTTCCATGATCCCAGTTGCCACGCATCCTCTAAATACAACTTTTAAAGAGGAGACCCTCCTATTTCGGTCAAATCTCATCCGCTTGCCCAAAACTGTGGTAAATTGGCTTTCAAATTCATTTTTATGCCCTGAATCCATTAAAAATAGGTAAAAAGAGCATAATGTATTTGTGTACATATATGTAACAGCCAGAAGGAAGCATCTCCGACCACATAAAGTATGTACATATATTCTTGATCAGCATCAATAGCTGAGTTTCTCTAGGCATGTCCGTCTGTCTGTCTGTCCGTACGAACTCCGAACGCATGGATATCAGAACCTTTAAGAGCTAGAGACAAGAAATTAGATGTACGTCCTTCTACTTCACATGTTTATTCTAGAATAGTATATATATATTAAATATCTTTCATTTTATAACTATCCCCACCTCCCCGCTACTACCACATAGCTATAACTCAAGTTAATAACCCAACTTGTATTGCCAAGCAATTTAAGCCACAATTTAAATGCAATTTACTTTTTGAGAATACACAAATATTCTATTGTACAATAAGATATACAGTTGAAAATTTCATTCATATCGGTTTTTGTTTTGTTTTTCGGTATTGGCTGCGCTCGTGTTTGAGACGCGAATTTCAAGAGTTTCTGTATACATGTACACACACATGCGCGTCTGCTTTGAATCCTGTCATCAGCATTGCAATTGCGATTGGTTTCTGTGCTGCTGATTTAATTGTCTTTAGTGTGGCTGTTGTGTAGAGGAAAGTATTTTTTTTTTTGCTAGTGTGGCTGCTGAGTAGAGTCGGCAGCGAGTAATGCGGTCAGTTGCGTGTTCGAACCCTGCCAATGGAACTTTTTTTTTATTTAGCTTTATTAGTTCAAACAACCTCGTAGCGCGTGCTGCGTTTGGTGCTGGAATAAGCAAGTTCAGGGTATTCCCTAGTCGGTAGCTGCCGACTAGAACCTCTTACTTGTTAAAAATCTTTTAGAGGGATTTTAAATTATACGTACCACGGGCAAGGCTGGGGTATACCCTATATTATTCTGTATTTCTCACAACCATAACCCGTAACCCGCTAAAACCTCAGCCGATGGTACCCTTAAATAACATATATCCTTTTGGTCATAGCTTGTGCTCCAAATTAATTTGGCATCTGGCAGCATTATTATTGGTCAAAATTCATGAGAAAATGGAACCATCAAATATCCTATATAGACATAGGACCAACTTTCCCACCACCATCTTTTAGAGAATTTATATTATAGGTACCAAGAGCAAGGCCCGGGTATACCCGCTAGTTGTAATATACCACGAGTTTTGGAAAGAGAAGAAAATTAGTAGAAACATACAACTTTTCTGATTTGTAGCGAAGTGGGGGATTCAAAGAGTTAAATATTCTTGATATATACGTATCGAGAGGTATCTGCCATGAACTTAAAAGATAACAACACTTAGACATCGATTCTTGTCAATTTAATGAAAACTGGGTAAGACTTCAATAATTTGAAGTAAACTCCTACATGGTTAGCCCTACGAAAGCTACGTTCGATATTTCAAGTCTCTAGCTATTACAGTCTCTAAGCTCAATGCGTTATTGAATATGGACAGGCAGATATTTTCAATATATACTGGGAAGCATAAGCCAATAAGCCAAAGCCTTTATATTCTTTTTACCTATTCTCAATAGGCTCAGCGCATTAAAATGTCTAAATCAAGTAAAGAAAAAAAGTCAAAAATTGCAATAGCAAGTACGGGTAATAGCCGTTCAGCCCAATCTGTGTTCGTGTCTACGTCTGCATTATTAATGCCCTCTCTTCTGAAGGTTTCCTCAACTTTAACATGAGGTATGTTACTTCACAACATATTTTTCGACTTCGTTTAATGTTATCATATTTTATTTGGATGCTCTTTAACTCCCGGCTATAAACATTCTGATAGTTTTCATATTTATTTTATATTAACTTTGTAAGGCTCACAATAGACAATCAATTGGATGAACATATTATATGTATATGTACATATATGAGAGTTGACAAGAGTTGACAACATTTTACTCAAATTTAATGATTATATTAATGAATAGAATTTGTTCCATATAATAGTGGAGTAATGCACAATACAAGGAGACGGACGAGGAGATATTCTTTAATTTTAAAAGAAGACAAAATTAGACCAACCAATTCAACATCAACATATAATTACATCTTACGTAAAAACATGTTTGTTATATGATTTAAAGTTTGTATTAATTAGAGTATAATATCTTCGCATATTCAGATGTTGCGTGTACTGTTTCGTGTTGTATTTTAGGGTAATGCTGTGTTAAATTATTTGACACTCGAGTGGAAGAGGACAAAAGTTGTTAATTTGTTTATTGGATTGCGCAATGTATACAGTTTTGGGTGGTGTACTAATGCACTCGAAAAATACCATATAATAACAGTAGCAACAAAGGCGCGAACATGTCGCCAGCGTCGAGACAAAGCGACGACCATTGTTCACTTTTATCCCCATCTCCTTGCCAGCTTGACTAACAGCCCCGGGGCTGTGTTTACCCACCCGATGTAAAATTCCGCAATCATTCGGCTGGAAACATGGACTTGGTTTTGAATTTGCAATTGTTATTGCTTACAATATCCATTTTTACAGGACCATATTCATTTTGTATAGTTTTGTATACAATATACAATATACATACATATGTACATAATTTCGTACGAGTATATCAACTAAGTTTGTCTAAACACTTGGCAATCGATTAGCCTAAAAGAACTTCTCGTGTGCAAATTTTCTACTGGGTCGCTACAACGTGCATCTCATTCGCACCTAACGCTGTACTGCTCGATGCCAAACACAAATACATGCGATTTTTGCCCATGTACATACATATATACGCGCACACCTCCATACACATACACAATACGGTTACAACTGTGAAAAATTTGGGCGCCAAGCGCAAACGCAAACAAGAAACTCGAGAGGACCAACCCAAAACGCCGCCTTCACTGCGGGGTAAACAGCAAGCGCGGACCGCGGCAGCGCGCCTAGCACGCAACGGAATGGAGTTATCGCGCCGACGGCAAAAATAATACATACATACATATACGCACGCACTTACAGTTACATATGTACAAATACCGTTGTATGCATATAATACATACATATGTATGTATGTTTGTCCAATAGTTTTTGTTAAAGCGGAAGGCAATTGAATTGATTTTTTTTTATAAAAATAATTAACAACAAAAGCTGTTAACACAGAAAAATTTCTCGGTTTCTATACTTGGTTGTCTATTTCGATTTACCTAAATTTTGTTTTGACCTTGGCTCGTCACATTTTTTCCAATTTTAATTAAGAAACTTAACATTTCAATTTTATAAAAAAGTGTTTTTATGTGCATTTTATACCTATACTTACGCATTTTATAACTATACTTACGCATTTTATACCTAAACTTACACATTTTGATCCAAGCCAGTTTCTCAAGAATTTGGAGAGTTTTAAGACGGGAGCATCCGCCAATGAGCTACCCCCTGCACCTTCTTTCGCTATTATTGCTGTTTAAGCATTTCCACTGATGGTTCATATAGCAGCTATATGATATACTTGTCCGATCCAGCTGGTTCCGACATACATACATACATACATACATATATACTGCGTGCAACAGAAAGAGGGACTTCTCTAAAGTTTCATGACGATAGCTTAAAAACTAGAACATAGAAACACCCGGACGGACGGTCATACGGTCAGACGGAGAGGCGGACATGGTCGGACTATATCGGTTCGACTTATGCTACTGATTAAGAATATATATGTATGTATGTATACTTTAAGGGGCCAGGGATGTCTCCTTCAAGACAAAATTAGAATATCCTCTGAAAGGGTATAAAAAGGATTGTGTGAAAGTTTTTCGCTTACCCTGCGATCGGCTTCAAAAATTTGTTAAAGATCTTTGTGAAAATTCATCTGAACCGTTTTTCCCATTTATTTGATAATCCTTGATGGAAATGGGGGAAAAAGTTTTGGTGGGTGATGTTTCGCATTAAAATTCATTTTTAAGGAGCTATACCCACACACACACACTTTTCGCAGAATCCAAGCTTTATACATTCATATGTACATGTATCCATGTTTGTTCTATATACATACATATATGTACATATGTAAACATGCATGCATGCGTACATGCGTTACATGTCCGGCTACCTACATATGTGCATGCACACATACATATGTACATACATACACATATATACATACATGTATGTATGTTGCATTTTTGCATTATTAAAAATATGCCTGCATACATGTGTATATATGTACTTATATATAGCATGCTCACAAATATATACATATGTATGCATGTAACATGCTCATAAATATATATGTATGTATGCATGCATACATACATATGTATGCATGTCAGTTTGTATATATGCAAACTTACATTCACACATACATGAACACGATAATACATATGTAACCACATGTACATATACATATACATACATACGAACAAAGAAAAACACAAAGAAGCAAAAAATATCAAAAACAACACCAAAGAAAAACAAAAACGAGGAAGAAAGGCTATCTTCGGCACGCCGAAGATCTAATACCCTTGCAACCTTTTAATGCCGAGAAAATGGTTAATGCCGAGCTTGGTGAAGGTATCTTGATAAACAAAAAAGGCTTTCAATACAAAACCTAGTTTTCGACCGATCGTTCCTATGGCAGCTATATGATATAGTGGTCCGATCTTAAAAGGATTTTGCATATATATGAGGAGCTTAGTAAAACTAATAAATGCCGATTTTGGTCAAGATATCTTGAAAAACAAAATGTTTTTTCATACAAAAACTTAATTTTCGACCGATCTTTCCTATGGCAGCTATATGATATAGTGGTCCGATCCTGCTGGTTTTGACATATGTGCTGCGTGTAACAGAAAATGGGACTTCTGCAAAGTTTCATTAAGATAGCTTTAAAACTGAGAGACTAGTTCGCATAGAAACAGACAGCCGGACAGACGGACATGACTATACCGACTCGACTGTTGATGCTGATCAAGAATATATATACTTTATGGGGTCGGAGATGTCTCCTTCTATGCGTTACACATTTCACGACAAAATTATAATACCCTCTGCAAGGGTATACAAACACTACATTAGCTAAGTTTGCAAAGGTGCAGAGACTACTTGAATTCCTGAGAGGAGGAGCGCACGAGGCAGAAGTTCGCTTTATTTAAAATTGCAGCCCAGCGACAAATAAGCTTGTCCTGCGTTTGGCATTAGAAAACAAACATGCATGCATACACATATAAACACATAAATGCATGCAAGCACCCACACACACACACATATATACACACAATCGCACACACACACAAACAAGCACGCATATAGTAGGCAAAAGAAAATATGTATGCTCTTTTCATACGCATTTATTTATAACAGATTTAATACCACATCCAGTTGTGATCTGTCTTTCAATTCAAATTCAATTTCAAACCTATAACTAACAACTTTAGTCGTTCCTTGAATTGTTAACAGCTGTTCTCAAGGTTATGGTCCATCGACATAGTCGCGACCTCCGACATTAATGCGTCCCTCAGCGGCGGTTACCGAAAAGCCAAGAATACGTGCATCCATTTTGGTCATCTTATTCTTCTTGATTTTCTTCTGCTTATTCTGTAATGCATGTATGTATATTTTTTGAAAACGTATAATCAATAAATTTAAATCAATTAATTACCTTATTATCTCCGTTATCATTACACGACGGCGTTATAGCCGGCGCCGGCTTACACATATCATCATTGTGCGCATTTTGCGCACGCTGCAGGCTTTTGTATTTGCTGCGTCGCTCCAAAAATTGCTTGGCAAAATCCGTCGACTCCTTACCCTCGCCTGGAAAATGGGAAAATTGAAGTGAATCCAAGTGATAAAATATATGTTCAGGTAAACATACCCAGGTATATGCGTACATAGTCCTTCACCTCGTAGGGAGCTTCCAGGTCTTGCAGAAAGGCCACAAACGTTGGCACTGCATGGTGAATATATTTTGACAAATTAATCAAATAAATATCTATTTAATCTGTGTGTGTATGTGTCTGCTTACCATCCACCTTGGCGGACATGTTATCCAGGCTCTTTATACACCAGGTGGTAAACTCATTCTCATACTCGTTCACCTTGCTGCTTGAGGCGTCGCTGCCGCTGCTCTGCTGCGGCTGAGCCTTAGCGTTGGACTTTTTGTCCTCGCCAGCCGAGACCTTAGGCGTCGCCTTAGCTGGTGCCACTCTATTGTTTTTCTCCAGCTGCTGGCCACCGGCAGCTCGGGCAGTTTTCGTTAATACATTTTGCATGGTCGGCAATGTTTGACTCTTGCGCAGGTTGCCGCCGACGGACTTGGCCTGCGTGTGGGATTGCTGCTTGCTGGTCGCCGGCAAGCCGGCGGCGAGCACAGAAGCGGCAGTTGTGGCGCCCATGGGTACATATTTGGCAGCCGGAGGCGCAGCCGGAGCCGGAGCGGGCGTTTGATCATCCCACAGCCCGGTGTTGGTTGCACTTTGGTTGGCACTGCCAACAGGTCCGCTCCACGCCTTGTTGGTATTGCCCCAGATGTTGGCTAGGCCACCCGACACGGACAGGTTGACGGCAAGCGCCACTTGCTGATGCTGTTCGTGCTCCCGACGGCGCTGTTGCTCCAGCAGCTCATTGGCCAAGCGCTTGGCCTCTTCGGCCTGTATGTCGACCAGGTTCATAACGGGCGCCGGAGCCGGCGACGCCTGCCATTTGAGGAGCGCATCGTTTGCCTCGGCTGCTGCCGCTGCCGTTGCCCGCATTTGTTTATCCAGCTGCTCCTGTTGCCGCTGCTGATCAGCACGCCGTTCTCGCCGCTCGGCCTTCTGGATCTCGGCCAGTCCTGGAGCGGCGTTATTAACGCTTGGCGCTTGCAAGGACCATGGCGCGATTGAAGTGCCATGCGAACGGTTTGCCTGCTGCTCCATCTTGCCGCCGCTTGTCTTTATGCCTGGCCCTGCTGCAGTTGAAGCTACATTACGATTGATTGCATTTTTTTTAAGGAAATTATATTTCTTACCGGATGCACTGGTCGCGGCTTGGGCATTGCCAAGCAAAGCCTTGCGGCGCTGAGCTTGTATTTGCTGCTGGCGCTCCTTTTCCTCTTGTTGTTGTCGACTTTTTTCCTCCTCCGCTAGCATCGCGCGTCTCTTCTCCTCCTCTTGTTGCTGGCGCTTGCGCTCCTCCTTTATACGCCGCTTCTCCTCCGTCTGCTCTCGACGGCGCTCCTCATCGCTTACTTTCAGCTCCAACTGCTTTCCCTGCTGCTGCTGCTTCTGACTGGGCGGCGGCTGTTGCAGCAGCTGCTGCTGCGGCTGTTTGTTGACGACTTGCTTGCCGGTTGCCTGGTTTATTTGTTGATCCTTGTGTTGTGGCGTGATGTCCACCGTTGATGGCTGCTGCTCTTGAGTCGGAGCTTGTTGTTCGACTTGCATTAGATTAGATGCCCCTTCGCCCTCAGGCTTGCACTGATTTTCCAGGCCCTGCTTTAGCGCTGCATCGTAGTCCAAATCTGGTCTGGAAAGATGTCGCTTTTGCTGCTGTTGCTGCTGCTGGAGCAACAGCTGCTGCTGGCTCTGCTCCTCTTCCAATGTGGCCACGTCCCACAAGGTGACCTTAGCGTTGGGGATTGTGGGCCATGGCTGTGCCGCCGGCTGCTGCTGCTGCTGCTGTTGTTGTTGTGTCACGTTTTGAGGCCACATCGGCATTATAAGGTTTTGGGCGGCCAATAGCTGCGACTCGGTGATGAAGTCCACAGCCGAACTTGACTTAATTAGAGCAGCCGGTTGCTGCTGGCTGGCGGCAACTGCCGACGTGCCGCGCAGCAACATTCGCAAATTGTATTCGTTTAGCATGTCCAGATCGTTGCCGTGCAGTTGTTCATTGATTTTGTTTGTCTCCAGATCGGACACAAATTGATGTTGTACTTGCTCCGGATGAACCGGCTGTGGATTTTGTTGGGCCTGTGTTTGCTGATGCATCAATTGGGCATTCATTATAAAATCATTGGCGTCCAAAAAGTTACCATCCGGGCGCTGATCACCGCTGCCCGGAAACATCTGTTGCTGCTGCTGTTGATCCTTCTTCGCCTGCTGTGCAATTGCATCGTACAATTGACTGCCGGCTATGGGATTCAAGGCGGCCAGGGAGTTGCTCAAGCCACTGAAACTGCTCAAATACTCCGGCAAAACTAACATCTGCACCTTGCTGCGCACAACGGCCTCGCGCTGGGCTGCGTCCAGGCGCTGAAAGCAATCGCTTTTCGAAAGCTCCGATAGTATCTGATACTCCTGGTGCTGCAAGTACTGATCCTGCAGCATTTGAAAGCGCATGGTGAGCATGTGGGATGTATCCATGGTATGCGCACTTATGTGACCCTTTACGGCAGCACTCAGCGAATCAGCAGCTGCCGTGACATTCGCTTTCAATTGCTCGTCGATGCTGACGCCAGGATGCGGATGAAGATGATGCTGTTGCTGCTGCTGTTCGTTCAGTGAGAGCGGCAAAGCCAAGGCCGAGGGCTTACGCGGCGTCAGGCTAATTTGTAGATTATCCAAATCGATGGGCGTCGGAAGGAGATGGTTGTGCGTAAACGGCATGTTGCCATGACAGAGCTTGATCAGCTCGCCGAGCGGCCTGAAGCGACTGTCGGAATATCGGCGCACAAAAAGATTCTCATTAAAGTAACCGGCCCGATACCACTCGGTCATCTCCATGGCACTGAACGGTCCCTGGACATTCGACTGTGGATCCCGGTAAAACCACAAATCGTTCGGATTGGCATTCATCACATGCGGCGGCGGCTGCAGCACAGATAAATGCTGCTGCTGCAAATGATGATGCTGCTGCTGCTGCTGCTGATGCTGCTGCTGCTGCTGATGATGATGATGCTGCTGCTGCTGCATTGCCAATTGATTGGTGAAGGGCAGCGGCTTATGCGACAATTCACCAGCGAGTATTCCGGCCGCTGCCGTCTCCGGCAGTTGGCCAACGAGTTGACTGGGATCTACAACAGCGCTCGGCAGGCCGGGTATGCCGTATCTGCCGCCGCCTCCGGCAATACTTGTTGAGCTGGACAAATCCCTGTTAATTGCATCCACTTGGGTTTCGGAAGCAACGCCATTATCATCATCCATTATCAGTTTTTCAACTTCATCGGCGACCTCTTTGAAGCGTTCCGAAATATCGCTATGGCCCGCTTTCTCAGCTTTGTGCGTGGGCGTTGATTCAGCTGTTTCCGACTTTACATCAATTTCTTTGTTGTTGTTGTTGTTGCCAGGAATAATTCCAGTTTCGGTCGAGTTCATGTCGGTCGCAGGGCTATTTGTAATGGGCTCCAAGCTTGTGGGCTTTGTTATGGATTTCGATTCCGCCGCATTTCGCTGTTCGGCTTGGACAGTTTTTATCGAGTTGGTAGCCAGTTTTTCCTTTGTTGCCGAAAAGCTGCTCAAATCGGTTGCATCCGGCGCCTGCTTTTGTGGAGTTGCATTATTATTTTTTGCTACTTGCTCGCAATCCGTTTCGCCATGGAAAGCGCCACTCGAATCAAAAGTGCCGCCCACTTCGGATGGGTTCTCCATGGCCCATTCCGGCAAATTGTCCTCGCCGTCGGCACCGCTGTTCCCGGGCCACGATTGATTCGATTTGGAGCTCATCTGTCGACTTGAGTTCCCACCCACTGATGACCCCAGCTGCGATTTAACGCTCGATCGCTCGGTGGCCATAGTTCCTATTACCGATATCGACCTTTGAATATTGCCGGCTGTATTGACCCCGAAATTGGTGCCATCCATGCTACCGCCGCCCTGTAGAGGCTCCTCGTCGCGCCAGCTGGTCGACCGCCCTGAAATGGTGGCGACTGAGTTACAAATGCCTCGCAAGTAGACAAAACGGATTAAGCATACCCCAACGATGGGCGCCGCCGCTGCGCCAACCTGGCGCTTCGGCGCCAACTGCACTGCCTGTATTGGGGCCGTCGCCGGAGCCATCATCATTGCGGTTTCTGCGCCAGTTCTCCATGTTGCGATTGTGGTTTGAGAAATCCTTTCGCGGACTCGAGCTCGGTGTACCGTTCCAGTCCAAGCCGGCACCGCCGCTGCCGCTGCCAGGAGGTGCACCAACAGCTGCCGAGTCTCCGGTGCCATTCCGTTCGCTCCAGTTTCGGTCCGGCTGCAGGTTCAAAGATTAGCAATGCCAATGGGGGTAGATGAAACTTATTGGAAAGAGGATCTCTTACCTTCATCGATATAGCCGACAGACTGTCATCATATATGGCGCTTGGTCTTTGGTATATTGAATGATAAACCGATTTACCACGCATTCGCCCACGATCAACGGTTCCACCTCGGCCGGAACCTCGCGATGGTATGCCGAACCCGCCCGGCGACCGCTGCAACCAGGCTGGACGCGACTGTAAAATGTGTAGGTGTGTGTGCGTGTGTGAAATGGAGCAATGCTACACCAGCTGAATATATATATACTCACGCTGCTGCCAAGCGGACTTTGGCTGTTTATCATCTCCTCCTCTGAGCTCGGGGTGAGAGCAAGCGGATACTGGACTTTTTCAACAAACAGCTTTTTGAACGATGGCAGAATCTGGGGCAGCAGGCAATTCCGATCAAATAACGATAACATCTCCTCGCGCCCGTAACGGTACTCCGGAAACATATTACGAGAGGCAGCTGTATGGCCTTGACCGGCCAGCATATTGACTCCTCCTCCTCCACCGCCGCCACCGCTGCCGCCACCAACGAGGCTGTGTATGGAGAGAGCACTGTGTAACCCGCCGGCAGCAGCAGCTGGGCCAGACAGATTATTAGTGCCAATGGTTGAGGGCTCCGCGGACATATTGCGCAACCATTCTGGTCCAAATTTCATTGAGTCTGTCATTTTTGGGCAACTCTTGAGTTTACTTCTTAATTGTCTTTCGCTGAAATTGTGCAATAAATAACAATTTTACCATCAGCATTAGCCTGCACGCACGCACACACATACACACACACATGCACATACACGCATACACATACACACACACACACACGCACACACACACACACACTATCGGTTTGACAAGTTCGATTGCGATTTTGAATCTATGTATACTAAATCGAAATACGAAAAAAAAAATTGTAACTTCCTCTGCTTACATGCATATATACATATATATATATATATATATATATATATATATATATATATATATACATGTGTGTATACATATATACAACACTGTGTGTATACGTGATTGTATGCGTAATGCAAAAATTCGAACAATAACAACAGCAGCGGAATAAGAACAAGGTAACATAACCTACAAAAAGCGGGCTGATAATGCACATAGTTTACATTGAAAACAGCATCATTTTTTAAGAATACAATATTGCAAAAGCTGCTTAAAATCAAAATGTATACAATTTTTCTCTTTTACCAGAATTATCTATTAACGAAATACACGGCGTTATATTCAATAACTGGTGTTTCACTTGGTAAATGTGTGTACATATGTATATATGAATTTAACTATGAATACTGACCAAATATAGTACTTTATTGCGTTTTATGTCATTTTTTATGTCTTTACTTAGTACTAACAAGTTGGCAGCCCATTCCAAGACTACTAATAGTAGCACCGTGGCACTACATGCACAGATACAAATACATATACACACCCTAGCACATAAAAAGTACTTATCCGAAATGCCTATTTATCGGTTTAGCTTCTTAGTCTTAATGCTAACAGATGTAGTCGTACGCAAATTAACTTTACGAGCTCAAATACTATTGAAAACTTAAAATTCGGCTATTATTTGATGTACTTTTCAGAACTTTAAGAGACTAAATAGGTGTGTTGGCACTCACATATAGTGTATGTATGTATGTATGTCGTATGTAAGCCAGAGATGAGCGTTACCCAAATACGTGTTACTTGTAAAGAGTATCACACAAAGCAAAATATTATCGAAATTACAGGGTTACGTAACGAAACTTCTTAAATTATCGATAGACGAAGCACGATGCCATCGACTTAACATTTTCAACTACTCTGTGTATATCGACCGACAAATTATTAACGTTAGAGTTCACTGTAGGCCTTATGGCATGGTTGTCGATCGATTTAGAAAATATTGGTATTTTTTAGGGCTTAATACAGGTAAGCGAGGGCTGGCCTTTTTACCGAACGACGAAATACGAACCACAAAAACCATTTATCAAGGCACGGCCAAGCTTAGTCCAACAAAACAAATATAAATGTTATGCGCATCTTTAAATAATTAAAGTACAGGAATTTTGGAAGCTTGATTTCAATGTCCATCTTCATAGGTTTTGGTCCAAACCTATTCCAATTTAAATTAAACAATCAAAAATTATTCATGATAAATCATTGATTTTATATTATTGTTTATTTAAAATGAAAAAATATACACTTTACTGTTGCAATTATACGAATATTCACAAATGTATTGTGCGATCTAGTCAGCTAAATCTAAAGGTTAAGGCTTAACATTAATGGTTAACATATCGATAAGACAATTTAATCAATGTAATGTAATGTGATGTTATGGTATCGATATATCACATCTGCTATGTCGTAGCGATGAATCGATATGCATTTGCACATCTCCATATCAAAAAATGGCGAATTGTGTTGAAAATTATTAAAAAATAGTTTGATCGATACGGTTCCTATAAATATAAAAACGCAACAGGTGTGTTTGCTAAAAACAATAGTTTGATGATTTAATTAAAATTTCAATTGAGGTAAACATCTACGAAATATTGTGTGGACGCGTGTACACGAGTGTATTTGTGTGTGTGTGTGTGTGTGCGTGTGCGTTGTGGTCCGTGGACACTAAAATTTTTTATTAATTTTTTGGATCAGTGCGTCTTAATTCAAACAAATAGCATAGGGCCGACAATTAACGAATATCTTCAAATATTTTCGATAAGTGAGAACTTGATATAAATAAATGAACGCCATATTCAAGCATTTAACTAAAATACGTATGTTTTCACAAATCTTACGTAGATGCATATGTATGTAAAAATATACATACACATGCACGCTTATGGCAGTATTTAATACAAAAATACATATGTATATAAGTGCACACATATAATTATGTGTTTAGCGTTAAGGCATAATAAAATCAAATTCCAAATGTTGTTTACACATATGTATTATTAAATAAAAATGGATTTACGGTTATGTATAAATGTGCGCGTGTGTGAGTGTATGTAATAAAACCGTGTTGCAGGACGCACATCTAAATTTACACACACACACAACAGTCACAAACACACATACTGACTGCATAATAAAATATATAATTGATTTTGATTATTCGCAGCACATGTAATTTAGAACTGTGCGCGTGCGTTATTGGGCGAGACATCTAAGTTCTATTTGCCGCTCCCTGGATCGGGCAGACTTGGTTATCGGGCATCTGGCATAAATGAACCAAAACCAAATCCAGCAATTGACCTCACACCTATCGCAGGCTCTTGATCAAAACTATGATGTAAGTTTCCAATATACATATGTATATATATTTATATGATATCATGTGTTATATGTTGGGAGCGTACTAAATTTTGTTTAAATATCATTGAAGGTCGTTAATATGGAGGCGGTTCTCTCTGTTATCTGTGCACTGGAAGGTACAACGATCACGAAAGAGCAACTGGAGGCCACCAGATTGGCCAAATACATAAACCAGCTTCGACGTAGAACTAAAAATGATCAGTTAGCCCGGCGGGCGAAATCACTTTTAAAGAAATGGCGAGAAATGGTCGGAATTCATCAGCAGACTACAAACGATTCTCAGTCGCAGACGCAGCATCAGATGCAGGCGCAGCCTTTGGCTGCATCGTCATTTAAGCCGATTGTTGGTACAAATCTTCCGGAAACAGAATCCGGCACAGCTGAAGTTGTTCTTAGTTCGCCTCAGTACATTTCGCAATCGTCGCCGCCGCCGCCTTCCGCACAGCGAGTTAACACTGATTTACACACAATTGTCGATTCCTCAGAGCCGCCCCATCATATAAACTTCTCGAGTTTGATAAATAATAATATTAATACCGACAATCGTGACGACTCTTTAGCAATCATTAGCAAGTCGATTAAACAGCCGAGAACTATTGAATCTAAAACCCAAAAATCAGCAACATTCATAAATGAGCACTCCTCCAATTCTGTATCAAGTGTGTTGGTGGCAAATGAAAAATTAAATGAGGCTTCTATTGTGATTGACATTGTCTCTGATTCCGATGAAAATGATTCGCAAAGTCAGCAACCGGTCAACAATCACCAGAAACTCGCAACGGCTGCGTCCTCGTTAGCTCTGCCCGCCGCTGTCTATCCCAGGCCGAAAAAATTAAAAAAGGATAAAAAGCGTAAGGAAAGGGATGCTCGAGATAAGCCGTCGCAATTCAATTTTAATGATGGAGTTCCACAACAGTTCCCAAATGCGAATAGATCGAATTTGAATCGGATTCCGATGAAGGAGGGCAGAATGCCAAAATCGAATCCAACGGATCCGGGTAAATATAAAATGCTTCAATAATCGAATCCTTCCCGTAAATAAACTTGATACATTCTTTTGAATTTGTAGAAATTTTATCATTGTCGAATAGCTCGATGAGCTCAATCCTATCTGGTGATACATTTTCTGGCAATTCCCAAAGTCGGCCTCGCACCACGGCAGCAGATTTGACATTTGCAGGTCGATTTAATTCCGTCAGTCGACCGGACAACTCCAATTATGTTAACTCTGTGCAAGCAAATGGACAGAAAAAGATTGGCCAAGTTACCGAACCACCTAGCCTTGACCTGACGATACCACAAATCTATGATGATTATATTAATAACGACTCGAGCACCTCTTGTAGTCGCTTATCGCCGTATGAGGAGCTCGAGGCCAAGCCGGGTCAAAACAATTCAAAGGCATCCGCCGAAGCAAGTAAGCAACAGTTTTTAACAAATTGTGACAGATTGGAATGCAACGAATGAAAACATTCTCTCTCTCTCTCTTTCTCTCTCTCTCCCCTCTCTCTCTCTCTTAAGCTCCTAAAAAGCGCGGACGGAAGAAGGGCTCCAAAGGTGTGGATTCACTTATTGCCAAGGAGTCAAGTCTTTCGCAGCAAATATTTTTCGGGTCTGGTGTTAAGAAAGTCAAAACCACAAAGGAACTCTTCAATGATATGCAAAGTCGAAAGCTAAGTATTTCATTCAATCGCGGCGATTCATTGCCAGCTGTTGCGAATAAAATTACAAATACCAGCACACTTCGGAATCTGGAATCCCGATCTTTGATAGCGAGACCAACATCATCTTGTTCAGGTTTGTCAATTTGTCAATATTACATTATACTATTAATATGTTTAAACCATTTCATACTCTAGAAACATCAATCAACTCACCCCAAACATTGGAAGCCTACTCAACAAATGTTTCTCAAGCAGGAACCGAGAAACTTTCAAATATACTAGAAGGTAAGAGTTCATGTTATGTCAATTAAAGAGTCCTTGAAATTCCTCTGAAGCCTTACCTCTTTTATGATTTAAGTAAATGGCAAACCAAGGATTATATGTTGTCTAGAATGTAATATGGAATGGGTTTCGAATGAAGTATTCTGTAGAACTGCAGAAAAGTTCCATGTTCTCTTCTGAGATTAAGTTGTTTTGGGTTTAGCCATAGCCGAAAAACTCTGTTTCTCGAAAATCGATAGATTCCACTCTCTTATCGGTAGAGTCCACTTTTTAGGTATACTAGGTATGGTGCCTTATAAAATGTGTACAAAATTTACCCTTGTCACACTTTTAACAGCAAAAATTGATAATGAAATTGATTATTGACTATTTTGCAGAGCCCGGAAACACAGATAGTGATACGATTACATCGGAGCCTTCGCGGGACAGCATGAAATCAAGAGAAATTAAGCGAATGAATTCTTTGGATAGCAACAGTAATTCCCTTCAGACAACATCGGCCAAGAACGTGGAAGTTTTAGCATCATCGAAAGATTATAACGATGTGACAACACAGCTAATGCATATAGTTCGCAGTTTGAATAGCCCGCTGAGTGTTAACGAGACTGAAAAGCTATATCAGGCTCAAATTGTGCCATGCACTTGTATTGTTCTAGAAGATATACCAAAAGAATCCTCGTCCGCACAGGATCAGATTGGTCCATCAGATATGGAAGCAGATTCGGTAAACACGGCTACATGTGATATTGAGACAGTCGGAGACAAAAAGCACAGCGAGCAAGCATCGTTGAAAACTGATAATTGCGTTGTAGAAGAAGCTGCTCCGCTTTCGGTTTCTCAAAAACCAATCAAGTCCATTTTTGATTTAGACTTTGATGACGACAACGATCCATTGCAGTCGATTATCAAAAATATATCGCCACCAGAGTCCAATTTAAAACAGGACCCGGATAACCCGGATGATTATATTAAATCGAGTAACACAGTTAGCTCGTTTACTGAAGACGAAACTAATAAAGACTTAAAAGCTGTCGGTGACAGCTATCTAGATCAAGAAGCTAGCAATATAGTGTTAGAACCAATTTCTGTTTACACTGTACACGAAGACCCCGACTGCGTGGCTAAACAAAGGTTCGATGTGCAAACGAACGATGTTACCAATTTTCATATAAATGCATTACACAACTATTACATACCAAACATTAATGGCAATTGGAATAGCATTGATTCATCAATTGTTTTAACAACAACAATTACGAAATTTCTACAATCGTTGGATGCATATACGGTCAGCGATGGCGCCGATGTTGTTCCCAAGTATGGCTCGCTCACATATGAACGTATACGTAAGGATCTAAGCTATCTGAAATTCGATAGAAATTGGAAATCGAAAAGTTTTAAATCGTTTATACCACCGTTTTTGGGTGTTGCCAAATGTTTACCAACTTGTCGACTGGCAGCCAAACGGCTGAAGGATAAAACGAAAGCATTGTCCACAGCCAAACTGGAAGAGCCTGAAATAGTTATTAATTATTTTGAAAACAGTAAAACTGGGGCCTCCCCCAGTCCGCTAAGAGTTGAAGTCGATGCAGATGATAATAGTCCTGAAAACCAAGTGCAAACACAATCTTCTGCTGACGCTGGCCCTTTAATGAATAACAATGCCACGCTTAGTTTCAATTTGCTTAAGTTGGTTAATGATAATAATGAAGGACGCGAAAGTATCGCAGATGAGCCAATTATCGATGAATTGGACAATCGAAAGGGCATCCGCTGCAGAAGCGACAGCAGCTGTAGTAATTCCAGCTTGCAATTAACACAAGACTCAATCAATGAAAAACTAAGAAATCAAAGGAATCTATCGCTAACCTCAGAACAATCGCAATCGCAATCGGAACGTAATGTCGAACGGAATCGGAAAAAGCGCAGAAAAGCAAGGCAGATGACCAATGCATCGATTGATGAAAAACCGATTATTAAGCGCATTAAAATTGCCATTAACGGACACGTCGCCACCCAAAGACAAATATCACGCATGAGTAGCAGCGATGACGAGCATGAGGACGAAGTCGAGCTAGACGGTGAAACTCGAAGCGAGGTGAGCGATCCAGAAGCTGGATACGATACTTCGGGCTACTCTCAGAAAGGTCTAGCTGCAAGCGATGATGAGCACGAGTCAAACAGGAGTCATTCAACTACAATCGATAGCATTGCGGCGGACGAGGATGGGCATTTGGAAAACGAATATGAGAATAGCAATGATGAGGAATATGCAATCGTGCAGAGGCCCATGGTTGGTGTGGCCAACAATCACATTGTGTTGACAATAAAGAAGACACCCAGTAAAATAAATTCTCCAGTTAATTCAATGTCGGCAATCTCTCCAAATGTTGGCCAGGCAGGCGTTGAAGCTCACACCTCCAAGAATGCCCACTTTCCAACAACAACTAATACCGATGGCAACAATGAATATCCCGAGAATATCTCTCGGGAACCGATGGCATCATTCCGTACCGATGAATTGCATAGTTTAGACCGGGACAGACCTGCCCTGACCTCGCACACCTGCCACAATAATTTGAAAACCTGTTACCGATATTGTCGCGGTCGTCGTCGTCCTCTTCGATATCGGCGCCCTCGACATCTGCTATGCCCGAAGGAAACCATAGATATAGAACTAAACCATTTATTTAATAATGTTAACCGCAATACCCAGAGTTTGGTAAAAACACATCGAAAATTATTCTTCGCCAATGAATTATGTAGGCAGGACGGCGCGGGGCGAAAAGAACGAATTGTTAATTATAGCAGCAGCAGCAGCAGCAGTTGTTGCACATCAAATGATGAGGATGACAGCGATCCGGAAGAGGAAAGCAGAGGGAAATCAGCGTGGTCTGAGTATAATGGAAAATGTCAAATTGCCTTTTCGAAAAAACATAAATTAAAGTATGAGACTGAACCGATAATTGCAGCTAAAAATATTGATGAGCAACCAGAGGACCTGTACTTATATTCAGATAGTGATGAATCGTTAAATACTGATGAATTTGGCAATCAACAGAACGATGAACTGAATGATACAAAGGTAGACACGCTAGATAAATTACCATTAGATAACAATGGTATGCTGCCCTCGTTCAATTTCATTGATAATGATCATCAGTTAAAAGCTTCGGCTTCGGCTGACGAGGTTAACGAGAAGGCTATCGAGAAGAAGCCCTCGTTAGAATTACTTCAAATTCAGAATTGTTGTGATGATGTCAATGTATGCTATAATAACAATAACATAAGTGTAATTAAATCGCATAGTCTAGCTGCTGTTATGCCCATCAATGATGACAATGGCAAACAATGTGTCATTAATAATTTAACTACGCAAGTGTTGGAAAATGCTGAAAAGGAAGTCTCGTCTGAGCTAATGCTATCGCAACCGGCTATTGAGTATAGAACTGGCATTCGAGCTGTCAGTAAATCCGGCGTGGACACAACTCAGATCCAACAGTTCAAGGAATGGCACGAAGTTCTTCAGCTACAATCCTATAACAATGAACCGTTGATCGTTTTGCCATACGTTGTGCTTGAATGAACAACATTTGAATATGACAATATGTGTGGATGTGCGTGTAATCATATATAACTGAATAATTAAACCATTTATTATTTGGTAAGTCTGTAGCATCTGTAACGTTTGGATCATTAAATTCAACTGTGTGATAGGAGGTTTTTTAATACCAATACAATTGAAGGAGGACACCATGCACCATGCTTGAGAATTCGAAAGTGAAATTGTAATAGGTATTTTCTGCTGGCCCTACCATTTAATTTAATATAGATATATATATATATATAAATATGTGAAACAACTTTGAAATCAATTACTTTAAGAGCGAGTCACTATCATTATGTACTCTTTATTTTGTTGTTGACTCGGTTAATAATAATCTAATCATTTTGTTTATTGTTTTCAAACAAAAATCAATATAGCTAAAAATACGATTTTGCTACAGTTTTTTCATTAATTTAGTGAACATAAACATAAAATATATTTTGTTACATTCTAATGTTGATAATTTTTCGCATCTATATTATTATTATTTTTTTAAATTTACATATGCCTATTATGTATATGTGATAGAAATGAAATGTACATGAAATGTAAATAAATTAGTTTTACGCTGATGTTTTTTTTCTGGTTAAGTCCCTTACAATTTACCATCCGTTCATCGTGGTAAAGTTGGCTGCAAAACATTTTAGATTTAAACAATTGATAAATTAAACTACACAATATACAAGATATGTTTACTGCAAGCCGGGACTTAAAGGAACTCATTATATTTAGTATTAGGAATACCGAAGCTGTAGTGAGAGAGCAATCTATTAGTTTATGTCATCTATAATTATATTTTTATATATGTACATAAACGACAATTTTTCTCTTGTAATTCAGCATCTCTTTCTCTAGCGCCATCTATGAGTCGGTGCATGTTAAGAACAAGTGAAAAAAGTGAGTCTTGAGTCTGCGAAAGATTCGCAATTACAGGATTGGCACGTTGTGAGAGTTGAATACTTAATGCTAGATCAAAATTAGTACATGAATAAAACGTAGTATCAGGCTGCATTTAGTAAGAGCCTAAATTGAGCACCAGGCAAAATAAGCGCAGGTAAAAATTGCTGCCGAAAACCGTTAACCATTGAATTCGCCCAATATGCGTGCGAAAGCCACGCAGTCTAAGCATTAAAGTGAATTCGCCGTTTAAAGTGTAGCTTATGGTAGAGGCTAGTGCAGCTGCACATTTTACGTTTTTTTTTTTTTTGTGAGTGTGCGTGTGTGATTGTTTTATTAGCTGGGATACACAAATAATAGGTGCATATTGTGTGGTACTGTGCTGAAAAGTGTCTTTAATTCGAAATTTGTGTTGGTTTACGAACACCGCACAAAAATGTTCAATCGGGCATCTTTTTGTCTTCTCTGTTGCTTCGCTGTTTCGTTGCTGCCGAAAGCCGCTGATCATTGAATTCGCCCAACAAGCGTTCAAAACACACTCTGTGTTAAGATCTTAATTCATTTGAAAAGTGTCTTAAATTCTAAATCTGTGTTAGCTTACGAGCACCGCACAACTATTTTCAATCGGGCACCACTTTTTCAGTTATCCCGTTATCTTTTTGACTTCTCCGTAGTTCCGTTGTTTCGTTGCTCGCCATGTTGGTCATGAGAGCAAATCTTGAAAGTTTGAAAAAAAAGAGAGTAGCTCAGCCAAATATGAGTATAAGTGCTTATTTTTTTTTTTTATATTTTTCTTCTCGTCTTGTTTTGTGCAATTTTGTTTTTTCGCCGAAGTCGAAAACGCTTTTGGAAATGGGTGGTATATACATTTACATACGTAAGTGACAGAACTACTATTTTAATTATTATTGTATTTATTTTTTATATTTATTGTATTTATTGTATATTTATGGTGAATTTAAACGGGTTTTAAGCAGAGAATGTGATCAAAGCAGTTTTAAATCGCTTTTAATTTAGCGCTAAGCTCAAATCTAACCTTGAGTCGAACCTTTTAATATATTACTTTGAATTGATATTCTTCTGGATTGGGAATTTTTTCATTTTTAGTTTTCCAACTGCAATTTAAATGATTCCCGGTTAATATTAAAAGATTTGGTTCTAAATGAAAAGGTAGTGTCTGACTAGCAGATGCTCTATATACTCTCTATATAGGGTTCGAGCCACCACTTCTAAGTTTGTCATAGACTCATAAATATACTTGGATTAATATATTTATATATTCATTTGTTTATAAAATCTTTTCATAAGATTGGGCCAATAAATAACACACTTTATCATTATTCATTGCATTTTGTCGTTTATTTGTATTCGATTTAAAAAATTTTGAGTTTAAATGTCATATTTTTTGAGTCAATAGCCGCGCAAATATACCACTAATACACATACATAGTTCCAGAATCAGATTTATGTATGCACATATGTATGTGTATATAGTTGAGATTTGAAACGAACCGAGTCGAACCGAAACTGGGCCACTTGGATGACTTTTGAGTATTTGTAGATGTTGTTGTGAGGATGCCAGCAGTCAAGAAAGTGGCACAGTGGACAGTCGGCTGTAATTAACTGCTTGTCAGTGAGTTTATCATAGTGTCAAATAAAATGAAATAAATGTGCACACATACATTATAAATGAACGTAAATAAATGGGATACAATTGTAAAAATTATAAAATATTGTACATTTTGCTTATGTGTAAATATGTTTTGGCAACAGAATTTCGTTTATCTCTAAAGTACATACATATATGTGTAATAGTTAGGTAATATGCGATCATAAGAGAGCTAAAATTACAATCTCTGTCCTCCCAAATGTTTGTTGCTCTCCAAATTTTCAAAAATAAATATATGTATATGCATGTGCGTGTGCGAAGAATGAATACTTATAAGATGATATAGATAGTTTTGATGACCAGTCTAATATATATGATGAAGATGTTCGCAATTTTTCGAAATTTAAATGTAGGTTAGCCCTCGGAGCTCAAGACATTTACCGAAAAAGCACACAAACTTTCACCCTTTTTGGAGACAGCCTTTGCCTGATATTGTCCCACATCGTCTTGGGTACATTTATTTACGGCGAACCTATAGCGATTGCCATCCTTGGTAAATGAGTATCGGGAGCGTGCTTCATCAATGGGTTTTCCGTCCTTCAGCCAGGCCAAGTTAATCAGCTCGCCGTCGGATTCACATTCAAACGTGGCGTTTTCTCCCTCCGTAACCGATACGGAAACTGGGAATTTAACAAATGTCGGCACCTTTGGCTCATCTCCGGGTACATTGACGTTGATTGTACAAGTACTGAACGATTCGCCAGCATCGTTGAAGGCCTCGCATGTGTAGGTGCCGCCGTCTTCCGGAAAGATTTCGGCGATTTGTAGACGATAGATATTCGCCTCATTCGAATATTGGAAGTCCTTGCTTGGCTTGATCTCCTTATTGTTGTGCAGCCAAACTACATCGAAATGGTCGGCGCCAATAATGCGACAAGCCAATGTTACCGCATCTCCGTCCTTGACAAATCTCGACTCCAAGTGGCTAACTATCTTTGGTGGCTTGTCACTGCCCGTTGGCAGGCGTTTGCTTGACTGCTTGTCCAAAGCTGAATGAAAAAGTGAAGTGGAATATACGAAGAAAATATTAATTAAAACCTACAGTCAAACAAGCAAGAGATTCTAGTCGAAAGCACCCGACTGGGGCATACCCTGAAACCCCTTCTTCTTCTTGCAATTTGCGCTAACTGCCGCAAACTCGACGACAGCAAATATATATTTTATCTAATAACTTTTGTGTTTCTTAACCGAACCGAACCGAACCGAACAGCAGATCTTATTGCACTATAGAATATGTGTATATATCGTTACTTTGATTTATAGCTATGAGTTAGTAGCGGGTAGCTGGTTATAGCTATTAAATGAAAGATACTTGACACATATACTATTCTACAGGCTACATGCCATATTTGATGAATCTAGCTCAATAAACAGCATTTCGATATCACATTTTTATCGATTTCTTGAAAACGGGACAAGTTATCGGTTATCGGAAGCAAACTCGAACTGCGCGGGCACTAGGAGGACCTACAGCTACAGCTAGTTCAAGTCTCTAGCTCTTATAGGTTCTGAGATCCTTGCGCTTATACAGACGGACGGAGGGACGGACATGGCGAGATGCTGATAAAGAATATATACACCTTATGGGGTCGGAGATGCTTGATTCTGCCTGTTACATACATTTGCACAAATGCACTATACCCGCTTTACCCATACTTAAAGGCTTTAAAAAGAAAGAGGAACACTTACGTTTGATTGTTAGCTTGCACTTTGTTTCGACTGAGCTAATCGAGTTAGTCGCCGTGCATGAAAAGACGCCCTCATCTTCGGGGAAGACCTCGTGAATGGTGAGCGTTGCGATGCCGTTTTTGTATTTAAGATCCATTATTTCAGACGAGGATATCGATTTGCCGTTCTTGGACCACGTTATTTGTGGTTCCGGATCGCCTTTGACTTGGCAAGTCAACAGCAACTGCTCGCCATCGCGTATTGTCAAATCGTGAAGTGGCTTCGTAAACTCCGGTTTGCACATTAACGAATCGTCGGGAGGAACTGTGTGCAATAAAATAATATGCATTATCATCACATCATCTATTAAATTTTAATTTGATCTCAATTGAGCTACGTACGTATCAGCTCTTTGGTGGCACTGCGAGATCGTGATGGGCTGCCGGGTGCCTGTAAGCTACTAGCCGCATATTTCTTTTTGCTTGAAATGCTATTCTGTGTTGAGGAACTTGAGTTGCTGCTGATGACAGTCTGAGAAAATCACATCGATTACACACGCATATACATATATAAGAAATTTATCATTAATTTACCTTGCCATCCGACGTCGTTCTAGTGTTTGAAGTCTGCTGCGAGTTGCTGGAAGT